>LT934122.1:33120325-33217722 GCA_900231445.1 Triticum turgidum subsp. durum
GTGTCGGCGGCAGTGGTGGGGCGGGGGAGGGTGCGGTGGGTCATCGGCGGCGGTGGAGCGGGGGAGGGTGCGGTGGGTCGTCGGCGGCGGTGGTGCGGGGGATAGCTATCGCGAGGGAGGGGGATCGAGATCGAGTGTCCTCATGAATATTCAATATTTTTTCACATTGAATATGAAAAAATATCATCAAATTTGAAAAAATATTCATGAATTTATAAAGTGCCCATGAAATTTAAAAATATTCATGATATCAAAAAGTGCCTGAGAAATGAAGGCTACAATTTAATTACAATCGATCTTAGCTAGCTATCTGTTCACAATCTTCTTGCCCTTCTTTTTCGCAAACGGAGTTCTTCTGTGGAACGGACATCCTTTAGGTAGGGTGGTCCTGCTTCTTCTTGTGGTGTGTGCTGCTACTTCATTGTCGTCGTCATGTTCGATCTTCGGGTCGCCGTACTTGTCGAAGTCTTGCTCATTGGCTACTCCATCCATTCCGATGATCTTGCTTTCGCCTCTCCTCACGACAACACGACTGGGCTTTGGCGGGTGGGTAATGAAGAAGCATTGGTCCAGTTGGGAAGCCAGTACCCATGGCTCATTTTTCGCGGTGACGTTTGCGCCCGCGGTCTTGGATTTGGCTTCGGGTATAACCATGGTGGTGAAATACTGGTCTTCTTTTAGGACGCTCTTGGCCCATCTGACACGGAACATCGGGACCTTCTCTCCAGCGTAGCTCAGCTCCCAGTTCTCCTTGATCCTTCCGTAGTATCTGTCCTTGTCGTTGCCGGTGTAGGATTCCATCGTGACCCCGGAGTTCTGATAACCATCGCTCTTCATGTCCTTGTTCTCGGTGTAGAATGTGTAGCCGTTGATATCATACGCCTCATGGGTCATCAGGTTGTGCTCGGTGCCCTGTGACAAGGCGAATATGAGTTGTTCTTCCGCGGAAGAATCCTCATGTAAAGGGTACGACAGAAGCTTCTGCTTGAACCAACGCGTGAAACATGAGTTGTGCTCTTTGATTATATCTCCGTCTGTCCTCTATTGGCCTCGGTCATTGTACGTCTTCTCAATAAAGGTTTTGTGCTCTACCACCCAAGGATCGACCACGTCTATGTGTTGTAGCGCGACTAGGTTTGCTCTTTCAAAGTCGGCGAGTCGACCCTCGAAGTCGACATGCATTTCGCGGCGACCCTCACGGTGACCCCATCTAGCGAGCCTGCCGAGGTGCCTGTTGACGGGCAGACCAACGGGGTTCTCAATGCCTAGATAATTCGTGCAGTAGGAGATGCACTCTTCGGTCAGAAAGCCCTTGGCTATACTTCCGTCTGGACGTGACATGTTGCGAACGTATCCTTTGATGACACCATTCATCCTTTCGAACAGCATCATGCTGTGCAGGAACGTCGGCCCGAGTTGGATGATATCCTCCACGATATGGACCAGCAGATGCACCATAACGTCGAAGAATGCGGGCGGGAAGTACATCTCAAGCTCGCATAGTATCACCACGATCTCTTCCCGTAGCCTTTTGAGTTGCCTCACGCCAATCGACTTCCGAGAGATGACGTCGAAAAAGTTGCATAGGCCAAATAGCGTTTCACGGACGTGCGCGTCCATGATCCCACGGATTGCAACTGGAAGTATCTGCGTCATCAGCACGTGACAGTCGTGAGACTTCATCCCGCTGAACTTCTGCTTCGCTGGGTCTAGGTATCTGCTTATCTTCCCCGCGTAACCGTAAGGAACTTTTACTCCTAGGAGGCAGGTGAAAAACTACTCAATCTCCTCCTGACTTAGAGTGAAGCACGCGGGAGGGTAGTCATTTCCGGTCTTCTTGGCCTTTTTGCCTTTGCGGCGACTTTCTGTGTCCTGCTTCGCCTCATCATCATCATCATCATCATCATTAGCGTGAAGCTCCTGCCAAATGCCCATCGATTTCAAGTCAGCCCTTGCTTTCGGCCCATCTTTGGTCCTCTCTTGCATGTTGAGCAGGGTACCAAGCAGACTCTCGCACACGTTCTTCGTGATATGCATGACATCAAGGCTGTGAGGCACACGGTGGATCTTCCAGTACGGCAAGTCCCAGAAAACAGACCTCGTTTTCCATACCTTCAGCAGCGGCTCTGGCGCCTTTCGCTTCTTTCCCGGCTCTGGCGCCTTTTTCTTCTTTCCCGGCAGTGGGTAGTCTTTCCAATTTTTCAACAGCTCGTCTATTTCCTCGCCGCTCCTCGTACACAGGCGTTTTCGGGGTTCGGTTTCACCATCGAACAGATCCTTGCGTTTCCTCCATGGGTCATCGTCGCGAGGCCACCTTCGATGTCCCATGAACACGGTTGGCGATACGTTGTGTCATCCATGCACCTTACGCATCCAGAAAATCCGTGGACTACCTGCCCCGCGAGATATCCGTAACCAAGATAGTCGTGCACTATCGTGAGCAATGCGGCTCTCATGGGGAAATATTCTTTCTCTGCGGCGTCCCACGTATTGGCTGGCGTTTTCCACAGCGTGTCTAGCTCCTCCTTCAGCAGCCCCAGATACAGATTGATGTCGTTCCCTGGTTGTTTCGGCCCTTCAATTAGCATACTCATGTGAATGTACTTCCTTTTCATGCACAACCAGGGGGGAAGGTTGTACATCCACACAAACACATGTCAGGTGCTATGTGTGCTTCTCTGGCTGCCAAACGGATTGACTCCATCAGTGCTCGCGCCCAGCACGATGTTCCTTGGATCCTTCCCAAATTCTGGGTATTCGAAGTTCAACGCTTGCCACTGGCTCGCATCCTTAGAGTGACTCAGCATCTTGTCTTTTTTATTTATCTCCATATCATTTCCGTCATCTTCCTGCTTCTCCTCCTCCCTATTCGCGTGCCAACGCAGGAGCTTTGCTACCTTAGGATCCGCGAAATACCGCTGCAGATGAGGAGTGATCGGAAAGTACCACACCGATTTTCGAGGAGCTTTCTTCCTCTTCTTGTATCGAGTGACGCCGCACACCGGAGATATGGTAGACTCCGCGTGCTCGTCCCGATAAATGATGCAATTGTTCATGCACACATGGTATTTCACGTGCGGTAAATCCAGAGGGCACACGATTTTCTTCGCCTCCTCAAAACTGGTCGGGCACTTATTCCACTTGGGAAGACGTTCGTGCCAGAATGACATGTTCTCGTCGAAGCATGCGTCGGTCATTTTGTGTTTTACCTTCATCTCCAGAGCCATGAGCGTTACTTTCAGGCGGGTATCCTCGGGCCTGCATCCTTCATACAATGGAGTAACCGCGTCTACCTCCAGTTGATCCAGCTTGGCTTTCTCTTGGGCGGCAGCTCTTGCGTTATCCGTCTGCTTGAGAAGCAACTCTTGAATATGAGGGTCCTGCACCCAGCCTCCATCATCGTCTGCTCCGGCATCTTCATCTTCATGATCATGCCCTTTGTCTTGATCTTCCTCATTATTATGTATGACATCTTCTACATGATGACTGTGTACAGCATCACCGTCGTGATCATGTCCTGGAGATTCATTGTCTTCTCGCCCGCCCTCACCGCAGTGGTTGTCTTGTTGCCCTTCCTCATTTCTTGCCCGGCCCCCATGGACGACTTCATAGTAATCTTCATCACCTTGCCACCGATAGCCATCCATGACACCATGCAAGAGCAGGTGGTCCCGCACCTGCTCGGAATCCGGGTCCGCAATAAGGCTCTTCAGCTTGCATCTTCGACACGGACATCTTATCTCCGTCTCGTTCTTTTGAAACATCTCGGCCTTCACGGAGCTCAAAAACCTATTCACGATGCCTTCGGTCATCGTGCGGGCCATGGTCGCCCGCGGGGTAGAGCAAAACGATATTTTAGAACCAAGAAAAAATTTGGCATGACCTTCCCTAAAAATAGGACCAAAAAGAATGCATAGTGCCAAAATTCTCGCCGAAACGGAAATGAATCAACATTCCGGAAAAATATTGGCAACTATCGCATTTCAAATACCGGTACCTGCAAACACAAACATATATGCAACACCACAAACATATGCAACATCATAAACATACATAGATCTAGCTAGGCCGCAAAAAGTGCATGTGCACGTTGTTGGAGTGAGCTAGGGAGAAAAAAAGTAGATCTACAACATGAAGATAGCTTTCCCCTTACTTACCTATCAAAAAAAGGTAATTTCACCACTTAATTTTGATGAATCTATGGTGCAAATGAGGTGAGGAGGAGGAGGCAGCCGAAAGTTTGGAGAAGGAGGTGGAGGGAATGAAGTGGGGAAAGTGAGTGGGTAGGTGTGGATGTCAAAAATATCTTGTTGGGGTCCCAGGTTACTAATGGCGCACCACCAGCAAATGTGCCATTTGTATGCCTGCTTACTAATGGCGCACCTGCAGGTGGTGCGCCATTAGTAGTTTTGCAAAAAACTAAAAAAAATAATATATACTAATGGCGCACTGTCTTCCTAGTGTGCCATTACTAGTTAGAACTAGTAATGGCGCAGTTCCGTAGGATGCGCCATTAGTATGTATGTAAATATGAAAAAAAGCTTTATTACTAGTGGCGCACCATTTTTCTGGTGCGCCATTAGTGTCTTCCACACTAATGGCGCATCTCAAACTAGTGCGCCATTAGTATATAGTAGTGGCGCACTACAATCCTGATGCGCCATTAGTGTCAATCCTATCTATAGCCCTTTTCCTAGTAGTGATACATTTTTTCCATTCTTTGATTGTCATGTCTCCACTTCTTTTACAAATCCGTATGGAAAATTGAGATTCGTAGGATGACATGGTTGTATGTTCAAAACATCAAGGCGACCGTGCGTGTACATCAGAAGAGGCACAAAATCATTCGGGATTATTTGTCGAAAAACATAGTAATAACTTCATAGTTAGCAATGATGTACTAGTTTTAGAAGTATTTAAAAAGATGCAGGGATGTCGTAATAGTAAAAAAATCTTACCAGGGTATCTCCATGGTAGTTACCATAGTTCAACACGTGCACTAGTGGCACGTATTGACCATAATGTTGAGGAGTTTGATTGTAGACATTGTAATTCTCAAGATCGGTACAAAATGCGATCAGATGATTTTCTCCTTATAAGTTAATTCGGAGCCATCGGTGTAGTGGGTTTTGTCTACCATTTTCTGCACATTCTTTGAAGAATGAAAATAAGCTGTCAATGGAAACAAGCTGTCAACTAGTTTGAAATAAACAATATAAATTACTGAATAACTATGTTAAGCTCACATGGGGGAAGAATTGGAGGTGTATCCACAAGGACCCAAATGCCCATATTGTCTTGCTGGATTGTAGGATCACCAAGATCCATGGTGACAATCATACCCTCATCAAAACCATACATCTTGCAAAGTGCTTCCCAATTTTTGCAACCAAAATGGGTAACACTCTCAGCATTATACAGCTTGACTTGAAAATCCACACCATGATGGGTCCTTAGGAGATTTTTTTTGGTTTCCATACTTTCATGGTCTTCAAAACCCATCCTCTCCAAGACATAGCGTCTTGCATAGCATGGAATAAGCTAGTCGAATTGGAAAAGATGAAAAATACACGTCAAAATAGTTGAAGTCATGCTTAATTACGAAAAAAACTATTGTCGTCGTTGTGTACCGTATGAACATCGAAGGTCTCCTCGAGCTTAATGCTAAAGCGCTGATCTTCATCCAGCTCAATGAACCTGTCGCACATACCTCGGTCGTCGTGGCACCAATCGCACTCCCCCGGGCGGTTTTCGTCGTCCGAGTATGACATATCAGGCCTAAGTTCATAATTCAAATATTAAATATATGTACTAAAAAACCTAAATTAGATAATTATTATTAATCACGGGTTGACTATCGGTGATGGTACATAGCTCCTCCTTTCATTCCCGAGTGCATTATTACAACAGATTGTCTAGCACACGGGAATGAAGGAGAAGCTACCCCCACGACGGCGTGGATGATGGAGGGGGCTCCTAGATTTCTGCATAGAGTGCTCTTCAATTTTAGCATTCAAAGTAGGAGTACTTTTCCAATATGAGCATTCAATAAGGAAATCCAAATCATAAAATAAAGTAGTATTCAAATTAGCATGCATTCAATTATAACCAAAAGTACATCATCTCTTGTGTTCGTACATCGTCGAATACTCCTCGAATACTATCATACATATAGCATCGCTAATTAATACAGCTAGAACCGTAGCGCCCGACGGGTATCGTCGCGGGCGGTGGACACCCAAAGATAAGGAACGGTCACAGGATCATAGCTCCAGTGAGATCCCTGAAGAACCTGCCAGGTATTGTCGAACATGCCCTCCAACGCAACCATGTAGCGACGGATGTTCTCGTCCTCCTCGCTGACACGGTGACGTACCACCTCTGCGGTGTCCGGAAGCCTCGGCACCGTCACTGGCCCACGCGACCGCCACCAAACAAGGATCGGGTCAACAACGGGTTGCCTCCTCACCAACCTACGTCCCCCGGAAGGTAGCACCTCCCAATACCAGCCCGGCCGAGCCCAGTCCCGAACATGGCCCTGATCAAGCAGGCCTCCACTGCCGAGTCGACGACGACGAGGATGCGGGATAGGCATCGTCGACGTCGATGCGGGAACTACTTCTATATATAGTTAAATAAAGTAGTTTTATTAATTAAATCAACTAGTTCAACTACTAAGAACTTACTATAAATAAATAAAGTAGTACTTATTAAAAATAAACTACTTCTATATATAGTAAAATAAATTGGTTTATTAAATCTACTGGATAGTTCAACTATATATGAAGCACTTACTATAAATAAAATAAACTAGTATTTACTAAAAATAAACTAGTTTAACTATAGTTCTATTATTTTTCTAACTAATTTTCCTATACATACACAATAAATTGACAAAGAAAATACTATGAACAAAAAAATCATTAAAATTCTATTAACAAAATTACAACAAAAAAATCATAAAAATTCTATGAATAGAAAAAAATCATAAAAATTTGACATCTAAATTACTTACACAATATGAAAAAATTGACATCTAAATTACAACCAAAAAAACATAAAAATTTGACATCTAAATTACTTACACAATATGAAAAAAAATTGAATCTAAATTACAACAGAAAAAAATCATAAAAATTTGACATCTAAATTACTTACACAATATGAAAAAAATTGACATCTAAATTACAACAGAAAAAAATCATAAAAATTTGACATCTAAATTACAACAGAAAAAATCATAAAAAAATCTAACACAATATGAACAAATTAATTACACAATATGAAAAAAAATCTAACAGAAAAATCTATGAACTACACATCTAAATTACTACACATCTAACAAAAAAATCAATGAACTAAAAAAATCTACAACAAAATCTAACAAAATCTAACTCAATTAACTACTACTAACATCAAATTAAATTAGTTGCTCACGGAGACGGTGTCGGGGACGGCGACGGCGACGGCGACGGTGGGGTGCGACGCGGGGCGGCGACGGGCAGGGGCGGGGCGGGGTGGGGCGGGGCGGCGCGGCGACGGGCAAGGGCGAGGCGGCAACGGCGTCGATCGGGGCAGGGCGGGGCGGCGACGGCGACGGTGAGCGAGAGACGGATGGGCAGCCTAGCGGCGTCGGGGCGGGGAAGAACGAACTGAACGAAATTTTGGTGAGTGCCAGATATATAGGCAGATCATTGGTCCCGATTCGTGAGACAAACCGGGAATAATGCGACCTTGAGTCCCGGTTGGTGGCACCAACCGGGACCAAAGATCTCTTTTCAGCAGCCCAAAGGGCGGGAAGTAGAGACCTTTGGTCCCGATTGTTGCCACAAACCGGGACAAAAGAGAGGCATTGGTCCCGGTTGGTGCCACCAACCGGTACCAATGCACCCCTTTAGTCCCGGTTCGAACCAGCAACCGGGACTAAAGGCCTTGCACTGGCACGGTGCAGTGGGATGTTTAGTCCCACCTCGCTAGCTGAGGAGCGACCGCACCTGTTTATAAGTGCAAGTCTACCCTCCCATTTGAACTCCTCACTATCGGAGGCCTACTGGCCTAAACTTGTGTCTGTGCCTGTGGGCCTATTGGCCTAAACTTGTGTCTCTGCCTGTGGGCAGTCTGCGGGCCTAAATCCTGGCCCAATAAGGTTTCTAGTCGTATTCAGGCCGTGGTGGCAAAGTACGTGGCAATTTTTTTATTTTTTCCCTTTTTTTGTTTTCTTTTTTGCTTTATTTATTCTATGATAATTCTTTTTGCTATTAAAGTTTGTAACAAAATTCTAATTAATTAATTATTTTCTTTTATGATAATTCTTTTTGCTTTTAATGTTTTGAACAGAATTCTAATTACTTATTTATTTTCTTTTATGATAATTCTTTTTGCTTTTAAAGTTTGTAACAAAATTCTAATTACTTATTTATTTTCTTTTATGATAATTCTTTTTTCTATTAAAGTTTGTAACAAAATTCTAATTACTTATTTATTTTCTTTTATGATAAATCTTTTTGCCATTAATGTTTTGAACAGAATTCTAATTACTTATTTATTTTCTTTTATGATAATTCTTTTTGCTATTAAAGTTTCTAACAAAATTCTAATTACTTATTTATTTTCTTTTATGATAATTCTTTTTGCTTTTAATGTTTTGAACAAAATTATAATTACTTATTTATTTTCTTTTATGATAATTCTTTTTGCTATTAAAGTTTGTAACAAAATTTTATATAATTTTAGTTTCAATAATACTAGAGGTTTATAAAAGCTTTTTAGTTGATTCCTTCAGTACCAATTCTAAGGCTGTTACAAAGGCATTTTATTTGGTACAGGTTTTAAGGCGACCTTTTAGTACCGGTTCGTGGCATGAACCGGTAAAAGAGTTTTTTAGTTGATTCTTGCTGCAGATATTTTTTAGTCCCACCTCGCCAAGCGAGAGGCACTCGCAACGGTTTATAAGCCCTGAGTGCAGAGACGATGCAGAAGAGGCTCAATGCTAACCTACACGTTGCATAACTTCATGCCTTGAGGAATAGGGTAGGCTGCACGGAGCTATGTGCAGTGCAGTTTACAGTATTCAGAAAGGGTTGAAGCTAATTAACGAGCATTGCGCCTCTTTTTTATTTTTAATGACTTATTACAACTCAGAAATAAATAGAAAAAAATAAATATAGCAGAAAAGAAAAAAAACTATATAAAAAACTAGTCAACGAGGACCAACCCTTTAGTCCCGGTTGGTGGCACGAACCAGGTCTAAAGGGCTGCCTTTGGTCCCGGTTCAAGCCACCAACCGGGACCAATGGTGGTGGGCCAGGAGCGAGGCCCATTGGTCCCGGTTCGTCCCTCCAACCGGGACCAAAAGGTCCAGACGAACTGGGACCAATGGCACATGTGGCCCGGCCGGCACCCGGGGCTCACGAACCGGGTCCAATGCCACCATTGGTCCCGGTTCTAGACTGAACCGGGACTAATGGGCTGACCCGGCCTGGACCAATGCCCCCTTTTCTACTAGTGTATACAACAAGTTCTTACTAACTAGTTCTATTAATTTAACTAGTACCTAATTAGTACCTAGTTCTTACTAACTAATTAGTACCTAGGAACTATAAATAAAATATGAACCCTATTCGTTTCCACCCTTACATGAACCCTAACTAATTAGATGCAACTAAAATATGAAGAAACCCTAGGCAGAGGTAGGGGAGAGGGAGGAGCAGGCGTGCTCACCTTGGGTGACTGTGACGAGGGAGGGGCAGGCGGCGTCGAGGTCGGGGTCGGGGCTTGGGCGTGCGGCGGAGGGCGGCGTCGAGGTCAGGGGTTGGGGCGTCGTCCGAGGCGGCGTTGAGGTCGGGGGTGGGGGCGGCATTGAATCCGGGGTCAGGGGCGGCGCAGAGGGTGTGCGGAGAGCACGCGGAGGCTGACGGGCGATGGCGGCGGCGAGAGCGGAGGAGTCGGATTTGGGGAAGTGGCCATGGGGAAGGACGAACCCCGTGGATTTGGGGAAGTAGCAGTAGCGCGTTCCGAAAAGCGCGATGCTGCTACATTAGCTACATCGCGTTCTGCGATACACACTATTGCTACTCCTTTATGTCTTTTTTCCTTTTTCATTTATTTTTCTTCACATTTTATTTTTCCCCTTTCACCTTATTCTATTTCTTTCATTTTCAATTACCTTTCTATCTGCTTTCTATTTAATTTTAGATCCTTTAGCAGTAGCGAGTTATAAGAAAATGCACTGCTACAAAGAAAGTAGTGGTAGCGCTCTTCGATGTAGATCGCTACTACTATGTGTAGCCCATGGGATAAGCCGTGGGAATTTTAGTAGTAACGTGTTTAGAACTAGGCGCACTACTGCTAGAACTTTATCTATAGCGCGGTTTGCTCAGGCGCGCTACTGCTACTTAGTGGGAGGCTACCAGCGTGCTTTTTTGACCCACGCTACTGCTAAAGTTCTATGTATAAGGTTTTCCCTAGTAGTGGGAGGTTACCGGAACCGCCCCCTCGGGAAAGTAATGGGCCTACAGGAACCTTAGTGGAGAAGAGAGGGCCAGACATAGGAGGTGGCGCACGCCCCCCTTACCAATCCGAATTGGACAAGGGGTGGGGGCGGTGCCCCCCCCCCCTTTCCCTCTCCTACTCCCTTTCTCTTTCCCCCTTTGCTACTCCGAAGAAAAGGAAAAAGGTGGGGGTCGAATCCTATTAGGAGTGGAGTCCTAGTAGGACTCCCCCCGTGGTGCGCCCCACGTGGCCACCGGCCTCCTCCTCCCCTCCTTTATATACTGGGGCGGGTGAGGGAGTCCCGGATTAAGGGGTCCTTGGACAGCCAGACTATTGATGGGGGCCGGACTGTTGGGCTATGAAGATACAGGACTGAAGGCTTTCTCCCGTGTCCGGATGGGATTCTCCTTGGCGTGGAAGGCAAGCTTGGCGACCAGATATGAAGATCCCTTTCTCTGTAACTGACTTTGTACAACCCTAGTCCCCTTCGGTGTCTATATAAATCGGAGGGTTTAGTCCGTAGAGGCAGATTCATAATCATACAGGCTAGATGAAACTTCTGCAATGTATCTATAATTTTTGATTGTTCCGTGCTATTATATTACCCGTTTTGGATGTTTATGGGCTTTACTATACACTTTTATATCATTTTTGGGACTAACTTACTAAACGAAGGCCCAGCCCAATTTTTTTTGCCTATTTTAGTGTTTCGCAGAAAAGGAATATCAAACGGAGTCCAAACGGAATGAAACCTTCAGGAGCGATCTTTTTGGAACAAACGCAATCCACGAGACTTGGAGTGGACGTCAAGAAGCAGCCGAGGCGGCCATGAGGGTGCAAGGCGCGCCCTAGGGGGCGCCCCTGCCTCGTGAGCCCCTCGTGGCTCCCTTGACCGACTTCTTTCACCTCTATATATCAACGTACCCCAAAAACATCCAGGAGCACCATGAAAAACTATTTCCACCGCCGCAACCTTCTGTACCCATGAGATCCCAACTTGGAGCCTTTTTTGGCGCTCCACCGGAGAGGGAATCGATCATGGAGGGCTTCTACATCAACACCATAGCCTCTCCGATGAGTTGTGAGTAGTTTACCACAGACCTTCGAGTCCATAGTTATTAGCTAGATGGCTTCTTCTCTCACTTTTAATCTCAATACAAAGTTCTCCTCGATCTTCTTGGAGATCTATTCGATGTAACTCTTATTGCAGTGTGTTTGTCGAGATCCGATGAACTGTGGATTTATGATCAAGTTTATCTATGAGAAATAGTTGAATCTTCTCTGAATTATTTTATGTATGATTGGTTACATTTGCAAGTCTCTTTGAATTATCAGTTTGGTTTGGCCTAATAGATTTATCTTTCTTGCAATGGATAAGTGCTTAGCTTTGGGTTCTATCTTGCGGTGTCCTTTCCCAGTGACAGCAGGGGCAAAAAGGCACGTATTGTATTGTTGCCATCGAGGATAAAAAGATGGGGTTTATATCATATTGCTTGAGTTTATCCCTCTACATCATGTCATCTTGCTTAATGTGTTACTCTGTTCTTATGAACTTGATACTCTAGATGCATGCTGGATAGTGGTCGATGTGTGGAGTAATAGTAGTAGATGCAGGCAGGAGTCGGTCTACTTGTTGCAGATGTGATACCTATATACATGATCATGCCTAGATATTCTCATAACTATGCACTTTTCTATCAATTGCTCGACATTAATTTGTTCACCCACCGTAATACTTATTCTATTTTGAGAGAAGACACTAGTGAAACCTATGGCCCCCTGGTCTATTCTCTATCATATAAGTTTCCAATCTACTTTATTTTGCAATCTTTACTTTTCAGTCTATATCATAAAAATACCAAAAATATTTATCTTATCATATTATCTCTATCAGATCTCACTTTCGCAAGTGGTTGCGAGGTTCTTGTTTGTTTGTGTAGGTACGAGGGACTTGCGTGGAGCCTCCTACTGGATTGGGACCTTGGTTCTCAAAAACTGAGGGAAAAACTTACGCTACTTTGCTGCATCACCCTTTCCTCTTCAAGGGAAAAACCAATGCATGCTCAAGAGGTAGCAAGAAGGATTTCTGGCATCGTTCCCGGGGAGGTCTACACACAAGCCAAGACATACCAAGTACCCATCACAAACTCTTCTCCCTCGCATTACATTATTTGCCATTTGCCTCTCGTTTTCCTCTCCCCCACTTCTAAAACAATTTTCGAAAACCTTTGCCTTTTCTTCGCCCCTCTTTCGTTCGATCTTATGTTTGCTTGTGTCCCCATGTGCCTTCTATGTGGTTTCATCTTTGCATGCTAAAAATCTATTGTTATGGATCCACTTAAAGTGTTTTACTTGGATCATCTTTGATCCTTATGCGCTCGTGCTGAAACCCCAACTAGCCTAGTTGATGGGAAATCTTTAGATGAGCATGCTCATTTTGTGCATCATCGTTTGTCTGAAAAGGGGAAGCTCTTATGGTATCACATAAATAGTTTGCTATGCTATGTTTGGAATCTTTGTGAAATTTATGATTTTACTTGTTGCTCTAAGAACCCTAAAAAACACCTTCCCTATCTATGTGAGTTTAATGATAATGAAATCTTATCTTCTTATGGAAAGGGTGTTTATAGTTACTATGATATCGAACAAATTGAAGAATTTGTTGTTTTTAAGGGTGCTCATGAAGTTGCTTCTTTGATTGAAAAGTATGATATTACTCTCTACAAATCTGAAAATTCTGACATACTTAAATATTGCTATGAAAACTTTGCTCATAGTGCCTATGTTAAGGAATTTATTGAGAGAATGACCGTTGCTTTGGAAGAAAATAATGATATGCATGATTCTGATGACTTGATTGAAATATCCTTTGATGAACATGATGCTTGCTATTCTTGTGGCCATGATGCCAATATTTATGGAGATGAATTTGCAATAGTTCCTTATGTTAAACATGAGATCGTTGCTATTGCACCCATACTTGATAGTTCCTTCGATGAAAAGCATGATTGCAATGATGTTATTATAAATTCTCTTGATCTCAATTGTGCTAATAATATGAAAAATCCTAAGCTTGGGGATGCTAGTTTTGCTATGTCCACTACTTGTTGCAATGATCCTGATTAGGGTGATTCTTTTTATGATCTTGAATATTTATTTAAGCCCCATGATGAATATGAGATTGATAATAGTGTTTGCAATAATATTGAAAGTGGGTTTGGCAGAGTGTCAACTTTAGATCCCACATATTTGGAGAATGTTCAATCTTTTGGTATTTTTGATAAAAGTAGGTTTGGAGAGGTCATTGTCGGTGTCAAAACCGGCGGATCTCGGGTAGGGGGTCCCGAACTGTGCGTCTAAGGCTAATGGTAACAGGAGACTACTGACACGATGTTTACCCAGGTTCGGGCCCTCTCGATGGAGGTAATACCCTACTTCCTGCTTGATTGATCTTGATAATATGAGTATTACAAAAGTTGATCTACCACGAGATCAGAGAGGCTAAACCCTAGAAGCTAGCCTATGGTATGATTGTTGATGATCGTTAGTCCTACGGACTAAACCCTCCGGTTCATATAGACACCGGAGGGGGCTAGGGTTACACAAAGTCAGTTCACAGAGAAGGAGATCTACATCCGAATCGCCAAGCTTGCCTTCCACGCCAAGAGAGTCCCATCCGGACACGGGACGAAGTCTAATGTCTTATATCTTCATAGTCCAACAGTCCAGCAAAAGTATATAGTCCGGCTGTCCGGAAACCCCCTTATCCGGGACTCCCTCAATAGCCCCTGAACCAGGCTTCAATGATGATGAGTCCGGCGCGTAGATTGTCTTCGGCATTGCGAGGCGGGTTCCATCTCCGAATACTCAAAGATAAATTCCGAACACAAGGAACGTGTCCGGCTCTACAAGATAATATTCCATATACCACCGTAGAGAGAACAATAATAATCCACGAATCTAATGTGCTAACAATCCTTCAAAAAGTGACATCTCACCATGGTCCGGTTTTTACTCGAACCGTTCTTACAACTTGCTACTGCACACACCACAAGATGGTTTCTTTGGCACGTCCTATCAGAACATAGATCGTGTTCCCCCTTATTATGGGATTCTCATCAATACTGGTATGGGTAATCTAACCGTGCCTGTTGGCATGACCCCGTGTTTTTAGGCAAGTCCCGAACGACCACGTTTGGGGACGCTTGATATTCTCCCCCCTTTATAAAGGGGGCCAAGGCCTATCCCTCTATCTCCACGCTCGTACATCTCGCGCCTTGAGTTCCAACACCCAAAGCATGAGCTTAAGCACTCCGGATCTCCGATCATGTCCGGATCTGACCATCAAGGCCGATGGATGGCCTCCTCTGTCACAGAGGAGGATATTGCGAAGGTTAGGGAGGCTGGGTATTTGACCGCCGATGTCAAGCACATGCTTCCTGCTCCCGAACAGGTTATCCCCACTACCGAGACCAACGAGAGCGTCTTATTTGTCTCCCGCTTCCTACGGGGCTTAGGTCTCACTCTTGATCCCTTTGTGGGGGGGCTCATGCACTACTAAGGGCTAGATTTCCACGATCTAGCTCCGGATTCCATCCTCCACATCTCGTCATTTATCGTTGTGTGTGAAGCCTTCCTTCACATTGCCCCCCACTTCTGCTTATGGCTGAAGACTTTCGATGTGAAGCCGAAGATAATTGAGGAGCAACACGCAGAGTGCGGAGGTGCCATAATAAGCCGGAACATTGATGCCCCGTGGCCCGAAGGTTCCTTCCCGGAGGTATTTGATTTATGGCAATGGAGGTGGTTCGATGTCACAGCTCCCCGAGGCTCAAAGTGGGTGGTTGCGCCTGCCTTCCGCTCGGGCCCTCCACCCCAACTGGCATCGTGGGCCAATGTGGGACTAAACTGGGGGCCTGCGGACGATGTACCAATGCTTCAAAGCTGCATTCAGGAGCTCCCCGAGAGGAACATTAGTCTCGTCAAAATAATCCAAGTAATGCTAGTCCGGCGGATCCTGCCGTACAAACGCCAGCCTCTCCAGATGTAGGAATTCAATCCAGAAGGTTCGCGGAACATTCAAGACTTCTTCGGTATGACACCCGAAGGGATGTACAAGTTGTTCTTCGGACCATGAATAAAGTGTCCGGACACCACCGAGGACGCGGGCCTGAGCTGCAATCGACTTGATACTCAAGTAAGTAACCCCATAACCGAACACCTCGCTTATTTTTGTCATAGCATTGTTCTAAACACTATCCGCAACCAAGATTGTCTTAGAAAGGCGGAGAGGATCAGGTGTCCGGCCCCTCTTCCCGAAGGTTCGCCTAGCCCGGCAATGGCCAGGATTCTCGAACAGGCACTTAGTCGGGTGCCACCAGAGAAAGCTGAAGGGGAGAGCGGGGAGGCCAAGAGTAGGCCTCACTCACTGCACATCCGAATCGGAGGAATCAGCGCCTCCATAGAGGAGGATAACCGGGGGGGCGACTCTGAGGTTTCCTCCCCCTGCGGGAAGAAAAGAGCCGCCTCCGTAGATTTGGAGACGGAGGCGCCTAAACAAGGGAAAAGAGCTTCGCCAAAGGACCCCGCTTCGAAGGGCGTCCTCGCCATACAGCGCCCGCCAACGGGCCAGCCCTCCATCGAGCTGTAAGATTTAATTAAGCAAGGATCTTTATTGCTTCGTCCTCTGAGAGTAATGACCAGGACCTGTTTTTGTAGTCGAGCTCGCAGTTCGTCTCAACAGGGTTCGTCGTCGGGGGATCTTCTTCCGGAGATGATGGAGACTGAAACCCCACCAGCCTCTCCGCCCCATGGGGCGGGCGAACCTGAGGTGTCGTCGTGGAGGAGTCCGGATCCCATGGGGCCGGAAGCTAATACTTCGGCCGCCCCGAGCCCAGCGTGTTCGGCCCCCATAGCGCACAACGAAAAGGATCTGGGAGAGTCCGGAGTCCGGCCGAACGCGCTGACGGGCCTCCTAGAGTCAGCTGATCTCTTGGAGGGTCATCGTACCCTAATGGGTACGGTATTGGAGAAAATCTCCTCCACCAAAAGCGGTTTAAATGAAGCTTTTAAGAGCCTGCTCAAAGGCTTTGAGGTAAGCCGTAATTTTCAGTTGAACCGCACGCGATACATGCACTCTGTATAGATAGTAGCCCCTGAGACTGCGGATGGCAGCCCATGGCGGCAACCGGAGGATCACACTCCCAGATTATGATCACACATGTATTGATGTGCAGGTTGCTAAGGGTTCGGCAATAGACCAGGCCGCTGAATGCGCCGAATTGAGGCGGCAGATTGGCATTGTGGAGGCCAACGTCACGCTTGTGAACAAGCATTTCGAGGAGTCGCGGAGTATGATTTCCTATATCCACATCTATTTTTGCAAGAAGGTTGAAGTATTAATGTGATATTGTGTAGTTGCAGGCGGAGCTGCTGCCGTTGAGGCCCTGAGGGCGGAGCTTGCTCTAGCCAAGGAGCAAGCCCGGATTAGTAATGCGGCTGCTCTAAAGGCAGCCGAAGAATTAAAGGCCGAACAGGCCGCTCGTCTCCGAAGCGAGGAGAAGATAGCCGAGATGGCTGTGGAGCTGAGGGACACCGCCGGCCGATATGAGCTTCTCGAAAAGGAGAATCAAACAAAGGCGGTCGACCTGAAGATGGCGATGGATTCGGCTAAAGAGATGCGCTCTCAGATTAGAGACGCACGGGAGGAACTTCGACAAGCCGGAGAAATCACGGTCGGAAGACCTTATGTGTTGCGGATGAAGTTTTTGGATCCAAAGTATGCTCCATTGGATAAGCTATGGAGCGCCGTAGATGAGTATGCGGACTTGGCAAAGAGTGCGGCTGATGCATCCAAGTTATTCAGGGATCATGAGGATAATAAAATGGAGAGGTTGTTTTATTCGCAATTTGATGCTCCAGCAAGCTCCTTGCCCTTGAGTGAGAAGATGGCCGCCATAGCCGAGCTCCATAGGTTGTCCGGCCTTGCAATGAGGTCTGTAATAGACCATTTGTGGCCGAAGGAGCCGAAGCCGGATAGTTACTTTGGTCTGGTGCAACGATTATTTGGCGCCAGGGCACAGATTGATGCCATGAAGAGATCGGCATGTATAGAGGGTGCGCGGATGGCTCTTGCCCACGTGAAAACATATTGGGAGGATATGGAGGCCACCCGTATTGCAACCCGGGGTCCGGCAGGAAGCCAAGACCCAGCCGAGCTCTATTTTGAGCAGGTTATAGAAGGTGCTCGTAGAATAGAGACCCAGTGCTCCAAGGATGTCATATTTGAGTGATGAAATTGTAAACAACTATGTGTTTGATTATGGAGGATGCTTTTTTTTATACTTTTGCCTGAAAGTATTATGTTGTCTCCTGTGCGGCTGTTTATATATGCATATAATTGTGAAAGTTAGCAGTCGTTGGCTTCAGCCCCCACGCACATAATGCGGGGGTGTTCGAGAAAAGGTGTGTGAACACACTTGATCCAACGTCTTGGTCCATTAAGGAGGTGATTGCACGTCGAACCAGGCAACCAGACTATATAGTTGTAACACTTTTGCTTAGCCGTAGGAATTGAAAGGTGGGGCTACTATATAGCCCCTTGTACTTCCGTGTGCGTCCGGATACAGTGCGCGTACTTGACCGGTAGACCGGTCCTTCGCCAATGCGGAGGAATCCTATAGATTCCGATGAGTCTTCGAGTGGTTGACTAGTCTCTCGCCATATCATGACAGTCAGTTTTCGGCTTTCTTTACTGAGGTGCTCATCCGGAATAACCAGGGCACAATCCCAGTAGTTCTCCTTTGGCCGCCTTAGCTGATAGAACGAAATGTAAGGCAGCAAACCCAGGAGCCGGGCTAACCCAACATTTGACCAAAGACATGAATCGGAGCTGATGCATATAAGGCCAAACTTGTGACGCCGAACACTCCCGAAGGTATTCGGACTTTACAAAATATATTGGGGATAAACAATGCCCTTGACCCTGTGATTCCAGGTACGCGCATTGATCTGTCGTGGCAAAGAAGGCCTAAAGACGCCAGTGTCCCATACAGGTGTAAGAAATACCCATGGGACATTGAGCAACAAGAGACAATAAAGAAGGTTTACTTAGGGGCTTAATCTAAAGTGAAACCTATGGGCGGGGCCTTGCTGCACGTCTGCGCCTGTGTCTCCATTGTGCCGTATACTGGAAGGGTGTCACACTGGTGGTGTCTGAAAGGACAAAAAAGAAAACGTGCGAAAAGTTAGTTATGCTCGAGGGATGTTCAAGATCCGGCCTGTTAACAAGGCGAGCCGAATTGTGGGCATGCGTTACATGTTTGCAGCCCCTCGTATTATTTATGGGGACACATGTACAACCCCTGGCTCAGGTTTATCCGAGCTATGGTGAAAAAATTGTGTATTGGACTCGTCTAACCGTGTCTGTGGTCTTGACGACCGGTCATGCGTTTCGGTGGGAGAGGCCGCCTAGAGTCCGGTGGTGGGAACTGTCGCATACTATTCTGTGTTTCCGCTCACCGTGATGATGCCGCGTGGACCGGGCATCTTCAGTTTAAGGTAGGCGTAGTTCGGTATTGCATTGAAGCAAGCGAAGGCTGGTCTTCCAAGCAATGGATGATAATCACTACTGAAGGGAGCGATGTTGAAGTGTAAGTTCTCGCGTCTGAAATTGTCGGGAGAACCGAATGTTACTTCTAACACGAGGGACCCCCAACAATGGGCCACAACGCCTGGAATTACTCCATTGAAGGTGGCGTTATTTTGATTTAATTTAAGACTACTGCCGCCGTCCATTAGGACACGAGTGAGATGGTATCCATCGATCATTGGGCCGAGCACCAAGGCAGCCGATCCTCCATGCCGGATACTGGCCCGATAGTCCCTATGATCAAAAGTGATCGGGCAAGTTGCCAAGGGATTAGATTGGGGGGCTACGAACTCTGAGTGAGTTGCGTGTACCATGTTTACCGTTTTGACTTCTGGTGAGAATTGTTTCTGGCCCCTAGTGTTTGGCTGGCAAGGCTCATCCTCGTCTTCGCTTGGTGTTTCCCTTCCCTTATGTTCAGCGTTTAACTTGCCGGCCTACTTGAAGACCCAACATTCTCTGTGGGTGTGATTTGTAGGTTTGTCGGGAGTGCCATGGATTTGGCACAATCTGTCCAGGACTTTGTTTAGGCCGGATGGTTCCTCTTTACTGCCGTTAAATGGCTTTTTTCCTTGACCGGGTCGAGAGCCCTTGAATCCGGCGTTGACTAATGTGTTGTTCGGACTGTCGTTATTCCGACGTTTGTTCTTGGTGCGCCGTGGCTTCCAGTTGCCTTCTCGAATTTCGGATGTGCCTGGGTCGCTGGTGCCTTTACGGGCCAACCAGTTGTCCTCGCCCGCACAAAGTCAGGTCAGGAGGCTTGTTAAGGCTGCCATCGTTCTTAGCTTTTCTTGGCCGAGGTGTCTGGCGAGCCACTCGTCTCGGATACTGTGTTTGAAGGCCGCTAAGGCTTCGGCATCCGTACAGTCGACAATTTGATTCTTCTTAGTGAGGAATATGTTCCAAAGTTTCCGGGCTGACTCTCCAGGCTGCTGTATTATGTGACTTAAATCGTCAGCGTCTGGAGGCCAGACATAGGTCCCTTGAAAGTTGGCCCTGAAAGCATCCTCAAGTTCCTCCCAACTTCCAATTGAGTTTTCGGGGAGGCTTTTCAGCCAATGACGCGTTGGTCCTTTTAACTTGAGGAGGAGGTATTTTATGGCATGGAGGTCGTCCCCACGAGGCATGTGTATGTGAAGGATAAAATCTTCAATCCAGACCCCGGGGTCCGTCGTTCCGTCGTATGACTCCATATTCACGGGTTTAAATCCCTGTGGAAATTCATGATCCAGCACCTCATCCGTGAAGCACAGGGGTGTGCAGCCCCTCTGTATCGGGCCGTGTCACAGCCTGCTGCCGGCTGTTGTTTCCGGACTAGTATTCAATCGACATGATCATTGTGGTGACCATAATCCTGCGTCGGAGCCTGTCCTCTGGACCCATAGATGGACCTGGCCGCATTGGCCTTTTTGTCCAGGAGCTCTCGTAAATTGCGTGCGGTATCAGTTGCTGCTATATCGCGACCATGAGGTGGTTGGTCCGGCTGAGTAGCCGTTTTATTTTTGGGCCGGGCAATTGCTACGGCTTCATTGTTGAATTCGGGTAGCAGTTTGCGCTTTGGGTAGCTCTTTGTGTGGCGATTATCGCCATGTTTTCCTTCGGTGTCCAGCACCTTATTCCATCATTGGTTGAGCGTATCCTGCACGGCTTTGAGTTTTTGCTTCTGCTTCTTCAAGCTCTGCGCTATTGCCAGGAGTTTTCTGTGGAGTTTGTCTTATTTTGAATGTTCTTCCGGGATGGTGAACGCATCGTCAACTAGACTGTTATCTTCTTTGGGGGTAGCGTGATAAGTTCGGCCCTCTGAATTGTGATCGGGCGTCTACTCCGGGCTGTGCTCGGCATGACCTGGTTTATCCTGCTCCATCATTGGGTCCCTATGGTCGTTGTTGCCTTCGAAATCACCCAGAGTGTCATCCTGTTTTGGGTTGTTATCGCTATTTTTGCTGTGACTGGACCTGAGGCGACGCTTACATCGTCGTTTTTGCTTTTGCCCGGGGGGGGTTATCCTCCACTATGTCCTTTTTATCACTATTGTCCTCTTTGGGTGTGTCCACCATGTAGACGTCGTATGATGAAGTGGTAGTCCAGCGTCGCGTGGGCAGTGGTTTCGGATCTTCCCCTGCATCAACGTCTATACCGTCGATGTTATTGGGGGAGATGTCAAGCATGTTTGTTAGGTCGTCAACAGTGGCTATGAAGTGGGTGGCGGGTGGGTTGCGATTTTCTTCGTCTTCTGTATCCCACACGGGCTGGACATAGCTCGGCCAGGATTCTCCTGACAAAGAGAGAGACCTTAATGAATTCAGCACGTCTCCGAAGGATGACTGCTGAAACATATCTGCGCCGGCAAACTCCATGACTGGAGCCCAATTAGATTCGATGGGCACGGGCGAGCGCGGTCCGGAACACGCTACCGGAGACAAGTCTGGGGGTCCGGAGGTACAGATTTCCTGGAGAGAGGAGTCTGTGTTCGGCTCCAACGCCGAGGAGTGTGCGGCCTCCGGAGCGGGGTCCATCCACCCATCCTTGGGAGGCACGACCCGCTCTGGAGAAAAGTCCGGAGCGGTAGCAGGTGCGATCTTCCGATTACTGTTCGACTGCCGATCTAGGTCGTGCACGTCGTGATTGTTCGGCGCTCCTGACACAGGCCCGAATCCTTCAAAGATCAAGTCCCCGCGGATGTCGGTGGTGTAGTTTAGGTTTATAAACCTGACCTGATGGCCGGGGGCGTAGCTATCAATCTACTCCGGATGGCCAAGCGAATTGGCCCGCAGTGCGAAGCCGCCGAACAGGAAGATCTGTCTGGGGAGAAAAATCTCGCCCAGGGCCGAGTGGTTGAAGGTCAGATAAGCCATCTAACCTTGTTGTGACGACACAGAGGAACTCTCAATGAAAGCACCAATGTCGGTGTCAAAACCGCCGGATCTCGGGTAGGGGGTCCCGAACTGTGCGTCTAAGGCTAATGGTAATAGGAGACTGGGGACATGATGTTTACCTAGGTTCGGGCCCTCTTGATGGAGGTAATACCCTACTTCCTGCTTGATTGATCTTGATGATATGAGTATTACAAGAGTTGATCTACCACGAGATCAGAGCGGCTAAACCCTGGAAGCTAGCCTATGGTATGATTGTTGATGATCGTTAGTCCTACGGGTAAACCCTCCGGTTTATATAAACACCGGAGGGGGCCAGGGTTACACAAAGTCGGTTCACAGAGAAGGAGATCTACATCCGAATCGCCAAGCTTGCCTTCCACGCCAAGGAGAGTCCCATCCGGACACGGGACGAAGTCTTCTGTCTTGTATCTTCATAGTCCAACAGTCCGTCCAAAGTATATAGTCCGGCTGTCCGGATACCCCCTTATCCGGGACTCCCTCAGTCATGAATTTAGTTAATGGTAATCCCACTATTTTGGAAGAGTGACAACTTCACATGCATGTTGATCATGTTGAGAATATGTTATGTGATAGCTATTTTGTTTAATTTGCATATGATACTAAAGGAAATATGCCCTAGAGGCAATAATAAAGTTATTATTGATTTCCTCATATCATGATAAATGTTTATTATTCATGTTATAATTGTATTAACCGGAAACATAATACATGTGTGAATACATAGACAAACTTAAAGTCACTAGTATGCCTCTACTTGACTAGCTCATTAATTAAAGATGGTTATGTTTCCTAACCATAGACATGAGTTGTCATTTGATTAACGGGATCACATCATTAGGAGAATGATGTGATTGACTTGACCTATTTCGTTAGCTTAGCACTTGATCATTTAGTATGTTGCTATTGCTTTCTTCATGACTTATACATGTTCCTACAACTATGAGATTATGCAACTCCCGTTTACCGGAGGAACACGTTGTGTGCTACTAAATGTCACAATGTAACTGGGTGATTATAAAGGAGCTCTACAGGTGTCTCCGAAGGTACATGTTGGGTTGGCATGTTTCGAGATTAGGATTTGTCACTCTGATTGTCGGAGAGGTATCTCTGGGCCCTCTCGGTAATGCACATCACTATAAGCCTTGCAAACAATGTAGCTAATGAGTTAGTTACGGAATGATGCATTACGTAACGAGTAAAGAGACTTGCCGGTAACGAGATTGAACTAGGTATTGAGATACTGACGATCAAATCTCGGGCAAGTAACATACCGATGACAAAGGGAACAACGTATGTTGTTATGCGGTTTGACCGATAAAGATCTTCGTAGAATATGTAGGAGCCAATATGAGCATCCAGGTTACGCTATTGGTCATTGACCGGAAATGGTTCTCGTTCATGTCTACATAGTTCTCGAACCCGTAGGGTGCGTACGCTTAAGGTTTCGATGACAGTTATATTATGAGTTTATGAGTTTTGATGTACCAAAATTTGTTCGGAGTCCCGAATGTGATTACGGACATGACAAGGACTCTCGAAATGGTCGAGACATGAAGATTGATATATTGGACGACTATATTGAGACACCAGAATGATTTTGGGGGTTATTGGATATATACCAGAGTACCGGGGGTTATCGGAACCCCCCCCGGAGGTTAATGGGCCTCATGGACCCAAGTGGTGGAAGAGGAGAGGCGGCCAAGGGGCAGCCGCGCGCCCCTCCCCCCAAGTCTGAATTGGACAAGGAGGGGGGGCGGCGCCCCCCCCCCCTTTCCTTCCCCCTCTCTCTCCTTCCCTCTCCTCTCCTACTCCAACAAGGAAGGGGGGAGTCCTACTCCCGGTGGGAGGAGGACTCCTCCTGGCATGCCCCTCCTGGCCGACCCCCTCCCCCTGGCTCCTTTATATACGGGGGCAGGGGGCACCTCTAGACACAAGAATTGATCATTGATATCTTAGCCCCGTGCGGTGACCCCCTCCACCATAGTCCTCCTCGATAATATTGTGCTGACGAAGCCCTGCGACGGTAGAACATCAAGATCATCACCACGCCATTGTGCTGACGAAACTCTCCCTCGACACTCGGCTGGATCGGAGTTCGAGGGACGTCATCGAGCTGAACGTGTGCAAATACTCGGAGGTGCCATAGTTTCGGTGCTTGGTCAGTCAGGCCGTGAAGTCGTACGACTACATCAACCGAGTTGTTCTAACGCTTCCGCTTTCGGTCTACGAGGGTACGTGGACACACTCTCCCCTCTCGTTGCTATGCATCACCATGTTCTTGCGTGTGCGTAGGAAATTTTTTGAAATTACTACGTTCCCAACAATGGTATCAGAGCCTAGGTTTTATGCGTTGATGTTATATGCACGAGTAGAACACAAGTGAGTTGTGGGCGATACAAGTCATACTGCTTACCAGCATGTCATACTTTGATTCGGCGGTATTGTTGGATGAAGCGGCCCGGACTAACATTACACGTACGCTTACGCGAGACTGGTTCTACCGACGTGCTTTGCACACAGGTGGCTGGCGGGTGTCAGTTTCTCCAACTTTAGTTGAACCGAGTGTAGCTACGCCCGGTCCTTGAGAAGGTTAAAACATCACTAACTTTACAAACTATCATTGTGGTTTTGATGCGTAGGTAAGAACGGTTCTTGCGCAACCCGTAGCAGCCACGTAAAACTTGCAACAACAAAGTAGAGGACGTCTAACTTGTTTTTGCAGGGCATGTTGTGATGTGATATAGTCAAGACGTGATGCTATATTTTATTGTATGAGATGATCATGTTTTGTAACCGAGTTATCGGCAACTGGCAGGAGCCATATGGTTGTCGCTTTATTGTATGCAATGCAATCGCCCTGTAATTGCTTTACTTTATCACTAAGCGGTAGCGATAGTTGTAGAAGTAATAGGTGGTGAAACGACAACGATGCTACGATGGAGATCAAGGTGTCGCGCTGGTGACGATGGAGATCATGACGGTGCTTTGGAGATGGTGATCACAAGCAAAAAGATGGTGATGGCCATATCATATCACTTATATTGATTGTATGTGATGTTTATCCTTTATGCATCTTATCTTGCTTTGATTAACGGTAGCATTTTAAGATGATCTCTCACTAATTATCAAGAAGTGTTCTCCCTGAGTATGCACCATTGCGAAAGTTCTTCGTGCTGAGACACCACGTGATGATCGGGTGTGATAGGCTCTATGTTCAAATACAACGGGTGCAAAACAGTTGCACACACGGAATACTCAGGTTAAACTTGACGAGCCTAGCATATACAGATATGGCCTCAGAATACGGAGACCGAAAGGTCGAACGTGAATCATATAGTAGATATGATCAACATAGTGATGTTCACCATTGAAAACTACTCCATCTCACGTGATGATCGGACATGGTTTAGTTGATTTGGATCACGTGATCACTTAGATGACTAGAGAGATGTCTGTCTAAGTGGGAGTTCTTTTCTAATATGATTAATTGAACTTAAATTTATCATGAACTTAGTACCTGATAGTATTTTGCATGACTATGTTTGTTGTAGATAGATGGCTCGTGATGTTGTTCTGTTGAATTTTAATGCGTTCCTTGAGAAAGCAAAGTTGAAACATGATGGTAGCAATTACACGGACTGGGTCCGTAACTTGATAATTATCCTCATTGCTACACAGAAGAATTACATCCTGGAAGCACCACTGGGTGCCAGGCCTGCTGCAGATGCAACTGCGGACGTTGTGAATGTTTGGCAGAGCAAAGCTGATGACTACTCGATAGTTCAGTGTGCCATGCTTTACGGCTTAGAACTGGGACTTCAACGACGTTTTGAACGTCATGGAGCATATGAGATGTTCCAGGAGTTGAAGTTTATATTTCAAGCAAATGCCAGGATTGAGAGATATGAAGTCTCCAATAAGTTCTATAGCTGCAAGATGGAGGAGAATAGTTCTGTCAGTGAACACATACTCAAAATGTCTGGGTATAATAATCACTTGATTTCACTGGGAGTTAATCTTCCTGATGATAGTGTCATTGACAGAATTCTGGACAGCGGTCAAGAATATCCTAAAGTACCTGAAGACGACTAAGGATATGTTTCTCGTTTTTGGAGGTGACGAAGAGCTCGTCGTAAAGGGTTACGTCGACGCTAGCTTCGACACAGATCTGGATTACTCGAAGTCACAAACCGGATACGTGTATATTTTGAATGGTGGGGCAGTAAGCTGGTGCAGTTGCAAGCAAATCGTTGTGGCGGGATCTACATATGAAGCAGAGTACATGGCAGCCTCGGAGGCAGCGCATGAAGCAATCTAGGTGAAGGAGTTCATCATCGACCTAGGAGTCATACCCAATTTGTCAGGGCCGATCAAACTATTCTGTGACAAACTGGAGCTATTGCACTTGTCAAGGAGCCCAGGTTTCACAAGAAGACCAGGCACATCAAGCATCGCTTCAACTCCATTCGTGAAAATGTTCAAGATGGAGACATAGATATTTGTAAAGTACATACGGACCTGAATGTGGCAGATCCGTTGACTAAACCTCTCCCTAGGGCAAAACATGATCAACACCAAAATTCCATGGGTGTTCGATTCATCACAATGTAACTAGATTATTGAACTCTAGTGAAAGCGGGAGACTGTTGGAAATATGCCCTAGAGGCAATAATAAAATGGTTATTATTATATTTCTTTGTTCATGATAATTGACTGTTATTCATGCTATAATTGTATTATCCGAAAATCGTAATACACTTGTGAATACATAGACCACAACATGTCACTAGTGAGCCTCTAGTTGACTAGCTCGTTGATCAACAGATAGTCATGGATTCCTGACTATGGACATTGGATGTCATTGATAACGGGATCACATCATTAGGAGAATGATGTGATGGACAAGACCCAATCCTAAGCATAGCTCAAAGATCGTGTAGGTCGTTTAGCTAGAGTTTTTCCAAATGTCAAGTATCATTTCCTTAGAGCATGAGATTGTGCAACTCCCGGATACCGTAGGAGTGCTTTGGGTGTACCAAACGTCACAACGTAACTGGGTGACTATAAAGGTGCACTACGGGTATCTCCGAAAGTGTCTGTTGGGTTGGCATGAATCGAGACTGGGATTTGTCACTCCATATGACGGAGAGGTATCTCTGGTCCCTGTCGGTAATGCATCATCATAATGAGCTCAATGTGACCAAGTTTATGGTCAGGGGATCATGCATTACAGAACAAGTAAAGTGACTTGCCGGTAACGAGATTAAACGAGGTATTGGGATACCGACGATCGATTCTCGGGCAAGTAACGTACTGATTGACCAAGGGAATTGTATACGGGATTGATTGAATCCTCGACATCGTGGTTCATCCGATGAGATCATCGAGGAGCATGTGGGAGCTAACATGGGTATCCAGATCCCGCTGTTGGTTATTGACCGGAGAGGCGTCTCAGTCATGTCTGCATGTCTCCCGAACCCGTAGGGTCTACACACTTAAGGTTCGGTGACGCTAGGGTTGTAGAGATATGAGTATGCAGCAACCCGCAAGTTTTTCGGAGTCCCGGATGAGATCCCGGACGTCACGAGGAGTTCCGGAATGGTCCGGAGGTAAATAATTATATATAGGAAGTCAAGTTTCGGCCATCGGGAAAGTTTTGGGGGTCACCGGTATTGTACCGGGACCATCGGAAGGGTCCCGGGGGTCCACCGGGTGGGGCCACCTATCCCAGAGGGCCCCATGGGCTGAAGTGGGAGGGGAATCAGCCCCTGGTGGGCTGGTGCGCCCCCCTGGGCCCCCCTGCACCTAGGGTTGGAAACCCTAGGGGTGGGGGCGCCTCCACTTGCCTTGGGGGGCAAGGCACCCCCTTGCCCCCCCCCCTAGGAGATTGCATCTCCTAGGGCCGGCTCCCCCCCTAGGGGGCCCTATATAAAGAGGGGGTAGGGAGGGCAGCCGCACCCATGCACTTGGCGCCTCCCTCTCCCCTTGCTACACCTCTCCCTCTCGCAGAAGCTTGGCGAAGCCCTGCCGAGATCGCTGCTGCATCCACCACCATGCCATCGTGCTGCTGGATCTTCATCAACCTCTCCTTCCCCCTTGCTGGATCAAGAAGGAGGATACGTCTTCCCAACCGTACGTGTGTTGAACACGGAGGTGTCGTCCGTTCGGCGCTAGGATCTCCGGTGATTTGGATCACGACGAGTACGACTCCCTCAACCCCGTTCTCTTGAACGCTTCCGCTCGATTTACAAGGGTATGTAGATGCACTCCTCTCTCTCGTAGCTAGATGAACTCATATATTGATCTTGGTGAAACCGTAGAAAATTTTTATTTTCTGAAACATTCCCCTACAGTGGCATCATGAGCTAGGTCTATGCGTAGTTCTCTTTGCACGAGTAGAACACAAATTTGTTGTGGGCGTAGATGTTGTCAACTTTCTTGCCACTACTAGTATTATTTTTCTTCAGCGGTATCGTGGGATGAAGCGTCCCGGACCGACCTTACACGTACGCTTACGTGAGACAGGTTCCACCGACTGACATGCACTAGTTGCATAAGGTGGCTTGCGGGTGTCTGTCTCTCCCACTTTAGTTGGAGAGGATTTGATGAAAAGGGTCCTTATGAAGGGTAAATTAGAAGTTGACAAATCACATTGTGGCTTTTACGTAGGTAAGAAAACGTTCTTGCTAGAACCCTATTTCAGCCACGTAAAACATGCAACAACAATTAGAGGACGTCTAACTTGTCTTTGCAGCATATGATTTGTGATGTGATATGGCCAAAAGTTGTGATGAATGATGAATGATATATATGTGATGTATGAGATCATGTTCTTGTAATAGGAATCACGACTTGCATGTCGATGAGTATGACAACCGGCAGGAACCATAGGAGTTGTCTTAATTATTGTATGACATGCGTGTCAATGATTCAACGCCATGTAATTACTTTACTTTATTGCTAAACCGTTAGCCATAGTAGTAGAAGTAATAGTTGGCGAGCAACTTCATGGAGACACGATGATGGAGATCATGGTGTCATGCCGGTGAAGAAGATGATCATGGAGCCCCAAAGATGGAGATCGAAGGAGCTGTATGATATTGGCCATATCATGTCACTGTTTAATTGCATGTGATGTTTATTATGTTTATGCATCTTGTTTACTTAGAACGACGGTAGTAAATAAGATGATCCCTCACAATAATTTCAAGAAAGTGTTCCCCCTAACTGTGCGCCGTTGCGAAAGTTCGTTGTTTCGAAGCACCACGTGATGATCGGGTGTGATAGATTCTAAAGTTAACATACAACGGGTGGTAAGACAGATTTACACATGCAAAACACTTAGGTTAACTTGACGAGCCTAGCATGTACAGAAATGGCCTCAGAACACAAGAGACCAGAAGGTCGAACATGAGTCGTATGGAAGATAAGATCAACATGGAGATGTTCACCGATGATGACTAGTCCGTCTCACGTGATGATTGGACACGGCCTAGTCGACTCGTATCATGTATCATTTAGATGACTAGAGGGATGTCTAATCTGAGTGGGAGTTCATTAAATAATTTGATTAGATGAACTTAATTATCATGAACTTACTCTAAAAACCTTTGCAAATATGTCTTGTAGATCAAATGGCCAACGCTCATGTCCACCTCAACTTCAACATGTTCCTAGAGAAAACCAAGCTGAAAGATCATGGCAGCAACTATACATACTGGGTTCGGAACCTGAGGATCATCCTCATAGATGCAAAGAAAGATTATGTCTTAGAAGCACCACTAGGTGAAGCTCCCATCCCAGAGAACCAAGACGTCATGAACGCTTGGCAATCTCGTGCTGATGATTACTCCCTCCTTCAGTGCGGCATGCTTTACAGCTTAGAACCGGGGCTCCAAAAGCGTTTTGAGCAACATGGAGCATATGAGATGTTCTAAGAGCTGAAAATGGTTTTCCAAGCTCATGCCCGGGTCGAGAGATATGAAGTCTCCGACAAGTTCTTCAGCTGTAAGATGGAGGAAAATAGTTTTGTCAGTGAGCACATACTCAAAATGTCTGGGTTGCACAACCGCTTGACTCAGCTGGGAGTTAATCTCCCGGATGACGCGGTTATTGACAGAATCCGTCAGTCGCTTCCACCGAGCTACAAGAGCTTTGTGATGAACTTCAATATGCAGGGGCTGGAAAAGACCATTCCTGAAGTATATTCAATGCTGAAATCAGCAGAGGTAGAGATCAAAAAGGAACATCAAGTGTTGATGGTGAATAAAACCACTAAGTTCAACAAAGGCAAGGGTAAGAAGAACATCAAGAAGGACGGCAAGGAAGTTGCCGCGCCCGGTAAGCCAGCTGCCGGGAAGAAGTCAAAGAATGGACCCAAGCCTGAGACTGAGTGCTTTTATTGCAAAGGGAAGGGTCACTGGAAGCGGAACTGCCCCAAATACTTAGCGGACAAGAAGGCCGGCAACACTAAAGGTATATGTGATATACATGTAATTGATGTGTACCTTACCAGTGCTCGTAGTAGCTCATGGGTATTTGATACCGGTGCGGTTGCTCATATTTGTAACGCAAAGCAGGAGCTGCAGAATAAGCAGAGACTAGCAAAGGACGAGGTGACGATGCACGTCGGGAATGGTTCCAAGGTCGATGTGATCGCCGTCGGCACGCTACCTCTACATTTACCTACATGATTAGTTTTAAACCTCAATAATTGTTATTTAGTGCCAGCTTTGAGCATGAACATTGTATCTGGATCTCATTTAATGCGAGATGGCTACTCATTTAAATCCGATAATAAAGGTTGTTCTATTTATATGAGAGATATGTTTTATGGTCATGCCCCGATGGTCAATGGTTTATTCTTAATGAATCTCGAACATGATGTTACACATATTCATAGTGTGAATACCAAAACATGTAAAGTTGATAACAATAGTCCCACATACTTGTGGCACTGCCGCCTTGGTCACATTGGTGTCAACCGCATGAAGAAGCTCCATGCTGATGGACTTTTAGAGTCTCTCGATTATGAATCATTTGACACATGCGAACCATGCCTCATGGGCAAAATGACCAAGACTCCGTTCTCCGGAACAATGGAGCGAGCAACCAACTTATTGGAAATCATACATACTGATGTGTGCGGTCCAATGAGTGTTGAGGCTCGCGGAGGATATCATTATGTTCTCACTCTCACTGATGACTTAAGAAGATATGGGTATCTCTACCTCATGAAACACAAGTCTGAGACCTTTGAAAAGTTCAAGGAATTTCAGAATGAGGTAGAGAACCAACGTGACCGAAAAATAAAGTTCTTGCGATCAGATCGTGGAGGAGAATATTTAAGTCATGAATTTGGTACGCACTTAAGGAAATGTGGAATCGTTTCACAACTCACGCCGCCTAGAACACCTCAACATAACGGTGTGTCCGAACATCGTAATCGCACTTTATTGGATATGGTGCGATCTATGATGTCTCTTACCGATTTACCGCTATCTTTTTGGGGATACGCTCTAGAGACAGCTACATTCACATTAAATAGGGCACCATCTAAATCCGTTGAGACGACACTGTATGAATTATGGTTTGGGAAGAAACCTAAGTTGTCGTTTCTAAAAGTTTGGGGATGCGATGCTTATGTCAAGAAACTTCAACCTGAAAAGCTCGAAGCCAAGTCGGAAAAATGCGTCTTCATAGGATACCCTAAGGAAACAATTGGGTATACCTTCTACCTTAGATCCGAAGGCAAGATTTTTGTTGCCAAGAATGGGTCCTTTCTGGAGAAAGAGTTTCTCTCGAGAGAAGTAAGTGGGAGGAAAGTGGAACTTGATGAAGTACTACCTCTTGAACCGGTAAGTAGCGCAGCTCAGGAAGATGTTCCTATGGTGCCTACACCAACTGGAGGGAAAATTAATGATGATGATCAAGGTACTTCGGATCAAGTTGCTACTGAACTTCGTAGGTCCACAAGGACACATTCCACACCAGATTGGTATGGCAACCCTGTCCTGGAAATCATGTTGTTAGACAACGGTGAACCTTCGAACTATGAAGAAGCGATGGCGGGCCCAGATTCCAACAAATGGCTTGAAGCCATGCAATCCGAGATAGAATCCATATATGAAACCAAAGTGTGTACTTTGACAGACTTTCCCGATGATCGGCGAGCGATAGAAAACAAATGGATCTTTAAGAAGAAGACGGATGCGGATTGTGATGTTACCATCTATAAAGCTCGACTTGTTGCTAAGGGTTATCGACAAGTTCAAGGGGTTGACTATCCGTCCGAATCATGTTAGCAATTGCCGCATACTATGATTATGAGATATGGCAGATGGACGTCAACACGGCATTCCTTGACGGCTATCTTAAGGAAGAACTGTATATGATGCAGCCGGAAGGTTTTGTCGATCCTAAGAATGCTAACAAGGTATGCAAGCTCTAGCGATCCATTTATGGGCTGGTGCAAGCATCTCGGACTTGGAACATTCGCTTTGATGAGATGATCAAAGCGTTTGGGTTTATGTAGAGTTATGGAGAAGCCTACGTTTACAAGAAAGTGAGTGGGAGCTCTTTAGCATTTCTCATATTATATGTGGATGACATACTTCTGATGGGAAATTATATAGAACTTTTGGATAGCATTAAGGCCTACTTGAATACGTGTTTTTCAATGAAGGACCTTGGAGAAGCTGCTTACATATTAGGCATCAAGATCTATAGGGATAGATCGAGACGCCTCATAGGTCTTTCACAAAGCAATACCTTGATAAGATATCGAAGAAGTTCAATATAGATTAGTCCAAGAAAGGGTTCTTGCCTGTATTGCAAGGTTTAAGATTGAGCTCGGCTCAATGCCCGACCACAGCAGAAGATATAGAAGAGATGAGCGTCATCCCCTATGCCTCAGCCATAGGGTCTATCATGTATGCCATGCTATGTACGAGACCTGATGTAAGCCTTGCCGTAAGTTTGGTAGGAAAGAACCAAAGTAATCCCGGCAAGGAATACTAGACAGCGGTCAAGAATATCCTGAAGTACCTGAAGAGGACTAAGGATATGTTTCTCGTTTTTGGAGCTGACGAAGAGCTCATCGTAAAGGGTTACGTCGACGCTAGCTTCGACACAGATCTGGATGACTCGAAGTCACAAACCGGATACGTGTATATTTTGAATGGTGGGGCAGTAAGCTGGTGCAGTTGCAAGCAAAGCGTTGTGGCGGGATCTACATGTGAAGCGGAGTACATGGCAGCCTCGGAGGCAGCGCATGAAGCAATCTGGGTGAAGGAGTTCATCACCGACCTAGAAGTCATACCCAATGCGTCGGGGCCGATCAAACTCTTCTGTGACAACAGTGGAGCTATTGCACTTGCCAAGGAGCCCAGGTTTCACAAGAAGACCAGGCACATCTAGCGTCACTTCAACTCCATTCGTGAAAATGTTCAAGATGGAGACATAGATATTTGTAAAGTACATACGGACCTGAATGTGGTAGATCCGTCGACTAAACCTCTCCCTAGGGCAAAACATGATCAACACCAGAATTCCATGGGTGTTCGATTAATCACAATGTAACTAGATTATTGAACTCTAGTGCAAGTGGGAGACTGTTGGAAATATGCCCTAGAGGCAATAATAAAATGGTTATTATTATATTTCTTTGTTCATGATAATTGTCTGATATTCATGCTATAATTTGTATTATCCGAAAATCGTAATACACTTGTGAATACATAGACCACAACATGTCCCTAGTGAGCCTCTAGTTGACTAGCTCGTTGATCAACAGATAGTCATGGTTTCCTGGCTATGGACATTGGATGGCATTGATAACGGGATCACATCATTCGGAGAATGATGTGATGGACAAGACCCAATCCTAAGCATAGCTCAAAGATCGTGTAGTTCATTTAGCTAGAGTTTTTCCAAATGTCAAGTATCATTTCCTTAGACCATGAGATTGTGCAACTCCTGGATACCGTAGGAGTGCTTTGGGTGTGCCAAACGTCACAACGTAACTGGGTGACTATAAAGGTGCACTACGGGTATCTCCGAAAGTGTCTGTTGGGTTGGCACGAATCGAGACTGAGATTTGTCACTCCGTATGACCGAAAGGTATCTCTGGGCCCACTCAATAATGCATCATCATAATGAGCTCAATGTGACCAAGTGTATGGTCACGGGATCATGCATTATGGAACAAGTAAAGTGACTTGCCGGTAACTAGATTGAACAAGGTATTAGGATACCGACGATCGAGTCTCAGGCAAGTAACGTACCGATTGACAAAAGGAATAGTATATGGTATTGATTGAATCCTCGGCATCGTGGTTCATCCGATGAGATCATCGAGGAGCATGTGGGAGCTAACATGGGTATCCAGATCCCGCTGTTGGTTATAGACCGGAGAGGCGTCTCGGTCATGTCTGCATGTCTCCCGAACCTGTAGGGTTTACACACTTAAGGTTCGGTGACGCTAGGGTTGTAGAGATATGAGTATGCAGTAACCCGAAAGTTGTACGGAGTCCTCGATGAGATCCCGGACGTCACGAGGAGTTCCGGAATGGTCCGGAGGTATAGAATTATATATAGGAAGTCAAGTTTCGGCCATCGGGAAAGTTTCGGGGGTCACCGGTATTGTACCGGGACCACCGGAAGGGTCCCGGGGGTACACCGGGTGGGGCCACCTATCCCGGAGGGCCCCATGGGCTGAAGTGGGAGGGGAACCAGCCTCTGGTGGGCTGGTGCGCCCCCCTTGGGCCCCCCTACGCCTAGGGTTGGAAACCCTAGGGGTGGGGGGCGCCTCCACTTGCCTTGGGGGACAAGCCACCCCCTTGGCTGCTGCCCCCCCTAGGAGATTGCATCTCCTAGGGCCGGCGCCCCCCCAAGGGGCCCTATGTAAAGAGGTGGGAGGAAGGGCAGCCGCACCCATGCTCTTGGCGCCTCCCTCTCTTCTTGCTACACCTCTCCCTCTCGCAGAAGCTTGGCCAAGCCCTGCCGAGATCGCTGCTGCATCCACCACCACGCCGTCGTGCTGCTGGATATTCATCAACCTCTCCTTCCCCCTTGCTGGATCAAAAAGGAGGAGACGTCTTCCCAACCGTACGTGTGTTGAACGCGGAGGTGCCGTCCGTTCGGTGCTAGGATCTCCGGTGATTTGGATCACGACGAGTACGACTCCCTCAACCCTGTTCTCTTGAATGCTTCCGCTCGGTCTACAAGGGTATGTAGATCCACTCCTCTCTCTCGTTGCTAGATGAACTCACAGATTGATCTTGGTGAAACCGTAGAAATTTTTTATTTTCTACAACATTCCCCTACAGGTATATGTGATATACATGTTATTGATGTGTACCTTACTAATGCTCGTAGTAGCACCTGGGTATCTGATACTGGATCGGTTGCTAATATTTGCAAATCGATACAGGGACTATGGATTAAACGAAGATTGTCTAAGGATGAGGTGACGATGTGCATGGGAAATGGTTCCAAAGTTGATGTGATTATAGTCGGCACGCTACCTCTACATCTACCTTCGGGATTAGTTTTAGACCTGAATAATTGTTATTTGGTGCCAGCGTTGAGCATGAACATTATATCTGGATCTTGTTTGACGCGAGACTGTTATTCATTTAAACCAGAGAATAATGGTTGTTCTATTTATATGAGTAATATCTTTTATGGTCATGCACCCTTGAAGAGTGGTCTATTTTTATTAAATCTCGATAGTAGTGATACACATATTCATAATGTTGAAGCCAAAAGATGCAGAGTTGATAATGAAGGTCAACTTATTTGTGGCACTGCCGTTTGGGTCATATTGGTGTAAAGCGCATGAAGAAACTCCATACTGATGGACTTTTGGAATCACTTGTTTATGAATCACTTGGTACTTGCAAACCGTGCCTCATGGGCAAGATGACTAAAACGCCGTTCTCCGGAACTATGGAGCGAGCAACTGATTTATTGGAAATCATACATACCGATGTGTGTGGTCCAATGAATATTGAGGCTCGCAGCGGGTATCGTTATTTTCTCACCTTCACAGATGATTTCAGCAGATATGGGTATATCTACTTGATGAAACACAAGTCTGAAACATTTAAAAAGTTCAAAGAATTTCAGAGTGAAGTGGAAAATCATCGTAACAATAAAATAAAGTTTCTACGATCTGATCGTGGAGGAGAATATTTGAGTTACGAGTTTGGTTTACATTTGAAGCAATGCGGAATAGTTTCGCAACTCACGCCACCCGGAACACCAAAACAATATGGTGTGTCCGAACGTCGTAATCATACTTTAATAGATATGGTGCGATCTATGATGTCTCTTACTGATTTACCGCTATCATTTTGGGGATATGCTTTAGAGACGGCTGCATTCACGTTAAATAGGGCACCATCAAAATCCGTTGAGACGACGCCTTATGAACTGTGGTTTGGCAAGAAACCAAAGTTGTCATTTCTTAAAGTTTGGGGCTGCGATGCTTATGTGAAGAAACTTCAACCAGATAAGCTCAAACCCAAATCGCAGAAATGTGTCTTCATAGGATACCCAAAAGAGACTATCACAGATCTGAGGGCAAGATTTTTGTTGCTAATTTTGGATCCTTTCTAGAGAAGGAGTTTCTCTCGAAAGAAGTGAGTGGGATGAAACTAGAACTTGATGAGGTAACTGTACCTGCTCCCTTATTGGAAAGTAGTTCATCACAAGAAACCGTTCCTGTGACAACTACACCAATCAGTGAGGAAGCTAATGATATTGATCATGAAACTTCAGATCAAGTTACTACCGAACCTCGTAGGTCAAGCAGAGTAAGATCCGCACCAGAGTGGTACGGTAATCCTATTCTGGAAGTCATGTTACTTGACCATGACGAACCTACAAACTATGAGGAAGCGACGATGAGCCCAGATTCCGCAAAATGGCTTGAGGCCATGAAATCTGAGATGGGATCCATGTATGATAACAAAGTATGGACTTTGGTTGACTTGACCGATGATCAGCAAGCCATCAAGAATAAATTAATTTTCAAGAAGAAGACTGACGCTGATGGTAATGTAACTGTCTACAAAGCTCAACTTGTTGCAAAAGGTTTTTGACAAGTTCAAGGGGTTGACTACAATGAGACTTTCTCACCCGTAGCGATGCTTAAGTCTGTCCGAATCATGTTAGTGATTGCCGCATTTTATGATTATGAAATATGGCAAATGGATGTCAAAACTACATTCATGAATGGATTTCTAGAATAAGAGTTGTATATGATGCAACCAAAAGGTTTTGTTGATCCAAAAGATGCTAACAAAGTATGCAAGCTCTAGCGATCCATTTATGGACTGGTGCAAGCCTCTCGGAGTTGGAATAAACGCTTTGATAGTGTGGTCAAAGCATATGGTTTTATACAGAGTTTTGGAGAAGCCTGTATTTACAAGAAAGTGAGTGGGAGCTCTATAGCATTTCTGATATTGTATGTAGGCGACATATTGTTGATTGGAAATGATATAGAATTTCTGGATAGCATAAAGGGATACTTGAATAAAAGTTTTTCAATGAAAGACCTCGGTGAAGCTGCTTACATATTAGGCATCAAGATCTATAGAGATAGATCAAGACGCTTAATTGGAGTTTCACAAAGCACATACCTTGATAAAGTTTTGAAAAAGTTCAAAATGGATCAGGCAAAGAAAGGGTTTTGCATGTATTACAGGGTGTGAACTTGAGTCGGACTCAATGCCCGACCACAGCAGAAGATAGAGAGAAAATGAAAGATGTTCCCTATGCTTCAGCCATAGGCTCTATCATGTATGCAATGAGGTGTACCAGACCTGACGTATGCTTAGCAATAAGTTTGGCAGGGAGGTACCAAAGTAATCCAGGAGTGCATCACTGGACAGCGGTCAAGAACATCCTCAAATACCTGAAAAGGACTAAGGATATGTTTCTCGTTTATGGAGGTGACAAAGAGCTAGTCATAAATGGTTACATCGATGCAAGCTTTGACACTGATCCGGACGATTCTAAATCGTAAACCGGATACGTGTTTATATTGAACGGTGGAGCTATCAGTTCGTGCAGTTCTACACAAAGCGTCATGGCGGGATCTACATGCGAAGCGGAGTACATAGCTGCTTCGGAAGCAGCAAATGAAGGATTCTGGATGAAGGAGTTCATTTCTGATCTAGGTGTCATACCTAGTGCATCGGGACCAATGAAGATCTTCTGTGACAATACTGGTGCAATTGCCTTGGCAAAGGAATCCAGATTTCACAAGAGGACCAAGCACATCAAGAGATGCTTCAATTCCATCCGGGACCAAGTCCAGGTGGGAGACATAGAGATTTGCAAGATACATACAGATCTGAGTGTTGCATACCCATTGACTAAGGCTCTTCCACGAGCAAAACATGATAAGCACCAAGACTCCATGGGTGTTAGAATCATTACTGTGTAATCTACATTATTGACTCTAGTGCAAGTGGGAGACTGAAGGAAATATGCCCTAGAGGCAATAATAAAGTTATTATTTATTTCCTCATATCATGATAAATGTTTATTATTCATGCTATAATTGTATTAACCGGAAACATAATACATGTGTGAATACATAGACAAACTTAAAGTCACTAGTATGCCTCTACTTGACTAGCTCATTAATCAAAGATGGTTTTGTTTCCTAACCATAGACTTGAGTTGTCATTTGATTAACGGGATCACATCATTAGGAGAATGATGTGATTAAAAGACTTGACCCATTCCGTTAGCTTAGCACTTGATCGTTTAGTATGTTGCTATTGCTTTCTTCATGACTTATAGATGTTCCTACAACTATGAGATTATGCAACTCTCGTTTACCGGACGAACACGTTGTGTGCTATCAAATGTCACAACATAACTGGGTTATTATAAAGGAGCTCTACAGGTGTCTCCGAAGGTACATGTTGGGTTGGCGTATTTCGAGATTAGGATTTGTCACTCCGATTGTCGGAGAGGTGTCTCTGGGCCCTCTCGGTAATGCACATCACTATAAGCCTTGCAAGCAATGTAGCTAATGAGTTAGTTACGGAATGATGCATTACATAACGAGTAAAGAGAATTGCCGGTAACGAGATTGAACTAGGTATTGAGATACCAACGATCAAATCTCGGGCAAGTAACATACCGATAATAAAGGGAACAACGTATGTTGTTATGCGGTTTGACCGATAAAGATCTTCGTAAAATATGTAGGAGCCAATATGAGCATCCAGGTTCCGCTATTGGTTATTGACCGGAAATGGTTCTCGGTCATGTCTACATAGTTCTCAAACCCGTAGGGTCCCCACGCTTAAGGTTTCGATGACAGTTATATTATGAGTTTATGAGTTTTGATGTACCGAAGTTTGTTCAGAGACCCGAATGTGATTACGGACATGACGAGGAGTCTCGAAATGGTCGAGACATGAAGATTGATATATTGGACGACTATATTTGGACACCGAAATGGTTTCGGGGGTTATCGGATATATACCGGAGTACCGGGGTGTTATCGGAACCCCCCCAGAGGTTAATGGGCCTCATGGGCCCAAGTGGCGGAAGAGGAGAGGCGGCCAAGGGGCAGCCGCAGGCCCCTCCCCCCCAAGTCCGAATTGGACAAGGAGGGGGGTGGTGCCCCCCTTTCCTTCCCCCCTCTCTCTCCTTCCCTCTCCTCTCCTACTCCAACAAGGAAGGGGGGGAGTCCTACTCCCGGTGGGAGGAGGACTTCTCCTGGCGTGCCCCTCCTAGCCGGCCAACCCCCTCCCCCTGGCTCCTTTATATACGGGGGCCGGGGGCACCTCTAGACACAACAATTGATCATTGATCTCTTAGCCGTGTGCGGTGCCTCCCTCCACCATAGTCCTCCTCGATAATATTGTAGCGGTGCTTAGGAGAAGCCCTGCGACGGTAGAACATCAAGATCGTCACCACACCATCATGCTGACGAAACTCTCCCTCGGCACTCGGCTGGATCGGAGTTCGAGGGACGTCATCGAGCTGAACGTGAGCAAGAACTCGGAGGTGCCGTAGTTTCGGTGCTTGATCGGTCAGGCCGTGAAGACGTACGACTACATCAACCGCGTTGTTCTAACGCTTCCTCTTTCGGTCTACGAGGGTACGTGGACACACTCTCCCCTCTCATTGCTATGCATCACCATCTTCTTGCGTGTGCGTAGGAAATTTCTTGAAATTACTACGTTCCCAACAGATACTACATGTAGTTATTATGAGAGAAGAAAATATGGTCATAGAAAGTTTTATCTTACTAAATTACCTCTCGTCATGTTGAGATTACTATCGTCTCTTTCTTCTTCCTTGCATATGCTAGTTTTTGCTTTCCTTGTAGATTTGTTTGCTTATAATATGCCTATGCACAGGAAGTATGTTAGACTTAGATGTGTTTGTCATGTGTTTCATGATGCTCTCTTTGCGCTTCAATTCTTATCTTTCATGTGAGCATCATTAAAATTATCAATGCCTAGCTAAAAGGCTTTAAAGAAAAGCGCTTGTTGGGAGACAACCCAATATTTTTCCTTGATGTTATTCAATAGATAATTCATCTAGCCTCTGTTTAGATGTGGTTTTATGTATTAATTAGTGTTTGTGCCAAGTAGAACCTATAGGATCATCTTGGGTGAAAGTTAATTTGATCTTGCTGAAAAACAGAAACTTTTGCGCACACGAGAAAAAAATCTAATAAATCACAGAAATGTGATTTTGAGTTGATTCTATTTGCAGTAGATCAAGAGACAAATTGCCTAGGACTTACTATTTTGGTAAGATTTTTAGAGTTCCAGAAGTATTCGAAAGTTACAGATTGCTACATATTGTTCTGTTTTTGACAGATCCTGTTTTTCGTGTGTTGTTTGCTTATTTTAATGAATCCCAAGATAATTCAAGGACAACCAAAAGCCTAAGATTGGGGATGCCCCGGAAGACATCCCCTTTTTCATCTTCGTCTATTGGTAACTTTACTTGGAGCTATATTTTTATTAACCACATGATATGTGTTTTTCTTGGAGTGTCTTGTATGATATGAGTCTTTGGTTTTTTAGTTTACCACAATCATCCTTGCTATACACACCTTTTGGGAGAGACACACATGATTTGGAATTTATTAGAATACTCTATGTTCTTCACTTATATCTTTTGAGCTAGAAAATTTTGCTCTAGTGCTTCACTTATATCTTTTTAGAGCACAGTGGTGGTTTTATTTTCTAGAAATTATTGATCTCTCATGCTTCACTTATATTATTTTGAGAGTCTTTTAGAACATCATGGTATTTGCTATGGTTATAAAATTGGTCCTAGAATGATGGGCATCCAAGTTGGGTATAATAAAAACTATCATAGGAAGTGAATTGAATACTATGATCAACTAGTGGAGTAATAAAGGTGGTAATATTAGAATCATGCTAGTGGAGTAATTGTGACCTTGAGGAATACTTGTGTTGAAGTTTGTGATTCCCATAGCATGCACGTATGGTGAACCGTTATGTGATGAAGTTGGAGCATGATTTATTTTTTGATTGTCTTCCTTATGAGTGGCGGTCGGGGACGAGCGATGGTCTTTTCCTACCAATCTATCCCCCTAGGAGCATGCACGTAGTACTTTGTTTCAATAACTTCTAGATTTTTGCAATAAGTATATGAGTTCTTTATGAGTAATGTTGAGTCTATGGATTTTACGCACTCTCACCCTTCCACCATTGATAGTCTCTCTTGTGCCGCGCAAATTTCGCCGGTACCATACACCCACCATATACCTTTCTCAAAACAGCCACCATACCTGCCTATTATGGCATTTCCATAGCCATTCCGAGATATATTGCCATGCAACTTTCCACCATTCCGTTTATTATGACACACTCCATCATTGTCATATTGCTTGTGCATGATCATGTAGTTGACATCGTATTTGTGGCAAGGCCACCTTGATAATTTTCATACATGTCACTCTTGATTCATTGCATATCCCGGTACACCGTCGGAGGCATCCACATAGAGTCATATTTTGTTCTTAGTATTGAGTTGTAATTCTTGAGTTATAAGTAAATAAAAGTGTGATGATCTTCATTATTAGAGCATTGTCCCAAGTGAGGAAAGGATGATGGAGACTATGATTCCCCCACAAGTTGGGATGAGACTCCGGACTTTATGAAAAATAAAAGAGGCCAAAGAAGCCCACCAAAATAAAAAAAATGAGAGAAAATGAGAGAAGGGACAATGTTACTATCCTTTTTCCACACTTGTGCTTCAAAGTAGCACCATGATCTTCATAATAGAGAGTCTCCTATGTTGACACTTCCATATACTAGTGGGAATTTTACATTATAGAACTTGGCTTGTATATTCCAATGATGGGCTTCCTCAAAATGCCCTAGGTCTTCGTGAGCAAGCAAGCTGGATGCACACCTACTTAGTTTCTTTTGTTGAGCTTTCATACACTTATAGCTCTAGTGCATCCGTTGCATGGCAATCCCTACTCACTCACATTGATATCTATTAATGGGCATCTCCATAGCCCGTTGATACGCATGTGAGACTATCTTATCCTTTTTGTCTTCTCCACAACCACCATTCTCTTCCACATATAGTGCTATGTCCATGGCTCATGCTCATGTATTGCATGAAAGTTGAAAATTTTTGAGAACATCAAAGTATGAAACAATTGCTTGGCTTGTCATCAGGGTTGTGCATGATTTAAATATTTTGTGTGATGAAGATAGTGCATAGCCAGACTATATGATTTTGTAGGGATAGCTTTCTTTAGCCATGCTATTTTTGAGAAGACATGATTGCTTTGTTAGTATGCTTGAAGTATTATAGTTTTCATGTCAATATGAACTTTTATGTTGAATCATTTGGATCTGAACATTCATGCCACAATAAAGAGAATTACATTGTGAAATATGCCAGGTAGCATTTCACATCAAAAATTCTGTTTTTATTGTTTACCTACTCGAGGACGAGCAGGAATTAAGCTTGGGGATGCTTGATACGTCTCCAATGTATCTATAATTTTTTATTGTTCCATGCTATTATATTACCCGTTTTGGATGTTTATGGGCTTTATTATACGCTTTTATATCATTTTGGACTAACCTACTAACCGGAGGCCCAGCTCGAATTGCTGTTTTTTGTGCCTATTATAGTGTTTCGTAGAAAAGGAATATCAAACAGAGACCAAACGGAATGAAACCTTCGGGAGCGATCTTTTTGGAACGAAGGCAATCCAGCAGACTTGGAGTGGACATCAAGAAGCAGCCGAGGCAGCCACGGGGGTGCAAGGCGCGCCCTAGGGGGGCACCCCCTGCCTTGTGGGCCCCTCGTGGCTCCCCTGACCGACTTCTTTCGCCTATATATATCTACGTACCCCGAAAACATCCAGGAGCACCACAAAATAATATTTCCACCACCGCAACCTTCTGTAACCGTGAGATCCCATCTTGGAGCCTTTTCCGGCGCTCCGCCTGAGGGGGAATCGATCACAGAGGGCTTTTACATTAACACCATAGCCTCTCCGATGAGTTGTGAGTAGTTTACCACAGACCTTTGGGTCAATAGTTATTAGCTAGATGGCTTCTTCTCTCTCTTTGAATCTCAATACAAAGTTCTCCTTGATCTTCTTGGAGATCTATTCGATGTAACTCTTTTTGCGGTGTGTTTGTCGAGATCCGATGAATTGTGGGTTTATAATCAGTTTATCTATGAGAAATATTTGAATCTCCTATGAATTCTTTTATGTATGATTGGTTATCTTTGCAAGTCTCGTCGAATTATCAGTTTGTTTGGCCTAATAGATTGATCTTTCTTGCAATCGGAGAAGTTCTTAGCTTTGGGTTCAATCTTGTGGTGTCCTTTCCCAGTGACAGAAGTGGCAGCAAGGCATGTATTATATTGTTGCCATCGAGGATAAAAAGATGGGGTTTATATAATATTTCTTGAGTTTATCCTTCTACATCATGTCATCTTGCTTAATGTGTTACTCTATTCTTATGAGCTTAATACGCTAGATGTATGCTGGATAGTGGTCGATGTGTGGAGCAATAGTAGTAGATGCAGGCAGGAGTCGGTCTACTTGTTACACGTGATGCCTATATACATGATCATGCCTAGATATTCTCATGACTATGCACTTTTCTATCAATTGCTCGACAGTAATTTGCTCACCCACTATAATACTTATGCTATCTTGAGAGAAGCCACTAGTGAAACCTATGGCCCCGGGGTCTATTCTCTATCATATAAGTTTCCAATCTACTTTATTTTGCAATCTTTGCTTTTCAATCTATATCACAAAAATACCAAAAATATTTATCGATTTCACTTTCACAAGTGGTCGTGAAGGGATTGACAACCCCTTTATCGCGTTGGTTGTGAGGTTCTTGTTTGTTTGTGTAGGTACAAGGGACTTGCATGGAGCCTCCTACTGGATTGATACCTTGGTTCTCAAAAACTGAGGGAAATACTTACGCTACTTTGCTGCATCACCCTTTCCTCTTCAAGGGAAAAACCAACGCATGCTCAATGAAGGAAATATGCCCTAGAGGCAATAATAAAGTTATTATTTATTTCCTTATTTCATGATAAATGTTTATTATTCATGCTAGAATTGTATTAACCGGAAACATAATACATGTGTGAATACATAGACAAACATAGTGTCACTAGTATGCCTCTACTTGACTAGCTCGTTAATCAAAGATGGTTAAGTTTACTAACCATAGACATGAGTTGTCATTTGATTAATGGGATCATATCATTAGGAGAATGATGTGATTGACTTGACCCATTCCGTTAGCTTAGCACTTGATCGTTTAGTATGTTGCTATTGCTTTCTTCATGACTTATACATGTTCCTGTAACTATGAGATTATGCAACTCCCGTTTACCGGAGGAACACTTTAGGTACTACCAAACGTCACAACGTAACTGGGTGATTATAAAGGAGTACTACAGGTGTCTCCGAAGGTACATGTTGGGTTGGCGTATTTCGAGATTAAGTTTTGTCACTCTGATTGTCGGAGAGGTATCTCTGGTCCCTCTCGGTAATGCACATCACTATAAGCCTTGCAAGCAATGTAACTAATGAGTTAGTTAAGGAATGATGCATTACGTAACGAGTAAAGAGACTTGCCGGTAACGAGATTGAACTAGGTATTGGATACCGACGATCAAATCTCGGGCAAGTAACATACCGATGACAAAGGGAACAACGTATGTTGTTATGCGGTTTGACCGATAAAGATCTTCGTAGAATATGTAGGAACCAATATGGGCATCCAGGTTCCGCTATTGGTTATTGACCGAGAATAGTTCTAGGTCATGTCTACATAGTTCTCGAACCCGTAGGGTCCGCACGCTTAACGTTACAATGACAGTTTTATTATGAGTTTACAAGTTTTGATGTACCGAAGGTTGTTCGGAGTCTCGGATGTGATCACAGATATGACGAGGAGTCTCAAAATGGTCGAAACATAAAGATTGATATATTGGACGACTATATTCGGACACCAGAAGTGTTCCGGGTGATTTCGGAGAAAACCGGAGTGCCGGAGGGTTGCCGGAACCCCTCCCGGAGAGTTAATGGGCCACATGGGCCTTGGTGGGAAGAGAGAGGGGCGGCCAGGAAGGGCCGCGCGCCCCCTCTCCCTCTGGTCCGAACTGGACTAGGAGGGGGGGCGGCGCCCCCCTCTTTCCTTCCCCTCCTCTCCCCCTTCCTTCCCCTCCTAGTAGGAGTAGGAAAGGAGGAGTCCTACTCCTACTAGGAGGAGGACTCCTCCTGGCACGCCCAACAAGGGCCGGCCGGCCTCCCCCCTCCCTCCTTTATATACGGGGGCATGGGGCACCCCATAGACACACAAGTTGATCTACGGATCGTTCCTTAGCCGTGTGCGGTGCCCCCCTCCACCATATTCCACCTCGGTCATATCGTCGCGGAGTTTAGGCGAAGCCCTGCGCCGGTAGAACATCATCATCGTCACCACGCCGTCGTGCTGACGGAACTCATCCCCGAAGCTTTGCTGGATCGGAGCCCGGGGATCGTCATCGAGCTGAACGTGTGCTGAACTCGTAGGTGTCGTACGTTCGGTGCTTGGATCGGTCGGATCGTGAAGACGTACGACTACATCAACCGCGTTGTGCTAACGCTTTCACTTACGGTCTACGAGGGTACGTGGACAACACTCTCCCCTCTCGTTGCTATGCCATCACCATGATCTTGCGTGTGCGTAGGAAATTTTTTGAAATTACTACGTTCCCCAACACTCAAGAGGTAGCACTAGACTTCTAGGGTTTAGCCATTACGATCTCATGGTAGATCAACTCTTGTAATACTCATATTCATCAAGATCAATATAGCAGGAAGTAGGGTATTACCTCGATAGAGAGGGCCCAAACCTAGGTAAACATCGTGTCCCCCATCTTCTATTACCATCGACCTTAGACGCACAGTTCGGGACCCCCTATGCGAGATCCGCCAGTTTTGACACCGGCATTGGTGCTTTCATTGATAGTTCTGCTGCATCGTCACCAGAAGGTTTTGATGGCTCTATCAATCATCTACAACAATGCAGTCCAGGGTGAGGTTTTTCTCCCTGGATAGATCTTTGTATTCGGCGGCTTCGCACTGCGGGCCAACTTGTTTGGCCATGTAGAGCGGATCGATAGCTACGCCCCTGGCCATCAGGTCAGGTTTGGAAGCTTGAATTACATCACCGACATCTGCGGAGACTTGATCTTTGACGGATTCGAGCACATGACAGCCTCTCCCTGCCGCCACAATAAACATGACTTAAATCTATCATTGGACCGTGCCTAGGAGATAGCGCCTGTAACCGCTCTGGACCTAGATCCGGAGCAGGCTGCGCCATCCAAGGACGGGAAGTTCAACCCTGCCATGGAAGCCACAGACTCAGTGGCGTTGGAGCCGAACACAGATCCGACCTCTAATGAGGCCTGTGTCATCGGAACCTCAGACTCGTTTCCGGCCACAGGTTCCGAACCGCATGTATCCGCGCCTGTAGATCAGGCGTCGTTTGTTGAGTTCAACTCCGGAGATATCTTTCGGCACTCACCTCTAGGCGATGTGCTAAACTCATTAAAAACCCTCTCCTTATCAGGAGACTCTCAGTCGAACTGTATCCGGCTTGAGTTGGAAGCGGATGACGAAAATTTTCGCTTCCCACCCACCACCCACTTCCTAGCCACTGTCGAAGATTTAACCGATCTACTTGGCTACGCCTCCGAAGACTTCGAAGGGATGGACCTCGAGGCCGGAGAAAATCAAGACCAAAACCCACCCGTAACCGGGTGGTGGACGGCTACGTCTTCATACGATATATATATGGTGGACACACTTCAAGACAAGAAGGCTGACGGTAATAAGGATAAGCTCGTCTATGAACCTCAAAAACGTCAGCGTCAGAAGCACCGGTCTCGATCCGGCAAAGAGAATAACAACACTTTCACTGACGATGATGATAACCCAAACCAAGACGAAGACCCCGCAGACCCAACGATGGAGCAGGACAATCAAGAGGACGGCGTTCATAGTCCGGGGTTGTGGTTCGAACACAGCAACGCCGAAGATAGCAATTATCAACCTGTCTCCGAAGAGGAGATCAGCTCGGGCGACGATGAATCCGTCATCCCAGAAGAACCCTTAGAACAAGAGAGCCTCCATCAGAGGCTCATCGCCACCGCAAGGAGCCTGAAGAAGCAGATGCAGCGGCTTAAAGCCTCACAGGATACGCTCAACAATAAATGGAACAAAGTACTAGACGCGGAGGAAAAATATGGCTGTAATCGCCAAACAAAGGGCTACGCTAAACGTAAATTGCTTCCCGAATTCAACGACGAGGCAATTGCGCCCATACCACAGAAGAATGATACCACCTACAAGTCAGACCGACCACCTCATGGACGTGACAGAGTGGCTAGCAACGGCGTACACAAGCCCGTAGAGAGGCTGCGGCTCAGGGCCAAAAACACGACTTACATGAAGACCTGAACAAAAAAGCTGGCAAAGCCAGATCCATCTACGGATCCAGGGACCATGCCCCCACGTGGGGCTATGTTTATCAAGCCAAATATGCCAGCCATATATTAGTTCGGAACCAATACCGAACATTACATCCGCCGGACCCATGCTACGACACAGTCAAATACAGGGCTGTCTGCTACGTCTTAAGCTTTTGTTGGTTTTCCTTGAAGAGGAAAGGGTGATGCAGCACAGTAGTGTGAGTATTTCCCTTAGTTTTTGAGAACCAAGGTATCAATCTTGTAGGAGGCTCCTCAAAAGTCCCACGCACCTACACAAACAAACAAGAACCTCGCAACCAACGCGATAAAGGGGTTGTCAATCCCTTCACGAAAACTTGCGAAAGTGAGATCTGATAGAGATAATATGATAAGATAAATATTTTTGGTATTTTTATGATATAGATTGGAAAGTAAAAGATGCAAATAAAAGTAGACGGAAAACTTATATGATAGAAGATAGACCTGGGGGCCATAGGTTTCACTAGTGGCTTCTCTCAAGATAGCATAACTATTACGGTGGGTGAACAAATTACTGTCGAGCAATTGGTAGAAAAGTGCATAGTTATGAGATTATCTAGGCGTGATCATGTATATAGGCATCATGTCCGTAACAAGTAGACCGACTCCTGCCTGCATCTACTACTATTACTCCACACAACGACCGACTCCTGCCTGCATCTAGAGTATTAAGTTCATACGAATAGAGTAACGCATTAAGCAAGATGACAAGATGTAGAGGGATAAACTCATGCAATATGATATAAACCCCATCTTTTTATCCTCGATGGAAACAATACAATACGTGCCTTGCTGCCCGTACTGTCACTGGGAAAGGACACCAAAAGATTGAACCCAAAGCTAAGCACTTCTCCCATGGCAAGAAAGATCAATCTAGTAGGCCAAACCAAACTGATAATTCGAAGAGACTTGCAAAAGATAACCAATCATACATAAAAGAATTCAGAGGAGACTCAAATATTTCTTATAGATAAACTTGATCATAAACCCACAATTCATCGGATCTCGACAAACACACCGCAAAAAGAGTTACATCGAATAGATCTCCAAGAAGAGGAAGAAGAACTTTGTATTGAGAATCAAAGAGAGAGAAGAAGCCAACTAGCTAATAACTATGGACCCGAAGGTCTGTGGTAAACTACTCACAACTCATCGGAGAGGCCTTGGAGATGATGTAGAGGCCCTCCGTGGTGGATTCCCCCTCCAGCGAAGCACCGGCGACGGCTCCAAGATAGGATCTCGTGGATACAGAAGGTTGCGGCAGTGGAATTAGGTTTTCGTGGTCGCTTCTCATGGTTTGAGGGTATGGGTGTATATATAGGGGGAAGAAGTACATCGGTGGACGATCGAGGGGCCCACTAGGGTGGGGGCGCCCACCCTTACAAGGCGCGTCGGGCACCCTCGTGGCGGCCTTGTTTGTTTCTTGACGTCCACTCCATGTCTCCAGGTTGGCACTTGTTCCAAAAAGATCGTTCCGGAAGGTTTCATCCCGTTTGGACTCCGTTTGATATTCCTTTTCTTCGAAACACTGAAATAGGCAAAAAAAACATCAATTCGGGCTGGGCTCCGGTTAGAAGGTTAGTCCCAAAAATGATATAAAAGTGTAAAGTAAAGCCCATAAACATCCAAAACAGGTAATATAATAGCATGGAATAATCAAAAATTATAGATACGTTGGAGATGTATCAAGCATCCCCAAGCTTACTTCCTGGTCGTCCTCGAGTAGGTAAATGATAAAAACAGAATTTTTGATGTGGAATGCTACCTAGCATATTTCTCAGTGTATTTCTCTTTATTGTGGCATGAATGTTCAGATCCAAATGATTCAAAATAAAAGTTCATATTGATAAAAGAATAATAATACTTCAATCATACTAACTAAGAAATCATGTCTTCTCAAAATAACATGGCAAAGGAAAGTTCATACCTACAAAATCATATAGTTTGGCTATGTTTCATTTTCATTACACAAAAATACTCCCATAAAGAACAACCCCAGTTTCAGCCAAGCAATTGGTTCATACTTTTTAGCGTGCTTCGGCTTTTTCAACTCTCACGCAATACGTGAGAGTGAGCCATGGATATAGCACTATGGGTGGAATATAATATGATGATGGAGGTTGTGTGGGGAAGACAAAAAAGGATAAGGTCTCATATTGACGAAGATAATCAATGAGCTATGGAGATGACCATCAATTGATGTCAACATGAGGAGTAGGGATTGCCATGCAACGGATGCACTAGAGCTATAAATGTATGAAAGCTCAACAAAAGAAACTAAGTGGGCGTGCATCCAACTTGCTTTCTCATGAAGACCTAGGGCATTGGAATATACAAGCCAAGTTCTAGAATGAAAAATTCCCACTAGTATATGAAAGTGACAACATAAGAGACTCTCTACATCAAGAACATTGTGCTACTTTGAAGCACAAGTCTGGAAAAGGATAGTAACAATGCCCCCTTTTTTATTTTCTTTTTCTTTGGCCTTTTTTTGGCCTTTCCTTTTTTTTGCTTTTTTCTTTTTTTATTTGGGGACAATGCTCTAATAATGATGATCATCATACTTCTAGTTATTTACAACTCATGAATTACAACTCAAAATTAGAACAAGATATGATTCTATATGAATGCCTCCGGCGGTGTACCGGGATGGGCAATGAATCAAGAGTGACATGTATGAAAAATTATGCATGGTGGCTTTGCTACAAATACGATGTCAACTACATGATCATGCAAGGCAATATGACAATGATGATGAGTGTCATGATGAACGGAACGGTGAAAAGTTGCATGGTAATATATCTTGGAATGACTATGGAAATGCCATAATAGGTAGGTATGGTGGCTGTTTTGAGGAAGATATAAGGAGGTTTATGTGTGATAGAGCATATCATATCACGGGGTTTGGATGGACCGGCGAAGTTTGCACCAACTCTCAAGGTGTGAAAGGGCAATGGACGGTACCGTACAGGCTAGCAATGATGGTAAGATAAAAGTGCGTATAATCCATGGACTCAACATTAGTCATAAAGAACTCATATACTTATTGCAAAAGTTTTATTAGGCCTCGAAGCAAAGTACTACTATGCATGCTCCTAGGGGGGAGGTTGCTAGGAGTTAACCATCGCGCGCCCCCAACCTCCACACATAAGGAAGGCAATCAAAAGAGCACCCTATGCATTAAATTTGTCACACAACGGTTACCATACGTGCATGCTACGGGACTTGCAAACCTCAACACAAGTATTTACTAAATTCACAATTACATCAACTAGCATGACTCTAATATTACCACCTTAGTATCTCAAAACAATTATTAAGCATCAAATTGATCATAGCATCCAATTCACTTTCTATGATAGTTTTTATTATACCCAACTTGGATGCTCATCATTCTAGGACCAATTTTATAACCATAGCAAATACCATGTTGTTCTAAAAGGCTCTCAAAATTATATAAGTGAAGCATGAGAGATCAACAATTTCTACAAAATTAAGCCACCGCCGTGCTCTAAAAGATATAAGTGAAGTACTAGAGCAAAACTATCTAGCTCAAAAGATATAAGTGAAGCACATAGAGTATTCTAATAAAATCCAAATCAAGTATTTCTCTCCCAAAATGTGTGTACAGCAAGGATGATTGTGGAAATATAGAAAGCAAAGACTAATATCATAGAAGACGCTCCAAGCAAAACACATATCATATGGCGAACAAAAATATAGCTCCAAGTAAAGTTACCGATAGACGAAGACGAAAAAGGGGATGCCTTCCGGGGCATCCCAAAGCTTAGACTTTTGGTTGTCCTTGAATATCTTTGGGTTCCATGGGCATCCCAAGCTTAGGATTTTGCCACTCCTTATTCCATAATCCATCAAATCTTTACCCAAAACTTGAAAACTTCACAACACAAAACACAACAGGAAATCTCATAAGCTCCGTTAGTGCAAGAAAGAAAAACCACCACATAAGGTACTGTAATGAACTCATTCTTTATTTATATTGGTGTTAAACCTACTGTATTCCAACTTCTCTATGGTTCATACCCCCCGATACTAGCCATAGATGCATCAAAATAAGCAAATAACACACGAAAAATAGAATCTGTCAAAAACAGAACAGTCTGTAGCAATCTGTAACTTTCAAATACTTATGGAACCTTAAAAATCCTTCCAAAATAGGAAGTCCTAGGAAATTTGTCTATTGATCTACAAAAAAACGAATCAACTCAAAAGCACATTTCTGTGATTTATTGATTTTTTTCTCATGCATGCAAAGTTTCTGTTTTTCAGCAGAGTCAAATTAACTTTCACCCACAGTTATCCTATAGGTTCTACTTGGCACAAACACTAATTAAAACATGAAAACACATTTAAAAAGAAATTAAATGAAATATTTATTACTAAATAGGAACAAATATCAAGGAACAAAAATAAAATTGGGTTGCCTCCCAACAAGCGCTATCGTTTAACGCCCCTAGCTAGGCATAAAAGCGAGAATAGATCTAAGTATTACCATCTTTGGCATTCAATTCTTTAATAGAGCACTTAGGAAATTCTTTCTTTTTAGTAATGATTAAACTTTTAGGCAAGAAATCAAGAAATTCACTTGTAGCAAAAGGTTCCTTAATGATAGTGGAAAAACTAGGGTGAACAATTATGGATTTGAGATCCGCATTTTCCTTGCTAGAAGATTCACCCTTATTTTTAGGAACATACATTAATTTGCCAAATTTAATAGGAGGAGTTGGAGTATTTTTTTCAGAGGAAAAGTAAGACCCTAAGTTAGTAATTATATCCTTAAGTTTACCAATTCTCGTAGAATCTTGTTCTATTCTTTCATTAACTATAGGTTCCTTTTCTTCAAAAGTTTTCAGAGTAGTTCCAACCTTAGATCCATATTGGGTAATTTGGTTGTGAATCTTTTTATCCAAATTTTAAATTAACTCAACAGTAGCAACTTTATTTTCAATAATTTCAAGCCTTTGCATCACATGTTCTAAAGTTAAAACAGTTCAATTAACCAAAAGAGGTGGTGGACCGAACAAATCTAACATGGTATTATAAGCATCAGAAGTATGGCTACCCAAAAAATTCCCTTCGGTAATGGTATCAAGAATATATCTATTCCAAGGAGTAATGCCTACATAAAAATTGCGAAGAAGAACGGAAGTAGATTGCTTCCTAGTAGATCTATTTTGAGCGTTGCAAATTTTATGCCAAGCATCTTTTAGATTTTCTCCCTCCTTTTGTTTAAAATTAAGAACTTCATGATCGGGAGTACTAACGATGATAGGAGGACTAGCCATGAAGAGGAAATAAACTATCTAACACATGAGCACACACAAAAAGGCAAGCGAAAGAGAGAGGACAAGAAGATTGGGAAAGAGAGGGCGAATAAAACGGCAAGGGTGAAGTGGGGGACAGGAAAATGAGAGGCAAATGGCAAATAATGTAATGTGAGGGAGATGAGTTTGTGATGGGTACTTGGTATGTCTTGACTTGAGCGAAAACCTGCCCGGCAACAGCGCCAGAAATCCTTTTTGCTACGTCTTGAGCTTGCGTTGGTTTTCCTTGAAGAGGAAAGGGTGATGCAGCACAGTAGTGTAAGTATTTCCCTCGGTTTCTGAGAACCAAGGTATCAATCCAGTAGGAGGCTCCTCAAAAGTCCCACGCACCTACACCAACAAACAAGAACCTCGCAACCAACACAATAAAGGGGCTGTCAATCCCTTCACGGAAACTTGCAAAAGTGAGATCTGATAGAGATAATATGATAAGATAAATATTTTTTGTATTTTTATGATATAGATTGGAAAGTAAAAGATGCAAATAAAAGTAGATGGAAAACTTATATGATAAAAGATAGACCCAGGAGCCATAGGTTTCACTAGTGGCTTCTCTCAAGATAGCATAAGTATTACGATGGGTGAACAAATTACTGTCGAGCAATTGATAGAAAAGTGCATAGTTATGAGATTATCTAGGCATGATCATGTATATAGGCGTCACGTCCGTAACAAGTAGACCGACTCCTGCCTGCATCTACTACCATTACTCCACACATCGACCGGCTCCTTCCTGCATCTAGAGCATTAAGTTCATAAGAACATAGTAATGCATTAAGCAAGATGACATGATGTAGAGCGATAAACTCATGCAATGTGATATAAACCCCATCTTTTTATCCTCGATGGCAACAATACAATACGTGCCTTGCTGCCCCTACTGTCACTGAGAAATGACACCGCAAGATTGAACCCAAAGCTAAGCACTTCTCCCATGGAAAGAAAGATCAATCTAGTAGGCCAAACCAAACTGATAATTCGAAGAGACTTGCAAAGATAACCAATCATACATAAAAGAATTCAGAGGAGATTCAACTATTTCTCATTGATAAACTTGATCATAAACCCATAATTCATCGGATCTCGACAAACACACCGCAAAAAGAGTTACATCGAATAGATCTCCAAGAAGAGGAAGGAGAACTTTGTATTAAGAATCAAAGCGAGAGAAGAAGTCATCTAGCTAATAACTATGGACCCGAAGGTCTATGGTAAACTACTCACAAGTCATCGTAGAGGCCTTGGAGATGATGTAGAGGCCCTCCATGGTGGATTCCCCCTCCGGCGAAGCAACGGCGACGGCTCCAAGATGGGATCCCGCGGATACAGAAGGTTGCGGCGGTGGAAATAGGTTTTCGTGGTCGCTTCTAATGGTTTTAGGGTACGGGTGTATATATAGGAGGAAGAAATACATCGGTGGACGATCGAGGGGCCCACGAGGGTGGGGGCGCGCCCACCCTTACAGGGCGTGCCGGGAACCCTCATGGCCGCCTCGTTTGTTGCTTGACGTCCACTCCAAGTCTCCAGGTTGGCATTTGTTCCCAAAAGATCGTTCCCGAAGGTTTCATCCCGTTTGGACTCCGTGTGATATTCCTTTTCTTCGAAACACTGAAATAGGCAAAAAAAATAACAATTTGGGTTGGGCCTCCGGTTAGTAGGTTTGTCCCAAAAATGATATAAAAGTGTAAAGTAAAGCCCATAAACATCCAAAACAGGTAACATAATAGCATGGAACAGTCAAAAATTATAGATACGTTGGAGACGTATCAGTGTTGCGCACCCCCTGTGCTTCACCGATGAGGTGCTGGATCACGAATCTCCAGAAGGGTTTAAACCCGTAAATATCGAGGCATACGATGGAACGACGGATCTTGCTGTTTGGATAGAAGACTTTATTCTTCACATCCACATGGCTCTCGGAGATGATCTCCATGCCATCAAATATTTACCCCTCAAGCTGAAAGGGCCAGCTCGGCACTGGCTAAAAAGCCTCCCGGAAAACTCCATCGGAAGTTGGGAAGAACTTGAGGATGCTTTCAGGGCCAGTTTTCAAGGGACCTATGTCCGGCCCCCGGATGCTGACGATCTAAGTCACATAACCCAACAGCCCGGGGAATCATCCTGAAAGCTGTGAAATCGGTTTCTCACCAAGAAGAACCAAATCGTAGATTGCCCGGACGTCGAAGCCTTAGCGGCCTTCAAGCACAGTGTCTGGGATGAATGGCTAGCTAGAAACCTCGGCCAGGAAAAGCCAAGGACAATGGCAACCTTAACTACACTCATGACCCGTTTTTGCGCGGGCAAAGACAGTTGGTTAGCCCATAGCAGCACCAGTAATCCTGGCACATCTGAAGTCAGGAATGGCAATGGAAAGCCACGACGCAAAAAAACGCACATCTGAAGTCCTGAAACAGTGAAGGAAGCCCAGATGATATAGCGGTAAACGCCGGATTCAGTGTCCCTAGACCCGGTCAGCGGAGGAAGCTATTTAAAAGCAATAAAGATGGTCCATCTAGCAAGGACAAACTTTTAGACAGGCCCTATCAAATCCATGGCACCCATGCTAAACTTGCGAACCATACCAACCGCAGTTGTTGGGTTTTCAAGCAGGCCGGAAAGCTTACCGCCGAACACAAGGGAAAGGAACCTCAAAACGAAGATGAGGATGTATCTCACCGGCCGAACACGGGGGGGCAGAAGAAATTTCTACCAAAGATCAAAACAGTGAACATGATCTACGTCACTCATATCCCAAAGAGGGAGCGCAAGCGCGCACTCCGAGATGTCTATGCCATTGAGCCCGTCGCCCCCAAATTCAACCCATGGTTGGCCTCTCCGATCACCTTTGATCGCAGGGATCATCCGACCAGTATATGTCACGGGGGTTCGGCTGTCCTAGTACTCGATCCAGTAATCTACGGATACCACCTCACGCGAGTCCTTATGGATGACGACAGGAGTCTCAATTTGATATATCAGGACACAGTGAGCAAGATGGGGATAGACCCGTCAAGAATCAAGCCAAGCAGCACAACCTCTAAAGCAGTTATACCGGGCGTAGAAGCCCACTGCACGGGCTCTTCAATGTTGGAGGTCGTATTCAGTTCTCCCGATAACTTTCGAAGCGAAGAGATCATCTTCGACATCGCTCCGTTCCGAAGTGTCTATCATGCACTACTCGGAAGAACAGCCTTCACCCGCTTCAATGCAATCCCGCATTACGCCTACTTAAAGCTCAAAATGCCGGACCACGTGGCATAATTACAGTCAATGGAAATACGGAGAGCTCTCTTTACACAGAGGAGTATACTGCGGCCCTAGCAGCAGAACTCCAAAATGGCCAATTTAAGCCGAATAGCTCACGGGTCGTTAAGACCACGGACACAGCTAAACGTGTCCGGCGCCCACCTCAGCGCGGCAACCCAGATATATCCGGGCTCAATTAGCAGTTATGCCCCCATCGGCTGCCCTAGCATACGTGCCTCGTGTACACGAGTATATCCTTAAAATTCCTTGGGCGGTGTTGGGGGCACACTGCATAACAACAATCCATAGTTTGGCTTGACCCTATTCGGACTCTCTAAATTATCTTTCAAGGTTCATCAAATGAACCAGCTCTATTTACGGCCACACTGGACTCCTTTTACAGGTTTTTTCTTTTTACAGGTTTATGGCCATCACATTTCCCCCCTTCAAGGACACATCACAAAGGAGAAAATGGCGCAGACATGCAACAGGGACCCACGCTAAGGTTTCTTTTCAGATTAAGACCCTATGTAAACCTTTTATCTCTTTTTGTTTCATACTTTTCTGGCACTTAAAATGTCTAAGGAAGTTGTCGGCACTATCTGTAAGTATACGGTTCGTCGTACTGGAAGGGGATATAACAGAAGCAGCTTGGTTCATACTGTTCTTGGAGTTTAATTCTCTTACCATCTGTGTTCTCCCCGTGTCAGATTGCTGCCTATGCCTTGATACCAGGGTCCATTACCAGGGGCTGTATTCAGCCTGGTCTATGTTGAAAAGTCCGAACACCTATAGGGAGTGTTCGGCGTCACGAGTTTCGCCTTACATGCATCAGCTCCGAATCAGGTCTTCAGTCAATAGTTGGGTTGCCCGGCTCCTATGCTTACTACCTTATGTTCCGCTCTATCAGCTAGGGTAGTAAAGGAAGAACTGCTGCAATTGTGTCCTGGTTCATCCGGATGAGCACCTCAGTAGAGAAAGCCGAGAACTGACTGTCATGATGCGGCGAGAGCTGGTCAACCACTCGAGGACTCACCGGAATCTTTGTGATTCTTTCCGTATTACACGAAGAACCATTCTTTTGGTCACGTATGAAAACATGTCGTATTCAGATAACCGCGTACATACCAGGGGCTATATCGCAGCCCCACCGTCAAACTCCTCTGGCTAAGTGAAAGTGTTAAAACCCTATAGTCTGATTGTCTGGTTCTCCGCATTGACACCTCCTTAATGGACCAAGATGTTGGGTTAAGAGTGATCAATTATTCTCCGAACACCCCCGCGTTATACGCGAGGGGGCTGAAGCCGACAACTGGTAAACTTTCAGATTATGTATTATAAAAATGGCCGCACAGGAGGTACTAAAAACTTTTCAGGCAAAAGTATAAAAACCCCTAATATATCATAGCATTGTTTTTACAATTTTGATACATTTTACTCGAACATAATATCTTTCGAGCACTGACCCTCTATCAAACGGGAACCCTCTAAGACATCTTCAAAGTAATGCTCTGGCGTGTCCTTGCCCTCGGGTGGACTCTTTGTTGCAATATCGGTGGCCTTCATCTTTGCCCAGTACGTCTTGACGCGGGAAAAGGCCATCCGTGAACCCTCTATGCACATCGACTGCTTGATAGCGTCGATATGCGACGCCGCATGAACAAGTCGATGCACCAAGCAAAAATAACTATTCAGAATTGGCTCTCTAGGCCATAGCCGGATGACGACGGCCTTCATGGCAAGTCCGGGTATCCTGTAGAGCTATGCACATTGGGCCATCTGTTCGCTTAGGAACAGCGGACGCTTTGGCATGCTGAATTGCGACCAGAAAAGCTTTTCCGTCATATGTCCTTCTTGGGCTTGGAAAAACTGTGTTGCATCAGAAGCACTATTCGACAAATGCAAAAATGCGTCTGGAGAACTCCACTTTCGATCAAGCGGGGCATACTTCGGGTCGCCGAATTTAGTTCGCAATAAGAAGGGCTTACCAGCCGCATCTCCCCAGCTTGCCGGATCTCCTCCGGAACCGCTCTAGACTCGGACCGGGCTTCCTTTGCCTCTTGTAAGGCCTTCTCAAGATTGACCGATTTGTTTGGTTATCTTTCTCGATAAATTCACATCGGCTAGTGATGACCCACAAGTGTAGGGGATCTATCGTAGTCCTTTCGATAAGTAAGAGTGTCGAACCAAACAAGGAGCAGAAGGAAATGATAAGCGGTTTTTAGTAAGGTTTTCTCTACAAGCACTGAAATTGTAGGTGATAGATAGTTTTGTGATAAGATAAATTGTAAAGAGTAACAAGCAATGAAAGTAAATAAGGTGCAGCAATGTGGCCCAATCCTTTTTGTAGCAAAGGACAAGCCTGGAAATTTTCTTATAATGAGAAAAACGCTCCCGAGGACACATGGGAATTATCGTCAAGCTAGTTTCATCACGCTCATATGATTCACATTCGGTACTTTGATAATTTGATATGTGGGTGGACCGGTGCTTGGGTGCTGCCCTTACTTGGACAAGCATCCCACTTATGATTAACCCCTATTGCAAGCATCCACAACTACAACAAAAGTATTAAGGTAAACCTAACGATAGCATGAAACATATGGATCCAAATCAGCCCCTTACGAAGCAACGCATAAATGAGGGTTTATGTTTCTGTCACTCTAGCAACCCATCATCTACTTATTACTTCCCAATGCCTTCCTCTAGGCCCAAATAAAGGTGAAGTGTCATGTAGTCGACATTCACATAACACCACTAGAGGAAAGACAACATACATCTCATCAAATTATCGAACGAATACCAAATTCACATCACTACTAATAGCAAGACTTCACCCATGTCCTTAGGAACAAACGTAACTACTCACAAAGCATATTCATGTTCATAATCAGAGGTGTAATAATATGCATTAAGGATCTGAACATATGATCTTCCACCAAGTAAACCAATAGGCATCAACTACAAGGAGTAATCAACACTACTAGCAACCCACAAGTACCAATTTGTGGTTTTGGATATAAGATTAATACAAGAGATGAACTAGGGTTTGAGAGGAGATGGCGCTGGTGAAGATGTTGATGGAGATTGACCCTCTCCCGATGGGAGGATCGATGGTGATGATTTCCCCCTCCCGGAGGGAAGTGTCCCCGGCAGAACAGCTCTGCCGGAGCTCTAGATTGGTTCCGCCAAGGTTCCGCCTCGTGGTGACGGAGTTTCATCTCGTAAGCTTGCCCATGATTTTTTCCAGGGAAAAAGCCTTCATATAGCAGAAGATAGACATCGGAGGGCCACCAGGGGGCCTAGGAGACAGGGGGTGCGCCCAGTAGGGGTGGGCGCGCCCCCCACCCTCCTGGCCAGGGTGTGGGCCCCTTGGGGTATTTCTTCTGCTCAATAATTCTTATTAATTCCAAAAATAAGTTTCGTGGAGTTTCAGGTATTTTGGAGCAGTGCAGAATAGGTTTCCAATGTTTGCTCCTTTTCCAACTAGAATTCCAGCTGCCAGCATTCCCGCTCTTCATGGTAAACCTTATAAAATAAGAGAGAATAGCCATAAGTATTGATATAGAATGTGTAATAACAGCCCATAATGCAATAAATATTGATATAAAAGCATGATGCAAAATGGACGTATCAGCTAGTGGTATCCTTGAGCTCAAGCGCCATAGTACCAATTTTCTCCTCGCTCTGGCGCCGAGCAGCCTGTTTGGCTTTTAACTCAGCAGCTGCCTATTCGGCAGCCGCATTACTCACCCTAGCTTGCTCCTTGGCCCGGGCAAGCTCATCCTGAAGGGTCTCAACGGTGGCGGCACCATCTGCAATTAAGCATATTACAATTTTCAGCGTCATGCTCATATTGATAATATTTGCATATACTGGCTGCCCCAAAGACATACCTTGCGCCTCGTCGATCCACCTATTCATGAGTGTCATGTCATCATCCGCCGCATCAAATTTCCGCTTCAGTTCAGCAACCTCTGTAGCTCGGGCAGTCGCCAGGGATGAAATAGCCTGTGTGTCAATTAGTCAAATCATTTTCTGAGCATATCTACTTTTTTTTATCCTCTGATCGCCTCCGGATGGATGTCAATCAGAATCTCAGGGGATACTATCTATACACAGGCGCATATTGCGTTTACAACACAGTTGAAAATATTACATTACGTACCTCGAAGCTAGCAGGCTAGTAAAAGCTTCATTCAATCCGCTTTTCGTGGATAAAACTCTCTCAACTACTGTACCCATCAAGGTATGATGTTCCCCAGAGACAGGCGCATCTCGCAGTATGTCTATCAATGTATCTGGCGCCTCCGGATCCATGGAAGCAGCCGTACGGATACAGACTCCCATGGTATATGATCACTCGATTTTTGAGTCGTCTCTGGCTGTATATCGGATAGTCCGGGGCTTTTATTGTTGGTCTCTGTAGGAGCCGAACACCCCAGACCCTGGGCAGCTGAAGTATCACCTTCTGGCCTAGTCTTCATCATCCCTCGCACCACTTGTGGATCGGGAGAGATCCTCCGGGACGATACCTCGGGGTCGTCCGCCCTATGGGGCTGGGAAATCTGTGGAGACATTTCGCTCTCCATCATCTCCGGAAGAAGATCCCCCGATGAAGAGAATTTTTGAGGAAGGCTGCATGCCGAACTGCAAAACGTATATTTTAAATATTACCCTTGCAACCAGGAAAGAACGGGGTATGTTTAAAACACCCTCGTTCACTTACGATTCAGCTGGAATTTGGTCCCTATGGAGGAACTGCGTGGCAATATCACCTCCCGAACCAGAACCCCCTGACAGGGATTTCTTCCCTCGCTTGGAAGCCTTTATCTTCAAGTCTTCGGTGGCGGTCCTCTTGTTCCTAGGGGGAGAGGGGATGTCAGTTTTTCTTTCCTTTCCATCTTCGAAAAAGGGAGTTCCAATCTCCCCGGATGCGGTGCCTAACGTGCCTCCAGAACGGGGGTCACTCCGGACCTTCCTACTCCTCTCCTTATCTTCCTTCGACGGCACTTGATAGGGTGTCGGAGCCAGCATCCTTGTTAACACCGGATCCGCCGTGTTTTCGGGAAGAGGGGCCGAACACCTAATCCTCTCCACCTTCTTTATCCAGCCCTAGCCGAGTATGGATTTCTCAGTATATTGTTATGAGAAATTTAACTAAACTGTGTTCGGGAGTCGAGTGCTTACCAAGGTATCCGGATGGTTGTAGTCGAGGCTTGCATCCTCTGTATTATCCAGACACTATTCTCGTTATCCAAAGAATAATTTATACATCCCTTCGAGCGTCGTGCCGAAGAAGTGTTGAAGGGTTCACGGTCCTTCCGGATTAAACTCCCACATGCGGAGAGGCCGTCGCTGGCACGGTAGGACCCACCAGACTAGCGTTACTTAGATTACCTTGACAAGACCGGTGTCCTTCTCAATAAGGCCCCGAATGCGGCTTTGCAATGTCTGCACTTCATCAAGCGATCCCCAGTCCAGCCCCTTGTTAATGCACGATGAAAGCTGTAAAGGAGGGCCAGATCGGAATACGGGTGTAGCCACCCACTTTTTGCCACGGGGTTCCGTGATGTAAAACCACTCCTGTTGCCATAGGTCGGAAGTTTCTGTGAAGGAACCCTTGGGCCAATAAATATTGGTAAGTTTGCTTATTGTAGCACCTCCGCACTCGCGTGTCTCCCGTCGACTATCTTCGGCTTCACATTAAAGGTCTTGAGCCACAAGTCGAAGTGTGGGGAAATACGGAGGAAGGCCTCACACACAATAATAAATGATGAGATGTGAAGGAAGGAATCCGGAGCTAGATCATGAAAATCTAGCCCGTAATTGAACATGAGCCCTCGAATGAAGGGATGAAGAGCAAACCCTAGCCCTCAGAGGAAGTGAGAGATGAATACAACTCTCTCATTGGATCTGGGAGTAGGAATAACCTGCCCTTGAGCAGGAAGCCTGTGGGGGATTTCCGCGGTCAAGTATCTGGCCTCCCGGAGCTTTGCGATATCCTCCTCTGTGGCGGAGGAAGCCACCCACCGGCCTTGAAGGCTGGGTCCGAACATGATTGGGAGGCACGAAGCAGTTTAACCTTGGGTGTTGGAGCTCGAGGTGGGAGAGGTTGAGGAAAGGACTAGCGTAGAATAGAAAGGACGGGTCTTAGCCCCTTTATAGAGGCAATGAATATCAAGCGCCCCCTCTTAGGCCTTAAAAACTTCCTATTCCCAAGCAATCTTGCCAACAGAACGGTTGGGTTATCCACACCCATATTGATGAGAATCCCGCAATAAGGGGACATGATCTCTGCTTTGACAAGACGTGCCAGTGAAACCGCATCTCGAAATATGGAGCGGTAGGCTAAAAAACAGTTTGAATAATGACCGGATGGCAACGTGACGTCACGTTATGAACAATTGTCAGCGGATTGGATTCGTGAAATATTATACTCTCTATGGTCGTGTGTGGAATTTATTTTGTAGAGCCGGACACGTTTCTTGTAAGGGGTTCTCGGACAACCGGACTATTGATGTGGGCCGGACTGTTGGGCTATGAAGATACAGGACTGAAGACTCTCTCCCGTGTCCGGATGGGACTCTCCTTGGCGTGGAAGGCAAGCTTGGTGACCGGATATGAAGACTCCTTTCTCTGTAACCGACTTTGTACAACCCTAGTCCCCTCCGGTGTCTATATAAACCGGAGGGCTTAGTCCGTAGAGGCAGATTCATAATCATACAGGCTAGACTTCTAGTGTAACGCCCCGGATGCAATTTTCCATATTCGTAACTCCAACTATTGCCTTTTCCGGAGGTGTGTTATTTTATTTCCTTTGTGGTTGGGTTTTTGTCTGTTGTTTTGCATTTTGTTTTTGTTATGCATCTTGTCTCATAGCATCATGCGCATTGCATCTGCATGTTTTCATAAAACATGCATCCGTTGTTAGTTGCCGCTTCTTCCTCGTCTCTGTTGACCTTTCTCAGACCGACCATTCTGTTGTTGCCCGACCGTTTGACCCTCTTTGCACAATACTCAAAACCCTTTGTCTCCATGGCGTTTCGTCAAACCCCTCTTGCGTGCGTCCGAAAACTCCCCTAAACCCGACCCGGGCAGTCATTACCGTTGTGTCCGGATCATCCCCTAACATCTACAAAATATCTCTGTTTTCTCTTTTGGACTCCCTAGCTATTTTTTTCGCGACCGTCCGTTTTCGACCGAGGGACCGAGATAGCCCTTAACCTAATCCGTGGGGTATATATAGTCCACCCTTAGTCATTTTGGACAAACCCTAACTTCTAGGCAGTTTGTCCCTGCCGCCGCCGCCGCACTCACCTTCCGCCTTGGGATCTCCCCGGATCGTTCTCGCAGCCACCCACAGGCCAGTCGTCTCCCCTCGATCCCCATCCCACCAGTCCTTCCGATCCAAAAATCCACCAACCACAGCCGCCACCTCCTCGGTTCCCGAGGCCCAGCCTCCTCTCGATCTCGTGCGTGAGCACGCGCCCGAGGAGCTCGAGCAGTGGAGCCCCGATCCCGCAGCGCCAGGCACCCCTGCATCTTCCCGTGTTTCCCGTGCGCGCCACCCAAGCAGCAACAGCAGATGAGCACCGCCGGCCCTCCTCTTCCTCCTGTTTTCCCTCTCTTTCTCTCTCTCACGGTGGCCTCTCTCCTTCCCAGGAACGAGCAGGAGCTCGCCCTTGCTCCATGCCGCCGTCGTCGTACTGCTTCGCCTCGTCCACGCCATGGCCGCCCGAAGCTCCCTGCCCGGCGCCGTGGATGGCCGCCATGGATGCCCTTGCTCTGCTCCGAGTCAACCGTTCCGCCGTCGCCCGTTCGTCCCGCCGGATCCGCGAAGCCGCCGTTCGGGACCCTGTCTGTCTCCCCTGCATCACGCCCCATCGCCGTGCTCCTCACCGACGCCGTCCGCGCCCTTTCCTGCCTCGGATCCGGCTGGATCCACCTCCTCCTCCAGCCACGGCCCTTCCTGGCCGAATCCCGTCGCCGCGCTACCGCCAAGCCAGCTCGCCTCCGCTGCTCTGCTTCCTGACGAACAGAGCAGCTCGCTCGCCTGCTCGTCCCCGCTCGCGTTGACCGTGCTGGCCAGCTGCGTGGGCTGCAGCCGCAACAAGCCCCCCCAGCCGGCCTGCTGCCTCCAAGGCCCAGCGCCCCGCTTTAGCCTCTCCACCGACCGGCCCATGGCCCATTGTGAGCAGCCGCCAAACCCCTCCTGTGTACTGTTGGGCTAGTCAGTTTTGGCCCGTTTCTGTTTTTTTTCAGTCCTGCGATTTTGCTTATTATCCAGTGATTTAGCAGATTTGCAGAAAACCCCCTAGACAGCATGCATATAATAACTCATTAACCGTGCATCATATGTAAAAACTTTATATATGTAAAATGCTTAGTTTTTCATCTAGATTAATAATATGCCATTTTCATCCCATGCTAAAATGCTTAAAATGTTGTTTGTTTAATTTTGCTCAAATGCCATGTTAAAATGCTTTATTTCATAACTAAATAACCGTAGCTCCGATTTAAATAAACTTTATATGTAAATGGGGTAGAATTTTGCCTAGTTTAACATGGTGGCCTTACTTTGCATGTTTAACAACCCTAAAATTGTGTTTAGGGCAGAACAGGACCTAATCTAAAATATGCATATGGGGAGCTTCCGGAATTGTTGTTTGTTGCTTCCGGCCTCATTTAAACTTGACTAGATAGGTAGTTTTACTTTGCTTCACCTCTTGCCATGTTAATCAACATTTAATATTGTTGAGTACATAAACGAGATCAAACTAAATAACGTGTCGTGGTGTTTCATCAATATGCAACTCGTTGCGTATTGAGCTCCACTTAATTTATAGTGTTGTTTGTTGCACTTTGCCATGCCATGTTTCATTAAACCGGACATGCATCATACTTGATTGTGCATCGTGCCATGTTGATGTGATGTTTGTTTACTATGTTGTTTGTTTCTTTCTGGGTTGCTTCTCTCGTTAGCTTCGGTTTCGTTCCGGAGTTGTGAGGATTCGTTCGACTTCGTCCGTCTGTCTTCTTCATGGACTCGTTCTTCTTCCTTGCGGGATTTCAGGCAAGATGATCATACCCTCGAAATCACTACTATCTTTGCTATGCTAGTTTGCTCGCTCTTTTGCCATGCCAATGCTACGATGCCTACCACTTGCTTGTCAGCCACCCAAATTGCCATGTTCAGCCTCTAACCCACCAATGTCCTAGCAAACCGTTGATTGGCTATGTTACCGCTTTGCTCAGCCCCTCTTATAGCGTTGTTAGTTGCAGGTGAAGATTGAAGTTTGTTCCTTGTTGGAACATGGAGATGCCGTTCCTTGTTGGAACATTTATTTGCTTGTTGGGATATCACAATATATCTTATTTAATTAATGCATCTATATACTTGGTAAAGGGTGGAAGGCTCGGCCTTATGCCTGGTGTTTTGTTCCACTCTCGCCGCCCTAGTTTCCGTCATATCGGTGTTATGTTCCCGGATTTTGCGTCCCTTACGCGGTTGGGCTATTATGGGAACCCCTTGACAGTTCGCCTTAAGTAAAGCTCTTCCAGCAATGCCCAACATTGGTTTTACCATTTGCCACCTAGCCTTTTTTTCCCTTGGGAGTCGCGCTCCTGAGGGTCATCATTATTTTACCCCCCCCCCCCCGGGCCAGTGCTTGTCTAAGTGTTGGTCCGAACTAGAGTCCTGTGCAGCGCCCCCTCGGGGAAACTCGAGGTTTGGTTTTAGTTGTACGGAGCGCTCATCTGAGTGTGCCCTGAGAAAGAGATATGTGCAGCTCCTATCGGGATTTGTCGGCACATTCGGGCGGTGTTGCTGGTTTAGTTTTACCCTGTCGAAATGTCTTGTTGTACCGGGATACCGAGTCTGATCGGAATGTCTCGGGTGGAGGTCTATTCCTTCGTTGACCGCGAGAGCTTTTCATGGGCTAAGTTGGGACACCCCTGCAGGGATTTGAACTTTCGAAAGCCGTGCCCGCGGTTATGTGGCAGATGGGAATTTGTTAACGTCCGGTTGTAGAAAACCCGAAGTTGACCTTAATTAAAATACATCAACCGCGTGTGTAACCGTGATGGTCTCTTTCCGGCGGAGTCCAGTAAGTGAACACGGTGTTGGAGTTATGCTTGACGTAGGTAGTCCAGGATCACTTCTTGATCATACCTTTGTCGACCGTGCTTTGCCTTCTCTTCTCGCTCTCATTTGCGTATGTTAGCCACCATATATGCTAGTCGCTTGCTGCAGCTCCACCTCATACCTTTACCTTACCCATAAGCTTAAATAGTCTTGATCGCGAGGCTGCAAGATTGCTGAGTCCCTGTGGCTCACAGATACTCCCAAAACCAGCTTGCAGGTGCCGATGAGTCCGTGCAGATGACGCAACCAAGCTCGGGAGGAGCTCGATGAAGATCTTGTCCTTTGTGGTGTTTCGTTCTAGTTGATCAGTAGTGGAGCCCAGTTGGGGTCGATCGGGGACCTTTGTCGCATTTGGGGTTCTTCTTTTATTTAGGCTCCGTAGTCGGGCCCTGATTGTATTTGGTTGTTGTAATGCTTTATTCATGTATTTGTGTGAAGTGGCGATTGTAAGCCAACTATGTATCTCTTTCCCTTATGTATTACATGGGTTGTGTGAAGATTACCTCACTTGCGACATTGCTTTCAATGCGGTTATGCCTCTAAGTCGTGCTTCGACACGTGGGAGATATAGCCGCATCGAGGGCGTTACAAGTTGGTAATCAGAGCCTTCCCCGACCTTAGGAGCCCCATTGCTTGATCGTTATTAGTGGCCGAGTTGTGTCTAGAAAAATGTTTTGAGTCCTTTAGGAATTATATATCGGAGAGTTTAGGAATTCTTTTACTCCCCAGTTCCTTCATCGCTCTGGTAAGGCATCCTGATGTAGAGTTTTGACTCTTCTCTTCTCAAATTTCACTAAAAAAATTTAGGATCACGCGGGTATCTTGGAATCGTTCCGATGGTTTTATGATGAGAACATTGTTTTGGTGCCTCCTGTCAGGGGTTTAGTGGAAGTGTCCCGGGGAGTTGAGCTCTGAGGTGTTGTCATCATAATTTTATCGTTGCAATTCTGGAATACCTGAGTTTAGTACGCCGACATCGAAAATCTCTTTTATGCAGTTCGTTGGTGAGATAACCTCGACGCCACCCAGTACTGGGGCGGGAGTTCGGGATTATCGCCATAACTTGTATAACGGATGATTTTCGAAGGTTGAGGTAGATGATTTCCGAAGGTTTCTTGGTTATGTGTTGAAGGATGGATACAGCTGGATGTAGGATTTGCTAGTTTGGGTGAGATATTATGCTTCCCCTGTATCCCCAACACCTGATTGCATAACCGGAAAATTTCGGGAGTTTCATAGGTGGGAAATCAAGTAGCTCTTAGGATATCTTTTCGACAGATGTATGATATGAAATTGGGGTTCGACGTCTAGTGGTCCACCTTTCCACGGTCGTTTTTACAGTGGTCTCGTTGTGTCTTAAAGAGTCCTTGGCTATGCCGACTCGGGGACACTTCGTATGTCATGTGCACTGCCTTGTACATGATGGTGTTGTACACTCGAGCCCGTGTGGGCCCCACCACGAAAACTTCGGACGGAATCTCTATCATATGTTTGTTCCGGCTTATTCTGCAAGCCAGTCCTTTGTTTTTGTTTTGAGTTGTGGTATTCGAGTTGCTTCAATGTCAAGTGTTGATTCCATACCTTTCCGAAATGGTGTTCTCATACTCCGATGTGAATACCAATCCTTCTCGACAATCGAGATTGTCATGTCAATCCTTTTCAACCAGCATCTTTCTCTTCAAGTGGATCCGATCATTTCAACATTCGCAAGATCACCTCTCAGTTCTCTCAACGGTGTTTGTTTCATCCGTCCCAAGTTGTTTTTGTTTTCCCGCCCTCCCACCCCTTTTTCTTCAAGGACTCAGATTTCTTAATCGAGTATCCATTTTATTGATGGGAAGTTTCTCCATTCTTTTCCGTCAATGTTCTTATCCGGTGATTCTCATGAAGATTCTAATGGAGCTTCAAGTTCGTCATTCCTCATTCCTTTCTCTTCTCCGGTGGATTCAAGTCAAGATTTGTCGATTATATCCCCTTTTTCTCGTTTCAAATACCTTCTCATGCCGGTGCACCTCATATTCATTCACTTCTCGCTATTTAATTGTTCCGGAGTGCTGAAGATATTTCAAAGATTTGTGTTTTCACTTTGCATCCATTCAAGCTATTTCGAGGTCCTATCTTATTCAAGTCATTTAATTCAACTGGTGAAATCTCTCTTTTAATCATTCTAACGGTGTTTTCTCTTGAGTGGGCCCTAACCCACAGGTCTTTTCCTAGGATCTTACCTGACTCTTCTTATTTCCGGAGTTATAATCAAATTCTTTTCGAAGTTTGACGTAAGAATGAGTTATCATTAGTCAAATGCTTTTCTCCAAGATCTTTCAAATTCTTTTCATAGTTGGCTCAACCTCTTCGCTTTTGATTCTTTCGGAGTGTCTAAATAATTCTTGGTGGTGTTTCTCGTTGTCATTCTCATCATTTGAAGACCGAAGAAGAGTTTCTCTTTAATCTTGCTCTATTCTCTTCAAGATTCATGGTGCTAGCTTGTTGCCATCCTCTCATAACTGTTTTGATCGTGAGAATTCTTTTCATCCATCCGGAGTTATTCAAGAGTCTTCTCAGTTTGTCATCCGGAGTCCATCAATTCAGATTTATTCATTCTCAGTTTGCAGTTATCATTCTCCGATCTTACCGATGCCTTGTTCAAGTGATCTTTAATCGGCTCGTGCTCTCTTCGTTCTCATGTATCTAAATACCCTAAAGTATCTTCATTCATTTTGCAATTCTTCCCGGTGATTTTTGCATTTGCTACGTTCAATTTCAATTCTTACGGTGGTTCGTTCAAGAGTTCTCTTTCTTTGTTATCATATCAATTCATTCGTTCTTTCCAAATCCTACCGGTGGTTCGTTGAAGACCTTCTCAAGTTTACGCCATATCTCTCTTAATCCTTTCTACAAGAATAAGTGGTATGCCAAATCCGTTGCTTGTCATCAATTTAAATTGGTGAAGGATACGCATAACATAATTCTTATTCTGGTTTCATCCAAGTGATTAATCCTTTCCTTCAGAGTTTGTCCAGGAGGAATAAATTCTTGGCTTCTTGTTGTTCATCTTTCTTCCGGAGTTCTAAGTTTTTCGCATTATCTCGTCGCGAAGCTCCATCTAAATCATCGCAAGGCTTCACCTTGTGTTTTCAACTTCTCTTTCTTTTTATCATCCTTTTATTACCGGAGTTCTTCATGGAGGCTCTACATGATGGTTCATCAAGGATTTATATTTCTTCTTGAAGTGTTCATCGAGATTCTTTTCTAAGAAACTCAAGCATTCTTCATCTTGCTATCCGGAGTGCAATTTCTTTCTACCGTATCTTTGGAGGTGGTATTATGTCCTTCTTGATAATTCCCCTTCGTTGCTTCGTGAGTCACAAGTTATCAAGAATGAGATATTTTAAATCCATCAATCTCTTCTTTGGAGTTATCTTGAGTTATATTTCACCTAAAGCCTTCCCTAAGGATTGTTGCCATTTATGGTGCTTGTAAATGATCCAAGTACTTCATTTATCATCCCGGTGAAATAAGTTTCTCGTCTCCTCGTTCATATCAATCCAATTCTTCTTCCCGTGAGTGGCAGGTTGTCATCTCATAATTTGAGATGTATTTCATAAGACCATATCAAGATTATTCTTTTCGTTGTTGGTTTTCAACAACTCCATTCTAGCATTTGTTGTATCTGTGATCTCTCAAGATCTTGTTTCCCTTCGTTCCGGAGTCATTGTGATGTTGCTCTTTTCAACCCATCATCTCGTTTGTCAAAGATCATGTTCTTTTCGTGCTTATCCATTTAACCAGAGTGTCGTGTCCTCTGCTCAAGTTCTTTTCATCTTATCTAGTCTTGTATCACTTTTCAACCGGAGTGTTGTTCGAATTTGGTCTTCCTTGATCCCCTTCCTTAACCGGCGCGTTTTCAATATATATCTTCCCTTCAACCTCAAGGTTTCGCAATGCTCTTTGTCCCTAGTTTCTAACGGAGTGTTTTCGACTTTGTTCTCCTTCGTTCTATTCTTTTCTCGAATTAGTTCAACCTCGCAAGGTTCATGGTTTCACTCGTTCGTCAAAGAAGCAACTTTTTTTTACCTCTCCTCTTCCTTTTCCCTCCGGTGCCATCCTAGATCTCAGGACGAGATCCTCTCGTAGTGGTGGAGTGTTGTAACGCCCCGGATGCAATTTTCCATATTCGTAACTCCAACTCTTGCCTTTTCCGGAGGTGTGTTATTTTATTTCCTTCGTGGTTGGGTTTTTGTCTGTTGTTTTGCATTTTGTTTTTGTTATGCATCTTGTCTCATAGCATCATGCGCATTGCATCTGCATGTTTTCATAAAACATGCATCCGTTGTTAGTTGCCGCTTCTTCCTCGTCTCTGTTGACCTTTCTCAGACCGACCATTCTGTTGTTGCCCGACCGTTTGACCCTCTTTGCACAATACTCAAAACCCTTTGTCTCCATGGCGTTTCGTCAAACCCCTCTTGCGTGCGTCCGAAAACTCCCCTAAACCCGACCCGAGCAGTCATTACCGTTGTGTCCGGATCATCCCCTAACATCTACAAAATATCTCTGTTTTCTCTTTTGGACTCCCTAGCTAGCGACCGTCCGTTTTCGATCCGAGGGACCGAGATAGCCCTTAACCTAATCTGTGGGGTATATATAGTCCACCCTTACTCATTTTGGACAAACCCTAACTTCTAGGCAGTTTGTCCCTGCCGCCGCCGCCGCACTCACCTTCCGCCTTGGGATCTCCCCAGATCCTTCTCGCAGCCACCCACAGGCCAGCCGTCTCCCCTCGATCCCCATCCCACCAGTCCTTCCGATCCAAAAATCCACCAACCACAGCCGCCACCTCCTCGGTTCCCGAGGCCCAGCCTCCTCTCGATCTCGTGCGTGAGCACGCGCCCGAGGAGCTCGAGCAGTGGAGCCCCGATCCCGCAGCGCCAGGCACCCCTGCATCTTCCCGTGTTTCCCGTGCGCGCCACCCAAGCAGCAACAGCAGATGAGCACCGCTGGCCCTCCTCTTCCTCCTGTTTTCCCTCTCTTTCTCTCTCTCACGGTGGCCTCTCTCCTTCCCAGGAACGAGCAGGAGCTCGCCCTTGCTCCATGCCGCCGTCGTCGTACTTCTTCGCCTCGTCCACGCCATGGCCGCCCGAAGCTCCCTGCCCGGCGCCGTGGATGGCCGCCATGGATGCCCTTGCTCTGCTCCGAGTCAACCGTTCCACCGTCGCCCGTTCGTCCCGCCGGATCCGCGAAGCCGCCGTTCGGGACCCTGTCTGTCTCCCCTGCATCACGCCCCATCGCCGTGCTCCTCACCGACGCCGTCCGCGCCCTTTCCTGCCTCGGATCCGGCTGGATCCACCTCCTCCTCCAGCCACGGCCCTTCCTGGCCGGATCCCGCCGCCGCGCTGCCGCCAAGCCAGCTCGCCGCCGCTGCTCTGCTTCCTGACGAACAGAGCAGCTCGCTCGCCCGCTCGTCCCCGCTCGCGTTGACCGCGCTGGCCAGCTGCGTGGGCTGCAGCCGCAACAAGCCCCCCCAGCCGGCCTGCTGCCTCCAAGGCCCAGCGCCCCGCTTTAGCCTCTCCACCGACCGGCCCATGGCCCATTGTGAGCAGCCGCCAAACCCCTCCTGTGTACTGTTGGGCTAGTCAGTTTCGGCCCGTTTCTGTTTTTTTTTCAGTCCTGCGATTTTGCTAATTATCCAGTGATTTAGCAGATTTGCAGAAAACCCCCTAGACAGCATGCATATAATAACTCATTAACCGTGCATCATATGTAAAAACTTTATATATGTAAAATGCTTAGTTTTTCATCTAGATTAATAATATGCCATTTTCATCCCATGCTAAAATGCTTAAAATGTTGTTTGTTTAATTTTGCTCAAATGCCATGTTAAAATGCTTTATTTCATAACTAAATAACCGTAGCTCCGATTTAAATAAACTTTATATGTAAATGGGGTAGAATTTTGCCTAGTTTAACATGGTGGCCTTACTTTGCATGTTTAACAACCCTAAAATTGTGTTTAGGGCAGAACAGGACCTAATCTAAAATATGCATATGGGGAGCTTCCGGAATTGTTGTTCGTTGCTTCCGGCCTCATTTAAACTTGACTAGATAGGTAGTTTTACTTTGCTTCACCTCTTGCCATGTTAATCAACATTTAATATTGTTGAGTACATAAACGAGATCAAACTAAATAACGTGTCGTGGTGTTTCATCAATATGCAACTCGTTGCGTATTGAGCTCCACTTAATTTATAGTGTTGTTTGTTGCACTTTGCCATGCCATGTTTCATTAAACCGGACATGCATCATACTTGATTGTGCATCGTGCCATGTTGATGTGATGTTTGTTTACTATGTTGTTTGTTTCTTTCCGGGTTGCTTCTCTTGTTAGCTTCGGTTTCGTTCCGGAGTTGTGAGGATTCGTTCGACTTCGTCCGTCTGTCTTCTTCATGGACTCGTTCTTCTTCCTTGCGGGATTTCAGGCAAGATGATCATACCCTCGAAATCACTACTATCTTTGGTATGCTAGTTTGCTCGCTCTTTTGCCATGCCAATGCTACGATGCCTACCACTTGCTTGTCAGCCACCCAAATTGCCATGTTCAGCCTCTAACCCACCAATGTCCTAGCAAACCGTTGATTGGCTATGTTACCGCTTTGCTCAGCCCCTCTTATAGCGTTGTTAGTTGCAGGTGAAGATTGAAGTTTGTTCCTTGTTGGAACATGGAGATGTCGTTCCTTGTTGGAACATTTATTTGCTTGTTGGGATATCACAATATATCTTATTTAATTAATGCATCTATATACTTGGTAAAGGGTGGAAGGCTCGGCCTTATGCCTGGTGTTTTGTTCCACTCTCGCCGCCCTAGTTTCCGTCATATCGGTGTTATGTTCCCGGATTTTGCGTCCCTTACGCGGTTGGGCTATTATGGGAACCCCTTGACAGTTCGCCTTAAGTAAAGCTCTTCCAGCAATGCCCAACATTGGTTTTACCATTTGCCACCTAGCCTTTTTTTCCCTTGGGAGTCGCGCTCCTGAGGGTCATCATTATTTTACCCCCCCCCCCCCGGGCCAGTGCTTGTCTAAGTGTTGGTCCGAACTAGAGTCCTGTGCAGCGCCCCCTCGGGGAAACTCGAGGTTTGGTTTTAGTTGTACGGAGCGCTCATCTGAGTGTGCCCTGAGAAAGAGATATGTGCAGCTCCTATCGGGATTTGTCGGCACATTTGGGCGGTGTTGCTGGTTTAGTTTTACCCTGTCGAAATGTCTTGTTGTACCGGGATACCGAGTCTGATCGGAATGTCTCGGGTGGAGGTCTATTCCTTCGTTGACCGCGAGAGCTTTTCATGGGCTAAGTTGGGACACCCCTGCAGGGATTTGAACTTTCGAAAGCCGTGCCCGCGGTTATGTGGCAGATGGGAATTTGTTAACGTCCGGTTGTAGAAAACCCGAAGTTGACCTTAATTAAAATACATCAACCGCGTGTGTAACCGTGATGGTCTCTTTCCGGCGGAGTCCGGGAAGTGAACACGGTGTTGGAGTTATGCTTGACGTAGGTAGTCCAGGATCACTTCTTGATCATACCTTTGTCGACCGTGCTTTGCCTTCTCTTCTCGCTCTCATTTGCGTATGTTAGCCACCATATATGCTAGTCGCTTGCTGCAGCTCCACCTCATACCTTTACCTTACCCATAAGCTTAAATAGTCTTGATCGCGAGGGTGCGAGATTGCTGAGTCCATGTGGCTCACAGATACTCCCAAAACCAGCTTGCAGGTGCCGATGAGTCCGTGCAGATGATGCAACCAAGCTCAGGAGGAGCTCGATGAAGATCTTGTCCTTTGTGGTGTTTCGTTCTAGTTGATCAGTAGTGGAGCCCAGTTGGGGTCGATCGGGGACCTTTGTCGCATTTGGGGTTCTTCTTTTATTTAGGCTCCGTAGTCGGGCCCTGATTGTATTTGGTTGTTGTAATGCTTTATTCATGTATTTGTGTGAAGTGGCGATTGTAAGCCAACTATGTATCTCTTTCCCTTATGTATTACATGGGTTGTGTGAAGATTACCTCACTTGCGACATTGCTTTCAATGCGGTTATGCCTCTAAGTCATGCTTCGACACGTGGGAGATATAGCCGCATCGAGGGCGTTACATCTAGGGTTTAGCCATTACGATCTCGTTGTAGATCAACTCTTGTAATATTCATATTCATCATGATCAATATAGCAGGAAGTAGGGTATTACCTCGATAGAGAGGTCCCGAACCTGGGTAAACATCATGTCCCCCGTCTCCTGTTACCATCGACCTTAGACGCATAGTTCGGGGCCCCCTACCCGAGATCTGCCGGTTTTGACACCAACAGCGGGGGCACCCCATAGGCACATCAATTATTCTCTTAGCCGTGTGCGGTGCCCCCTTCCACAGTTTACACCTCCAGTCATAGAGTTGTAGTGTTGAGGCGAAGCTCTGCGCAGATCACATCACCATCACCGTCATCACGCCGTCGTGCTAATGAAACTCTCCCTCAACCCTCTGCTGGATCAAGAGTTCGAGGGACGTCATCGAGTTGAACGTCTGCTGAACTCGAAGGTGTTGTATGTTCGGTGCTAGATCAGTTGGATCATGAAGACGTTCAACTACATCAACCGCGTTAACCTAACGCTTCCGCTTTCGGTCTACAAGGGCACGTGGACACACTCTCCCCCTCTCGTTGCTATGAATCTCCTAGATAAATCTTGCGTGATCGTAGGAATTTTTTTGAAATTGCATGCTATGTTCCCCAATAGTGGCATCCGAGCTAGGTCTATGGGTAGATGATATGCACGAGTACAACACAAAGAGTTCTGGGCGATAATAGTCATACTGCTTACCACCAATGTCTTACTTTGATTCGGCGGTATTGTTGGATGAAGCAGCCCGGACTAACATTACATGACCATGTTCATGATACCGGTTCTACCGACGTGCTTTGCACATAGGTGGCTGGCGGGTGTCTGTTTTTCCAACTTTAGTTAAAAAATGAGTTTGACTAGGACCGGTCCTTGCTGAAGGTTAAAACAGCACACTTGACGAAAAATCATTGTGGTTTTGATGCGTAGGTAAGAACGGTTCTTGCTAGAAGCCCGTAGCAGCCACGTAAAACTTGCAACAAAAAAGTATAGGACGTCTAACTTGTTTTTGCAGGGCATCTTGTGATGTGATATGGTCAAGACATGATGTGATATAAATTGTTGTATGAGATGATCATGATTTGTAACAAGTTATCGGCAACTGGCGGGAGCCATATGGTTGTCGCTTTATTGTATGAAATGCAATCGCCATGTAATTGCTTTACTTTATCACTAAGTGGTAGCGATAATCGTAAAAGCAATAGCTGACGAGACGGCAACGATGCTACGATAGATATCAAGGTGTCAAGCCGGTGATAATGGAGATCATGACGGTGCTTTGGAGATGAAGATCAAAGCCACAAGATGATGATGGCCATATCATGTCACATATTTTGATTGCATATGATGTTTATCTTTTATGCATCTTGTTTTGCTTAGTATGGCAGTAGCATTATAAGATGATCTCTCACTAAATTTCAAGGTATAAGTGTTCTCCCTGAGTATGCACCATTGCTACAGTTAGTCGTGCCGAGACACCACATGATGATCGGGTATGATAAGCTCTACGTTCACATACAACGGGTGCAAGCCAGGTTTGCAGGTGCAGAATACTCAGGTTAAACTTGAGGATCCTAGCATATGCAGATATGGCCTTGGAACACTGAGACAGAAAGATTGAACGTGAATCATATAGTAGATATGATCAACATAGAGATGTTCACCATTGAAAACTACTCCATCTCACGTGATGATCGGACATGGTTTAGTTGATATGGATCGTGTGATCATTTAGATGACTAGAGGGATGTCTATCTAAGTGGGAGTTCTTTAGTAATATGATTAATTAAACTTTAATTTATCATGAACTTAGTCCTGATAGTTTTTTGCACATCTATGTTGTTGTAGATCAATGGCCCATGCTACCGTTCCCTTGAATTTTAATGCGTTCCTAGAGAAAGCTAAGTTGAAAGATGATGGTAGCAACTGCACGGACTGGGTCCGTAACTTGAGGATTATCCTCATTGCTGCACAAAAGAATTACGTCCTTGAATCACCGCTAGGTGCAAGGCCTGCTGCAGGAGCACATGCTGATGTTATGAACGTCTGTCAAGATCTGATTACTAGTCGATAGTTCAGTGTGCCATACTTTACGGCTTAGAATTGAGACTTCAAAGACGTTTTGAACGTCATGGAGCATAGGAGATGTTCCAAGAGTTGAAGTTAATATTTCAAGCAAATGATCGAGTTGAGATATGAAGTCTCCAACAAGTTCTATAGCTGCAAGATGGAGGAGAATAGTTCTATTAGTGAACACATACTCAGAATGTCTGCGTACCATAACCACTTGACTCAGCTAGGAGTTAATCTTCCTAATGATAGTCTAATTAATAAAGTTCTTCAATCACTGCCACCAAGCTATAAAGGTTTCATGATGAACTATAATATGCAAGGGATGGAAAAGACAATTCTCGAGATCTTTGCAATGCTAAAGGCTGCGGAGGTAGAAATCAAGAAGGAGCATCAAGTGTTGATGGTTAACAAGACCAGTAGTTTCAAGAAAAAGGGCAAAGGGAAGAAGGGGGACTTCAAGAAGAATAGAAAGCAAGTGGCTACTCCCGGGAAGAAACACAAGTCTGGACCTAAGCCTGAAACTGAGTGATTTTACTGCAAAGGGACTGGTCACTGGAAGCGGAACTGCCCCAAGTATTTGGCGGATAAGAAGGATGGTAAAGTGAAAGGTATATTTGATATACATGTTATTGATGTGTACCTTACTAATGCTCGTAGTAGCGCCTGGGTATTTGAAACTGGTTCTGTTGCTTATATTTGTAACTCAAAACAGGGGCTACAGATTAAACAAAGATTGGCTAAGGACGAGGTGACAATGCGCCTCGGAAATGGTTCCAGATCGATGTGATCGCCGTCGGCACGCTACCTCTACATCTACCTTCTGGATTAGTTTTAGACCTGAATAATGGTTATTTGGTGCCACCGTTGAGCATTAACATTATATCTGGATCTTGTTTGATGTGAGATGGTTATTCATTTAAATCAGAGAATAATGGTTGTTCTATTTATATGAGTAATATCTTTTATGGTCATGCACCCTTGATGAGTGGTCTATTTTTGTTGAATCTCGATCGTAGTGATACACATGTTCATAATATTGAAGCCAAAAGATGCAAAGTTAGTAATGATAGTGCAACTTATTTGTGGCACTGTCGTTTAGGTCATATTGGTGTAAACGCATGAAGAAACTCCATGCTGATGTGCTTTTGGAATCACTTGATTTTGAATCACTTGATGCTTGCGAACCATGCCTTATGGACAAGATGACTAAGACTTAGTTCTCCGGAACAATGGAGCGAGCCACTGACTTATTGGAAATAATACATGCCGATGTATGCGGTCCGATGAGTGTTGAGGCTCGTAACGGGTATCGTTATTTTCTGACCTTCACAGATAATTTGAGCAGATATGGGTATATCTACTTAATGAAATATAAGTCTGAAATATTTGAAAAGTTCAAAAAAATTCAGAGTGAAGTGGAAAATCATCGTAACAAGGAAATAAAGTTTCTACGATCTGATCGCGGATGCGAATATTTGAGTTACGAGTTTGGTCTCCATTTGAAACAATGTGGAATAGTTTCGCAACTCACGTCGTCTGAAACACCACAGCGTAATGGTGTGTCCGAACATCGTAACCGTACTTTATGATATATGGTGCGATATATGATGTCTCTTACTGATTCACCGCTATCATTTTGGGGTTATACTTTAGAGATGACTACATTCACATTAAATAGAGTATCATCTAAATTCGTTGAGACGACACCATATATACTGTGGTTTAGCAAGAAAGCTAAGCTATCGTTTCTTAAAGTTTGGAGCTATGATGCTTATGTGAAAAAGTTTCAATTGACTTCATAATGTGTTGTTGTACAGTACTGAGCCTGATTAGCTCGGCATGCATACAACACTTGGGCCTTCATGTTTCATGTAACAATTGTCATCAGCAGGCTCTCTTGGGGATGCAGAGGTGGCCGGTCATGTGCCAGCTCTCGCCCCCGTCGGGGTGGACGTACGGACACACCGGTTTGTACAGCTGCTCCATGTCCAGCAACATGTTCCACTGCACATTTGGCTCCGTCGCACCGGTCAAGGTCGTCGTCCAGGCTAGCGTCCCGCACTCGTACATGCTGTGCGTGACCCGGTGGAACCCCTTGATCATGTCTTCATTCTTTTTCTTGTTGTCTGGGTTGTCGATGTCCACCACGAAGATGTCACCATAGGGCCGCACCGCATGCATGAACTTTGGCAGCGAGATCGGGTCCACAGACACCGCCGCTAGGTCTGCCGTCACGGCGATGCTCCTCGCGTCCGGGCTGAAAACTGGGTGGCTTATGTGACCGATGTCGCCCCCGCTGCTCGCCACCCTGATCAGCACCATTGGGTCAGTTGCCTTCACCAGGTACAGGGAGTAGTACCCTGTGCCGTTATTCAGATTGCCAGAGCCCAGCGGCGGTTTGCCGCGCGTTGATGAGAAGACGATCCATTCACCGTTCGGGGACCACTGGCAATGGGTGTCTGTCCATGACCCTTTCGTCAGCCTCGTCTCCCAGCCTTCACCGTATTCACCCATATCCGTGTCCAGCATTATGTACAGGTTCTTGTGCCTCTTCTCCCCTCCATCCCTCGTCGACCGGAACACGAATTTGTTCCCGTCCGGGCTGCTCGACGGAAAGGCGTTGTTGAACCCGCCATGGGTGAGCCTTTTGACATTCTGTCGTGCGTTGCTGGAGGCATTGCGGATGGAGTAGATCTCCAGTGGCTTCTGGGCGTTGAATGAGGGGCCAACACAGATGTAGAGGATGTCCTTGTCTGGGTTCTGGTTCCAAACAGGGCAGAAGACGCTGTCCGGCCCTCTTTTCTCGTACACGACACGCAGCCCTTGGGTATCAGCGATCCACACCGCTTTGAACTCATTGTCGACAAATGCAAGCTTGGAGCCATCCTTGGAGATGGTCGGAAACATGCCAGACACCCGATACAACCCGACTTCCTTCACCGGCGACTCCACCTTGTGCACGTTCTGAGGGACGACGTCTCCGTGCTGCAGGAGGTCGCTCCTGCAGCGGTGATATCCAATGCGCTGCCCGCCGTCCAGCACAAAGGGGTTGTAGTGGTCACTTTCTGGCCTTGTCTTCTGGGTGATCTGTACAGGTGGCAGCCACGGGGCATTTGTGTCGAAGATCTCAATGTGCCGGTACTGCGCCTTTACACGGACGTCGCTGTACTTGGACTTCTGGCGGATGGTCGCCACCGCCACCTTGGTCTCACTGATAGCCGCTGGAGTCACCGCGTCCAACTCTTCGGGAGTAACCTGGATGGTTACCTTGGTGCTGATGTTGTACCGGAACACGCCCCAAGCTGTTTCAACCATGCTTGAGGGAAGGGTTTTGTCGGTGCCTCGATGGAAGAAGATGACGTTGTCGCCGCCCCAGGATGGCCAACCACCATTCTTAATGGAAGAAGATGACGTTGTCGTCGCTGTACTTGGATTTCAGAAACGCCGCCGTTTGGAGTTGGATTAGTATTTGTCTATTTGGGGATTTTGAGTTTCTTGGTCAAAGGCATCACGCCTGGACATACAAACATGTGTGCGTCGTGCGCAGAACTGCATAGTTTGGATAGAGGAAAATACCAGATCTAACGGAAAAAGGTGTGACTTCGTTATTATACTTTAGTTTTGTTAAATCTCATGTGCCTGAATTTTTCTGGCGTCGGTCAAATTTTACTTTGAATGAGGTCGAAGATCATGAGCCGCAGCGACGATGGTGCCGCTCCTCATGTCGGCCACGCCGAGGCCAAGCCAGGACCTTGGCAAGGCTCGAGATGACGCTGTGAGCGGCAGCGTCCCTTATCGAGGCGAGGAAAAAACTTCACCCGGAGTCGGCTGTGCGAAGGGCCATGGGGGTTCCTGCAGATCGAGGGTTTAGAGGGATGGTCGGGGCAATGGCCAGCAACAGCGGTAGGGGTGAGGTTGGGGGAAGGACGGGGCAGCAAGGTGGTGCCCGGTAGCACCTGCCGGCGGGTGCTAGAGGCCAACGATTAGGACGAGGTAGGCTGAAAGCATGAGTGAGGAAGGAGATGGATAGTGATGATACGTTAGATGAAGATATGATGATCCTGATAAAAATTGACTGACGAAAATAATACAGATGCCTGCCGAAAAACTAATAGACGGTTTTATTTTTATTTATTTTCTGAAGAACGTTGTTATACTTAGCCTCGCTGAGTATGTGTTTGGTCGAAGATAGAAAAAAGGGAGCACCTGTGTGATTTTTTCCTCTCCACCAATTTTTTGAACCTGGATTTGAATTTCAATCTAACAACTCATGTTATCTTCTACCACTGACACGAACCCTAAACCAAAGCACCCACTGCCCCTGGTGAGCCGCATCGTTCCCACATCTGGAGAGGTCCCGCCGAGCCGTCATCGACAAAACCGCCCCCACCTCTAGAGAGGTCCTTATGACTTACGTGGGCTTGCCGGCAACGCCATCCCGAGCTCATCGTCATCTAATCCGAGTTAGTTCAAACAAAAAAAGCCCCCAACCCGAACCTACGAATCCTCGTCCTTTCCTCTGGCTGCGTCATAGCTTTCAACGAAGTCCTCGGAAGGCCTCGTTGGTGACGCTGCGAACAGGCGTGCCGTCCTCAGCTCGAGCTTGTTGTTTCGCTGCTCAGTGCTCACTTCCAGAATCAACGGATAAAAAAAATGTACCTAAAAATCATTTGCCCTGTTAGGAGAGCCAACTCGGCTCTCTTTCCTAGCAAAGAAGAGGGACTCGCAAAAAAAAGTGGTGGTAAATACCCGTTCAATCGTGTGGTCATGTTTAGGTACTAGGTAGACGAATCAAACGAATCCCCCGCAAGAAAAACAGATCAAATAAATAACGTAGCCAATGATGGCTGTAGCTTGTGCTAGATAGAAATATTTGCTAGGCTGGGCATTGCGACCAGCTTTTCTAATCTCGGGTGTAGGTACACCCGAGTTTGGAAGAAAAAGTAAAACATGATCAAACAATGTCAAAAAAATCTGCCATATGTCCCCCAGAGACTCTTTTGCTGGCCTCCATGTCCAGCCATATGTCATTTCTGCACTAACTCCACGTTCAGCCACATCATCCCCCACTAACTATTCGCCTTGCATCCATGACCAAATGGTATTTATAGCTTTGATCGAGATGTTTACCTGAGTTCGTATTTTGGTTAAAGGAATGCTTGTTTCGGTGGTTGGTGACCTGAAATACAAAAGCTTAAGAGGTTAGGCCTCTTTGCACTTGTGTACATATTGGAATCTACTCTTTGAAATGCTTACAGTCCTACTAAACAACATTTATAGTTTTAGAGTACTTAAACCACATTCCATGGATTAGTGGTTGGTTGGAACATGCATGAAAAACAATTGGTGCCCTATTCTCTTTTAATTTCTTAGAATAATTTTGATATTTGTCTACTATAAAACAGGGCCTTTTGCAATATACATATCTAAGATTATATATTAATCCATCAATAACAACCGATGATTTTTTCATCTTGGAAATAAAGTTGTTGTGACTAACCAATCTAATGTAAACATTGCACTCTATAAAGTTCAAAATTAATATTAACCGCTGGGGGTTACTTTGTCATTTTGTTTCTCCAAAAAAAATATGTTGACAGCTACAAACCTTCTCTTAATCTCTAGTACTTTGTTACTACATATGTTCATAAATAGTAACTCCCAAGAAAGCATATGTTCACAATTTTACCTTTGAGTCATATACCCTATATACATATATGTCTAGAAGATTGATATAGTGAAATTTGAGAAAATAACATTACTAGATTTGTCATAATAAATATTTTATTAATTTCATAATCATATATTTTCTTGACTAACATATTCACGGGAAAAGTAATGGTCACAATTTAATGTTGGATATTCTACCCATGTCTAGCTACAATCTATTTACAAACAGAAACAGATGGAGTAATTCTCAAACTTTTGTCTACTTATTTCTCCCAAAATATACTAAAAGACTAGTTATAGTGGTTGAACATTAAATAGTAGGCAAAGAGGAATAGGATAATTAAGTTAAAAGAGCTGATGTTTATGATGAGATGGAAGTTAGTGGTCAATTAGAGGATAGACATGGCAAAGGATTTAGTTTGGTCATGCCATGTAAATCCTGGCCAACAACCGATCCAAATATATATACCTCGTCTTTAGGTGAACTTTCTGCAGTATAAACCTTGTTCAGTTCATCAACAATCTCTGCTATAGTAGGCCGTTTCTCACGATTGACCTCCACACACATCAGTGCTACTTCAAGACATATCCTAACCTGCTCTGATGTATATGACGACATTGTTTCCCGCAGTCGTTTCCCCCAGTTTTCATGTATCTGCAAAGTTGGAACAATGGTGAAAGGCGACACCGAAAGCAAGGCACAAAATGATAAAATTTGTGAAAAAGGATTTGTGTTCATAATACAGGATATCTTCCATGCATGTTCAATAAATTCTTATGAAGACATATGCGCACATTTGGAGTAGCCTTCATCTCCTGCCACTATCCGCACGATTACAACACCCAAACTGAATACGTCATACTTTGATGTGATTTCATATCTCTCGATGTATTCTGGTGGCATGTATCCGCTGCATGGTACATATATAATATAATTATTTCTATAATATATTTTTTAAAGTTGATAATTTAACATGAGTTATCAACTGACGGTGTTCCTATAATTTTAATAGTGATATAGGTTTGTACTGAAGGGAAAAGTCTTGACAAACCAAAATCTCCAATTTTTGGGACCATGTTCTGGTCTAATAATATGTTTGCAGGTTTCAAGTCAAGATGGTAAATAGGATCTCTGGATCCATTATGAAGGTAATTTAAACCCTCACAAACTCCCTTAATAATTTTGAAACGTGCCTGCCAATCGAGTCCACAAGATTCGTCTGTAGGAGTAAACATGTTGTTAGACATAAATATAATGATTTTTAGAAGGTTAGGGATAAATTATTTTTGGAAGCAAAATTAAAGCATGGCATGATCCGTAGAGCACAGTCATACCAGAAATATGTTTGTCAAGGCTTCCAGCATGCAAATATTCAAAGCAAAGAACTCTTTCTTCCACAAGGGCAAAAATATATTCACCATCGTACTTAATGCGTTGATGTCCTAGATTATAGCAATAGCGAACCAACCGGATAATATTTGGATGTTGGGCCCTCATAAGATTATTAAACTCATTCCTAAATTGCGTGTCGTCAAGTCCCGGCATGTGATGAAGCTTTTTGAGAGCAATCTCTTCCCCATTTTCCAATACTCCCTGTTAAGAAGTTAGATTGTGGCATGCAGTTATGTACAGTAGTATCATACGAAATTAAAAGATCCAAGTAACAATCATATGGGTATACCTTGTAAACTACTCCATACCCACCACGACCAATGATGTGCTCCTCAGAAAACTTATCGGTAATTTGTTCCAAGAATTCGAGTGTAAACTCCCTTGTGGTCGCGCTTGTGTGTTCGAAATTGTTCTCCATTGCATCCTATATTTCCTGCTAGTATTGACTAGCTTGGCGTTTCACCTCTCTGATAACATGGACAACACATTTTACAAGTTAAGGGGGGAAAATATGAGTTGAGAAAAATAAATACATTTAGCATAAATACAAATTCTTCGCAGAGCGTCAGAAACGCCGCATCCAGGCCACGGCGACGGTTCCAGGGGAGGAACCCTTGTCGGCCGGCATCTTCCTCCTTCCCCTCCGCCTGCCCAGGCGACGGCGACGGTTGGCGGAGCTGCGGTTGGCTACAGGCAGAGGCTTGTGGAGGCGGCTGGTGAGGAAGATGTGCGTGGATCTGGGGACTTTGCCGGCAGCCCCGACGGCGGCGAGCTCGCGGATTTCAGAAACGCCGCCGTTTGGAGTTGGATTAGTATTTGTCTATTTGGGGATTTTGAGTTTCTTGGTCAAAGGCATCACGCCTGGACAAGTACAAACATGTTTGCGCCGTGCGCGGAACTGCATAGTTTGGACAGAGGAAAATACCAGATCTAACAGAAAAAGGTGTGACTTCGTTATTATACTTTAGTTTTGTTAAATCTCATGTGTCTGAATTTTTCTGGCGTCGGTCAAATTTTACTTTGAATGAGGTCGAAGATCATGAGCCGCAGCGACGATGGTGCCGCTCCTCATGTCGGCCACGCCGAGGCCAAGCCAGGACCTCGGCAAGGCTCGAGATGACGCTGTGAGCGGCAGCGTCCCTTGTCGAGGCGAGGAAAAAACTTCACCCGGAGTCGGCGGTGCGAAGGGTCATGGGGGTTCCTGCAGATCGAGGGTTTAGAGGGATGGTCGGGGCAATGGCCAGCAACAGCGGTAGGGGTGAGGTTGGGGGAAGGACGGGGCAGCAAGGTGGTGCCCGGTAGCACCTGCCGGCGGGTGCTAGAGGCCAACGATTAGGACGAGATTGGCTGAAAGCATGAGTGAGGAAGGAGATGGATAGTGATGATACGTTAGATGAAGATATGATGATCCTGATAAAAATTGACTGACGAAAATAATACAGATGCCTGCCGAAAAACTAATAGACGGTTTTATTTTTATTTATTTTCTGAAGAACGTTGTTATACTTAGCCTCGCTGAGTATGTGTTTGGTCGAAGATAGAAAAAAGGGAGCACCTGTGTGCTTTTTTCCTCTCCACCAATTTTTTGAACCTGGATTTGAATTTCAATCTAACAACTCATGTTATCTTCTACCACTGACACGAACCCTAAACCAAAGCACCCACTGCCCTGGTGAGCCGCATCGTTCCCACCTCTGGAGAGGTCCCGCCGAGCCCTCATCGACAAAACCGTCCCCACCTCTAGAGAGGTCCTTATGACTTACGTGGGCTTGCCGGCAACGCCATCCCGAGCTCATCATCATCTAATCCGAGTTAGTTCAAACAAAAAAAGCCCCCGACCCGAACCTACGAACCCTCGTCCTTTCCTCTGGCTGCGTCATAGCTTTCAACGAAGTCCTCGGAAGGCCTCGTTGGTGACGCTGCGGCCAGGCGTGCCATCCTCGGCTCGAGCTTGTTGTTTCGCTGCTCAGTGCTCACTTCCATAATCAACGGATAAAAAAATGTACCTAAAAATCATTTGCCCTGTCAGGAGAGCCAACTCGGCTCTCTTTCCTAGCAAAGAAGAGGGACTCGCAAAAAAAAGTGGTGGTAAATACCCGTTCAATCGTGTGGTCATGTTTAGGTACTAGGTAGAGGAATCAAACGAATCCCCCGCAAGAAAAACAGATCAAATAAATAACGTAGCCAACGAGGGCTGTAGCTTGTGCTAGATAGAAATATTTGCTAGGCTGGGCATTGCGACCAGCTTTTCTAATCTCGGGTGTAGGTACACCCGAATTTGGAAGAAAAAGTAAAACATGATCAAACAATGTCAAAAAAATCTGCAATTTGGGGACATGAAACTTCATCAAATGTTCAAGCTTTTTGCAAAAATTCAGCGAAAAAAAACATCAGAGGAGCTCTCGGCAAAAAAAAATCAATGTTCTAAGTATGCGCACTGTTTGAGCATTTTTTTTTTTTTTGGTGAGAGCTCCTTGGATGTTTTTTTTAGCTGAAACTTTGCAAAAAGTTCAAACACTTGATGAAGCTTGTTGTCTCAAGATTTCAGATTTTGTGGACCTTGTTTTATCACATTTTTTGAAGTTTTACAAACTCGGGTGTACCTACACCCGAGAGTAGCCACAACTTTCGGCTGGGCATTGGAATGGAAGGTCCAGCACACCTGTAGTGTGCATACACGTCGAGAAACAGAGCCAGAAGAGCCCGAACATGAAGAATTCCAATAAACCTAGTGAAAAAAATGAAAGCAAGTGGGGTTTGGCTTATCTCATACTCTGTATCTCCACAAAAGAGACCCGCATCCAGCTTACAAGAGCTTTAACATAGAGATCAAAAATAAACAACAAATTAGCATAACAGAGCAAGTTTTGCTGCAAAGAGCATGATAACTACTTGTTGCAAAAGCTCTGAGGGAAATCCTCCAAGAAACTCAGGAAGCAGCGCACACAAAAGATCAACTCTAGCTGCCAGTATCGTAGGATTCTAGGCTTCTAGCCGTGACTCCGAGCACAAATTGAGGCAAAAATAGAAAGGCTAATTTAGCAGTTGAAATTAGGCAAGGTTATGCGTACACTTTGGTCTTTGAACTTACCTGCAGGAGATCTCCAAGATAAGCTGAATTCCAGAGGCAGGGAGGGACGGAGGGGTTATGGAGGATATGTAATAGAGGATCTCGTCCAGCTAGCAGTAGAATAGTTCATTCGTAAGTGACTGGATTGGATTGGATGTACTAATACAAGTTTTTTTCTTACCTTCAATGATGATACCGTGTTTTCTCTGTTTGGTAGTAAGCAATGAAGCAGCCGCGGACGCGTTGCCTCCTCGAGGTCAGGCGACCGGGGCAATATTTCCGTCCTATCGTTGAATACCCGGAGACTCGCAGGCCTGACCACTTGCGGCGTCCTCCGTTCATGCTTGAACACGGTTACGAACGATGACGAATAAATGCGTCCCCAGCCTGCGTTCATATGAGCGTGTATGTGTGCATCAGTGCATGTATGTGGGTGTCCGTGTTTGTATTATGTTAAACTATAATGGTTGGGCGCCTTTAGGCTAGCCATAGTGGGGGTAACATAAGACTAGCTATAGTGGGAGTAACTTCAGCAGTAACATCGAGTCTAACTCAGCAAATTTGCTTATGTGGCAGTGAGTTAATGAGGAGAGAGGTAGTTATAGTAACTTAGCTAGTTACTGTAACATCACATGTCTCAATACAATATGAGTCTATAACCTAATAAATGAAGCTTTGCATGTTACCACACTTATGTTACTACCCACTATGAAGGTAGTAACATAGTCTAGGGATATGTGTATGTTACTAGTGTATGTTACTTAACATTGTGGCTAGTCTAAGTAGTACTCCCTCCGTCCAGGTGCATAGGGCGTCTAACGAAAAATTAGTATTCCAAATATATAAATCACCATGCGTGGAATAAGTTCCTCATTCTTCATGATCATTAATTTTCATTTTGCATGCTAACATTTTCATTGGTTGGCACATTTAAATAGGAATTGCATATTGCTATTTAGGAATTAATGGCATGGGAAACCAACGTTGTAGTTGGCTCCTCCCAATTTTCCAAATCGGCTAAATAGGAATCATTATTGTCATTGATTTTTGGTTTAGTCTTCTCCATCAATCTCCACATACCTAGGTTGCGATGCAGCACCTTAGATGCCCTATGCACCTGGACGGAGGGAGTATCATATATACTCGGGACTCGCGAACATTCTTATGTGGCAGGCAATTAAAGAAGAGAGAGATGGGTATAGTAACATAGGTAGATACCGTAACATAATAAATGTGGTGCTACTATGTGTCATGCATGGCAATAAATGAGACCACCTATGATACTAATCTATGATGCTATGCACTATAGTGGTAGTAACATAGACTAGTAACATATGCATGTTACTACTCTAAGTTACTCCCCACTATGACCAGCCTTACTGCACCGCCGGTTTCCTTTGGTTTCTTTAGTGTAGTTTGGTTTCTTGAAAAAATAATCATTGTTTCAAAATATAAGATGTATTATCTTTTTGAAAAGCCAAAAACATTTTATGTTTGCAAATTTGTAGAAAAATGTATCAAACTTCATAATATCAAGGAGGCTGTCGTGGCCCTCCGGCAACCTTGCGCCGCTGGAGGGACGACGAACGTCGATGGCGGTGCAGCAGGACAGGGCGGCCACACTTACGGACGAGGATCCCCTGCCATGGACTAGCCTACCTTTGATTCACTGACAATGGGTCCCACTAAGCACGGGGCCCACCTGTCAGTGACCCAAAGGCAGGGTATGGTAGGGATTTCTAAGTCAGAGGATCCATGTCCCACACTTACAATGTGGTCGCCTATAGGGTTTAGTTTGTTTTTATACAGTTTTTCGTAAAACGATCGAAATATCGTTCATTTATGTAAATTATATCTGAACTTGAATGAAATCTGTCTGGTTTGAACCAATTTCGTTTCATTAGTTCAAATTGTTGGCCAAATATATATGGCTATGGCTGGATGACAAATGATGCTACTAGAGCATTCCCTCCTAAAGCTTCTGCCGAGTAAAGCTGTTAATTCAAAGCTTCCACCAAATGAAGCTTATAATTAGAAGCCTCTTGTTTAGCTTTGGCGGAAGGCTACTAATCCAATGTTTGAACTAGCTTCCGCCAATGAAGCAAGTAGACCAGTAGCTTGCTTAAGCATTTGTACTACATGCCGCTAAATAAACTAATAGCGAGCCTACTTGCTTCCGCCAAATAAGCATGTGAAGAAGAAGGAAGGAAAAAGTAATTATAAAACAAAGTGATTGGTGGTATAGAACCAAATTTCCCTAATGGTGTTGGGATGGTACTTTCATGAAGTCCCTTTAGTGGTATAGAACCAAATTTCCCTATAAACACTGATGGGGAGAAAAGGAGTAATCTTTGCAGAGTCGTGCATGAGCGCGTGACGATGGAGCACTCGCCAAAGTGCAGAAAAACCTGCTTCACTGTGTGTCAACGTCAAGCACATTAATTCTTCTCTATTCTTTTTGTTTTGTTTCGACGAAGAGCCCTTCTCTATTCATACTAGGGTTTTTTGGGTCTATTCATAGTACTAGTAGTAGATTTTTTTTCTTGAGCCAAACTAGTAGTTGGTGTGACTTGTGAGTTGTCCCCTAGTCCTCAAAACAGGCAAGGTGCGTGCGTGCGCGCGTGCGCATGCGTGTGTATGCGGGCGCGGGTGTGTGTGTGTGTGAAGGTCGTTGTTTTTCTTTTTCATCGGGGAGCAGCCGCACTTTAGAATTTCCCTCCTTGGTCAGTGGTCATTGTTGTATTTCCTCCGTCTCAAAATAAGTGTCTCAATTTTGTACTAGCTTTAGCATAAATTTGTACTAAGTTCAAGACATTTATTTTAGAACGGAGGGAGTACAATGTAAAATTCATGCAGCTAGGAAACCGACAACAGACTCATCTTGCTCCATCCAGAATAGCAAAAATGGTACAACTGACTTCCCCGCCAAAATAAAGAACTTGCCTCGTGGATTAATTATGAATCAAAACTTACTCGCATGGCAGCTATGAACTTGTTGTAAACATACACTCAAAATAAATATCTCCAGTAGCCTCTTATTTATAATTAAGGTGTTTGAAATTGGGTGTTGTCAGATCTCAGTCGACTGTGATTTAACCAAGTCTCACTCAAGTGATACAACATACAAAAAAGAGGAAAGCGATTCTTGAAAGAAATTTTTGCATGGATCTCCACGTAAAATCTAACGAATATATCATCAACTGAGACTTGGTTAAATCTCATTCGAATGAGATTTATCAATCCCGTTTGAAATTTCATTCATCTCCAAGTAATATATATCGAAGGTGCAAATTTTGAAGGGTACAACTAATTATAGGTGGTCGACATTCAAGCAACTAAGAATCAGCAGTAGCAAAGAAGAATACATGTTTGATTCATATAAGCTCGAAAGCGTCCAGGCACCACATGTTTTGGCTCACTTACATGTAAGTACTGCGGCAAAAAAGACTTAATGATCATGGTAATTTAATCTGTGTGGACAAACATGGGGTCTTATTCGTCTCTTGTAATAATAATATAATAGATAATGTGTTAGCAACTCAGGCTCAGCTCCCGATACATCGGCATATGTACGGACGTTTTCGATGCGTATCGGACACTCCACTACAAGGGAGAGCCCATCACATCTCAAAAGACCAGCCTAAAGGAAGTACGGCACTCCTTTAGGGCATCTACAATGCCCGCCGCTCATACAGATGCTAGGGGCATCTCCAATGCTAGCCGCTTACATAGGCGCTGAAGGAGGAAAAGATAAATATTGTCAAACAAAAAATCACCTTAGCACTCGTGATCGCAACGCTGGCCGCTAACTAGCTGTAAACCAAGTCGTTGGGCTCCACGTTCCAACTCACGCAAAGGGGAAAAAAATGCTAAGCGCTCGCTACCAGTTCTTGCATCGATGTTGGACTTGACGCTAGGATTGATTGGCGTAACTTCCCATCGAGCAGGAAAGGAATCTAGCGCCTACTCTTAGGGCATGTACGATGGTTGATAAGACAGTCTTATCTTAAATCTTGCATGTAATTTAGAGATGACAAAAAAGTATGTATACAATGGGTTACTTAGCTTTATCTTCGATAACTTGTCATTTCTTAAAATATGGTGAGACAAATTGTGCTAAGAGATCATCTCTTCTCTTCTCTTAAATAAGAGAAGACAAGCCTTTTCTTATGAGTTCTTTCTTCTCCACATCATCATTTATCCTATGTGGCACTCTTAAGATAGCACCATTGTACATGCCCTTAGCGCCGTGCGTTGGTAATGCTCTAACAGAACAAAAAAGATCGTAAAATCAAAAAAAAACTATAACACCCCCCGTGCGCTGCGAGCATGCAGAACCAAGCGCTCGACGCAAGATTAAATTAACCATGCGACATACGTTCGGACGTGTCCGGTGCGTATCAGACAGTCCACTACAAACGAAAAGCCCACCACATTACAAAAGACCGGCCTGGAGGGAGTTTGGCACTCTTCCTTTTAAGAAGGTCCTAGCGGCCTCCCGTATTCGAGGTGGGACTAAAGTTACTAACGTTGCCCAAGGTCAGGTTCCTGACATAATGCGGAGGCAGCCACACTGACTGTTAGCTAGCCAGGACACGCGACAGGGACCATGACTAGTAGGGATGGCAGTTTTGCCCATGGGTATGGGTACCTGCGGGTACCCTACCCGAAAATAGTGAGTATGGATGAGACTTTCTACCACTTCATACCCATGGGTATGGGTATCCATAGGGTATGGGTATCCATACCCACAAAATGCATGGGTAGGGTATGGATATGAAATTATACCCATGAATAACCCAATGGATACCCAATAAATAAATAAATAAATAAAACCCTATAATATGCAGATAAATAATTGTCTTAAGTTCTTAACTAGCCCATGGACCACTGATTAGGACCTTTAATTGTGTGTCAGTTGTCATTGTGAATTTTTGATGTAAGTGCAAACCTGATTGTTATGGATGGGTATCTAAATTAAGACCCTTTTTCATCTTACTTTTGTCATGTGAATGCTATATATTGTACCCATCGGATACCCATTGGGTATAGGATACCCGATGGGTATGGGCATGGGTACCAATTTGGACCCATGGATATAGAAGTGGGTGGGTATAGAAAAAAGATTTGGGTATGGATTTGGGCAGAAAAGGGTCGTACCCACCCATACCCTACCCATTGCCACATGCATGCCATCGACAGGGACGCATGAACCATTGCATCCGGCCACTCGTCCGAGATCAAATGGCCCGAGAGAGCCGTGGCATCCATTTTTTTTTTCCTTTCTACTCCCTCCGCTTTAAAATATTTGTCTTGGTTTTAGCTGAAGTTCAAACTTGAACTAAAACTATGACAAGCATTTTGAGACGGATGGAGTATTTTTCTTACATTGGGGAATTGTTCTTTTGGGGCACGTAGCAAGTGCACTTTTGAATTTCTGCTCCTTTGTTACTCAAAGTTGTCACAGAAGGTTCTGTAAAACAAACTTTGATGTGGTCAGCAAACCGAAAACAGAGTCATCTTGTTCCATCCAGAACAGCAAATATCATGTGAGGCAAAGAAGAATACACGTTTGGATTTGTAAGCTCCAAAGCACACACTTTAATTTCGTTTGCTGGATTACAAGAGTAAGTTACTGCAACATAAAAGAAGAGGATAGTAACTTATTAGTAGCAGCACAGTAGGTAATCGACCACATGATCCACATTATAGCTGGCATGGTCTCTTATTGCTGGTCCATGATATAGCACAAAGTTTACACACAGAACGGTCCATCCATCATCCATTGCAGATCCATCCATCCACATCACATGCTTGGCTTCACGTTAAGGCGGTTGGCCACCTTCATGCCGCACGACTTGTCACACTGAATCCATCCACAAATCAATCGAGTGAAATTATATATTGATCACCAACTGAAGAACATTCAGATTACATCCATGCATGGATTCATGCATCAATAATTAGATTAGTTACCTTGGAGAGGAAGTCGATCCAGATGACGCGGAGCTCGTGGCTGACCTTGGGGTGGGCAAGCGCGTCGGCGAAGCGGCGCACGAACCTGTCCTGCCGGTCGGGCGCCCAGCTGCGGTACCTCTCCCCGGGCTGCACGAAGTCGTTCTCCTTCTTGATCCTCGTCTTCTCCCTTTTTCCGACGACGGGCCGCGTCGGCACGGGGAAGCTGGCCGGCTCGGCGTGCCGGAGCGGCGCGTGGCGGGACGGGTAGTAGTCCACCTCCTCGTCCCGGTGCATGAAGTTCATGGCGCCGTCGTAGTGGTTGTTCTTGAAGCCGCACTTGGGCGCGTTGACGGGGAGCATCAGGTAGTTTGGCCCCAGGCGGTAGCGCTGCGTGTCGGCGTAGGCGAACACCCTGCACTGCAGCATCTTGTCGTCGGAGTAGTAGATCCCGGGCACGACGAGCCCCGGGCCGAAGGCCAGCTGCTCGTTCTCGTTGAAGAAGTTGTCGACGTTGCGGTCGAGCACGAGGCGTCCCACGGGCTGGAGGGGGACGAGGTCCTCGGGCCACGTCTTGGTGTCGTCGAGCGGGTCGAAGTCGAAGCGGTCCTCGTCGTCGGGGTCGATGACCTGCACGAAGAGCTTCCACTCGGGGAAGTTGCCGGCGTCGATGGAGTCGTAGAGGTCCTGGGTGGCGTGGCTGTGGTTCTTGCCTCCGACGAGCGTGGCCTCGTCGTCCATGAGGCAGCTGACGCCACAGGTGGGGCGCCAGTGGAACTTGACGTAGTGGGCCTTGCCGGCGCGGGAAACGAAGGTGTAGGTGTTGACGCCGAAGCCGTCCATGTGGCGGTAGTCGGTGGGGATGCCGACGTCGTCGAAGAGGAAGAAGAAGGTGTGGAGGCTCTCGGGGTGGTGGGAGAGGAAGTCGAAGACGCGCCAGTACTCCTGCACGTGCGACTTGGGGTTGGGCTTGAAGGCGTGGATGACGTCGGGGAACTTGATGCCGTCGCGGATGAAGAAGACGGGGAAGTTGTTGCCGAGGAGGTCCCAGTTGCCCTCGCGCGTGTAGAACTTGACGGCGAAGCCGCGCGGGTCGCGGATCGTCTCGGGCGAGCCGCGCTCGTGGATGACGGTGGAGAAGCGGACGATCACCGGCGTGCGCGCCCCCGGCGCGCGGAGGAAGTCGGCGCAGGTGAGTCCCGTGACGTCGTGGGTGCACTCGAAGAATCCCTTGGCGGAGGCGCCCCGCGCGTGCACCACGCGCTCCGGGATGCGCTCGCGGGCGAAGTGGGCGATCTTCTCCAGCAGGTGGTAGTCCTCCAGCAGGATGGGGCCGCGCGGGCCGACGGTGAGCGCCTCGTTGTCGTTCCACACCGGCTGGCCGGCGTTCGTCGCCGTCGTCTTGGTGTCGAAGCTGCTCGACGGCCGGAACTGCATGCCATGGACACCCACAGAGCGCGTGTCAATTATCAGCCGACTAAGACCGTGAGCTAGCGAGCTAGTGAGCAAATAATTAACACTATAGTATGAAATCGACAGTAATTAAGAACACCATCTACTACCAACATGCTAGAAATTAAGTACCTTGCAGGGGTCCATCCTTTCTTGAGTGAAGTAGCTCAGCAAAGCTGGGGGGAGTGTGGCGAGCTCACTCACTCTCACTGCACTGATCTGCTCTGCTTGCTCCCACCGGTCTTAAATAACGGCGAGGGGTGAGGTGGCGTGACCGCCCGGCTGCCGTGACCACCCTCTGACAGGTGGGGCCCGTGACAGGCTGAAAGGTCGGATGGGCCCGCAAAACGACAAGAGAGGATAAGGTGTGGTGGGCCCGCCACGTGTGAAAAGTCTGTAGCTGGGATCGTCGCTCCATCGTCATCCAGTTCCGTGCAAATACAAAACCGGCTGCTGCCAACGTGTGTGTGCATATCTCTTGTTGATCTGTTGCACTCACCCACCGCCAGACTCGATGCTAGGAATGTAGTGTGATTACGAAAGAAATATAAGATCGTTTCCATCACTATTTTAGAATGCAGTGTAATTTACTCTCTCTGTAAAAAAATTATAATAACGTTTAGATCACTAGAGGGAGTAGTGAAAATTGCGGAGGAATGCAGTGTACGTGTAAAAATCGGTGATTCAGCATTGCGATAGATAATGATAGGCTTGTCTAGCTAAGTTACCTTACATGTCCCCGGCCGCATGTTAGATTTTTTTCGTCGGAAAAGTAGTTTCTTAAGCCCAAATATGGTTGGGAACTGTTTAAAATCAACCGACTGATTTCTCTCCTTGCAAACTGCCTCTCCCGCTTGACACGTCCTCATGTGGGGCCCACCCACTGCTCTCCCGCCTTGCCTTATCTCTTTTCGGAGCTCTTCTAGCCGCTCGTCTTCTTCCTTCTTTTCTCCCCTCATCTCTCTCTACAACCCACCTCCTCTCTTCCCCAACACTGCTTCTGCCCATCCACCAACCATCATGGTCGCAGTGGCTGCGCTGCGAGCTGGTGTGAGCCACCGCCGCTAGCCATGCCCTCTGATCCGGCCTGCCCCTGCTGCTCCCCAATTGCAATCCATGGGAGAGATGGGATATCCGCCATTGTTGCAGAATGGGGGAGAGCTGCACAACACTGAGCTCCGCCATGCAGCAACGATGCTCCACCATGTCCGTTGTTGCAACACGTTTGTGCTTCTGAGAGAGGAGTGCTGCAACATGTGGATCTCGTCGGTGGCGGCGACGCTCCCACGCAGCGCACGTGGTGTCGCGTCCTCCTGGGTCTCGGTGGACGCTGGAGCTACATGTGGCTGAGCTGCAGCACAACAGATGTGGTGATGCGCGCCCGGAGCGGAGCTACAGTGGAACACGGCGGTGTGGCTGCGGAGCTGCAGTGCAACGGCATGGTGCTGTGCGTCGGGTACGGCAGAGCTGTAGTGCAACAACATGGTGCAGCGTGTGGAGCGGCGGAGCTGTAGTGCAACATGTCGGAGTTGCGACTGGCCGCCAGCGCTACGTTGGAGCCCCTTCGCGCCGGTGTTGGCGCTACAATGGCGCATCACCGTGCTGCCATTGCTGCCAAACGCCCAGTTCCACCGACGAGGGGTGTGGCTCCTGCTTTGGAAGCCGGGCGGCCCTGCTTCCGTGCGCAGTGACTCGTGTTTGTTGTTTCACTGTGAATCCAATGGACTGCGAGGGGAGGATTGGACGGCTGTGCAGGCGGTTGATTTCTCTAAGAAATCATCCGGCTGATCCGTAGCAGCGCCCATTATGACTTTACATGAAAAATCACATCTGTTTTCACGGAAAGCAGCTCTTTTGGTGATACAAGCATGTTACAAGGTTGCCTTCTCTTTTTATTCGCCACGCGGAAACCATACTGCATTCAAACTGCTAGCAAACAAATTTCTTTCACCAGTGAATGAGAAAAGCTGAAATAAACACGACCGATAAGAACAAAATAATCGCATGAAGCTCTTCCAAGGACAGACAAGAAAACTTAATATGCACACCCACGTTGATTAGTGGCCTTCCCCACATTCTAAACAAGGCGAAACATTGGCGAGAAAACAACGATGATTACGGATTTTTTCCCCTAACTCTTGGTTCGACTTAAATTTGGTCGCATGTCATGATATTTAATAAACAAATCACATGGTTGTAGTGCTTGGTGACGGGATTAGTGATAATCAAATCACCGCGTGCCTCTCTGGCTGACTTTTCCTATACTTATGGAGCCACTTAATTATCAACTAAGAGTTAAACAAAGCTAACTGATATGCATCTTTCAGAAAGTAGAAAAGCTACTTGTTGCAACGTAGCAAAATGTAGTTGTCCAATTCTCTACCCCTATTACTAGTCTCGCAATGCCCGCTTTACCCAAACAAAAAAGCAGGGGACGAGGAAAAGGAAGGGGTCATTACTCATTTGGAGTATATCCTTGCACAAAAGCATCATAATGATCCATAAAGTAACTTGTACCCGAGACAAGAGGTGTAGTGCAGATGGAATGTGTCGCCGTTCCAGCCTCGTCGATTTGTGAACAGATTTTTTTCGCAAAAAAAAATTGTGAACAGATTTTGGGATCTAGCTAGGCACACCAAAAACCACTTCCATTAATTCATAAAAAAATATTTTGTGATTTTTTAAAAATTATGAAGAAAATCACACACATTGGTGTTCGTTAGAAACTCGCACGTATAAACTTTAATTTGTGATGATTTGAGTGGGTGAAACTGAGAAA
>LT934122.1:33217773-33230025 GCA_900231445.1 Triticum turgidum subsp. durum
CAGAGATCTAGAGTTTAAATTTTATTTTCTCATTTCATGCAGGTCGCAAATGATCATATTATTTTAAGAAAGCTTACATGGGTATAATTAAACTCACTATATATGTGAGTTCATTTTTTTAAAGATTTTTAAAAGTTGGATACACCAAGACCAAGGACCGTTCTATTATTTTTGCCATCAGTTTCAAGCAAATAGAAAACATGCCATGCATGCATACATATATCTTCCGTCCGATCGGCTGCATTGCACTCACCCATTCAGCCACCACACTCAATGCTTGTAATGTAGTGTAATTAATTAAGAACCGCGATGAATATGTGTGAACACTGTCAATCAGCATTGTTATGGATAATGTTAATTAATCCTTATCTGGCTATGTCATCCTTACGTGTTCTGTTGTTTTGCTATGATGATATTTTTCGGGCGAAGACATGGAAAAAGTAGGTGTTAAGCATCAGATCATGTTCTAATTACTGAATATGTGCATACACATAAGGCTTCTCTTCAAGTGATAGAAGAACGGCTTCTCTTTTTTATATCGCGCTAAACATAGATGAATGGTTGCCCTCGATAATTTTTTTTGCAGCAATGGATCAAAGAAACTGATTGAAATGAACACTAGAAACACATTCATAGAAAAACAACAAACACATCAAGTTTTCACACAGGAAACTTCATACGCAGGATGTTACATTTATCATGGGCTCTCCCACCTTCTAGATGCTCGGGCGGAAGAGAACCAATGTGGTTGTTGGCGAAAAATGCCATCGAGTAAAATTTGGTTACATGTCTCAATCAAAGTATAATTTTAATTAACAAAGTACAAGGTAATCAGTCTGCTTGTGAATCATTAATGATAACCAAATCACCACGGACACCTTTGGTTGATTTTCTTGTACCGATCGAGAGCCACTTAATCAACCCAGAATTAACAATGTTATCGGTATCCCAAATCACTACACAACTTTGGAAAAGTTTGAGAACTACATTTCCGCATCATGGTAAATGTAGTTGTTGAATTACTCTACCCGAATGAATTATTAAAGCGCTTTATTTTATTTTTCTGAAAATAAATGCAAGGGGCCATGGACAAGGGGACATGGCTTATTTGGTGTGATGTCAGTTGTACTACTGTGCTAGGTTATATATGTCTGCACAAAAGCATCACATCCGCTCTTTTTTCTTCGTGAACATGCAATATTTAGAGAGGAAAGTAACTTGTTACTGAATTTAAGCAACGGGGTTGTGTCACTCACCATGCATGAGTTGTCTTAATTTAAGGAGCTTGATTAAGTTGAAGCACAAGTGCGCACATGTCTCGGTGTGGTTATCCTAATATTGCAGTAGAATTTTCGGACACGCCGAAAAGGGATTCATATGTTCTTTCTATTCAAAACCTCTTCCAGAATGCTAGGGTATATATGACTATGTACATATATAATCTGATTATTCACAATATTAGGTGCTTGCTTTATTATGTCCTACTCCCTCCGTCCGGAAATACTTGTCATCAAAATGGATGAAAAGAGATGTATCTAGAACTAAAATATGTCTAGATACATCTATTTTTATTCATTTTGATGACAACTATTTCCGGACGGAGGGAGTACGAATTAATACAGAGAGTATGAGCATCGAATTAACCCTGCTTACCGATAACGGCGAAATCATGGAAGTAAGTGGCCTGTCAATTTACTCTATGATCGTATGTTTCTCTGTTCTCCAAAAACAAATGTACGATTTTCCTAGAAACTACTCCCTCCGTTCCAAAATAGATTACCCAACTTTATACTAAAGTTAGTACAAAATTGGGTCATCTATTTTAGAACGGAGGGAGTAGTTAGCAGTATTTATTGATAGAGAAATATCGGTTCAAAAGGAGGTGTGGCAGGGCCTACTGGACGGTGCATCTACTGGAGCAGCACATGTCATGAATAGTTGAATACAAGCTGCCAAGATCTGAGTTTTGATGCATACACAAGCAAACGGCAATAATGCAGCAGGCCGTCGCTTCCACTGACTATCTTGACACGTTTGCGTTGCATGCCTAGCCTTCACCTTTGGATCTTACATGTAGAAATATCTAGGTAGTAGGTTTCATTTTCTGAATGTCACTTCATACATGTATGTGGTGTTCAGCTAATTAAAAAGGCAAGTTTTTTTTAATACTCATACAAAGAGATGACTGATTATTTGGTTCCAATGATAGAGGCCGAGAGAGTTGTCTCTTTCGGTTTACAGTCTTAGAAAAGCTAATGCAGTCCTGAAAAGTTATGGATAAATTGAGCACGTACGTAGCTTCTTACTGAAGCATCAAAAAGAAAAACTTGACGAGGCATTACATTGCTATCTTTCGACAGTGAATCGACACGAATTACAAAGAAACAAATGATAATCGGCATCGAGTAGGCGCACGAGCTTGACTAAAACTTGACGAGGAACGTGGGGAGGTGAGATTCGTCTCAGCCAAGGTGCATGACAACAAAACTTAACCCATCCATCTAGATCGATGTTTCCCGCTGTACTGCATGATGGGATAAGATCAGGAGGGTAGGATCAGTAGGACCAATTAGACGCTCAAGTGAAATATCTCCAAGATGCATGATTGGTTTATTCCAGTATTTGATTCCATCCAGAACAGTGTACCTGCTTCTCTCATTCTGCAAGGTCAATTTCGCAACAGTTTCCAGGACTTCTGGAACGCTCTAGACCTAGTTTAGCTAGGTAGTTTCAGCATGTTTTTCTAATAGTTAACCAAGTATTCTGAGGTTTTTTGATCCAGTTTTCTTCTACTTCGTAGAATTTCAAGAACCCGTTCATCAAATCTGCACATAAAGATTGTTTTCGTCTCCAAATGGTGGCATTTACTCTTCAAAAGAGGGGGTAAAGAGTACTTGCATGTCATGTGCTCTAGATACACTAACCGGAAATATAATGTCTAGCACCCAAAATATATGTCTTGTTAGAGTTATATCAGGAAAATATTTCTAAATTTGATCATCCATAAATTAAATACTACCATAACAATTTCAAATTTATTTTATAACATATAGTTATTTTTACTCAAGGCATTTGCACATAAAAATGATGGTAAAAGCATCAACCTCTAGAATACTAGAGAATACCCCGTGTGTTGCTGCGAGAATCAATTGCAATATATTTCAATGATTTGATTGTATGAAGTTTCCATAGTTGAATTAATAATATGTGAAATAAAGCTAAAAATAAATATTATATATTGTACGCCATCCATATCAAAATAAGTGCCTTAACTTAATATGAACTTTAGTACAAAGTTGTATTAAGATTGAGACACTTATTTTGGGACAAAGTTCGTATAAAGTTGAGGCACTTATTTTGGGACGGAGGAGTATTTGATTATTGTGTAGTCAGAAAATATTTTGACTATAAGTGGCATAACCTAATGGGAAACTGTTTTCATGCATTTTGAGTGGACCTTTGATGGGGTGGTGTGTGGTGAGGTGAAAGGTGTGCATGAGATCAACTAATAATGGAAAACTTTTTCTCATGCATATAGTGGTTGGCCTTTGATGAGGTGGCATGTGTGCATGTTTAGATAAATAGGATAGTGGGGATCAACTTCTTATGTATATAGGATGTGTCATGTTTTAGACTACTTGACAATATCTTTGGTCTTAAGAAAGCTCATATGATTTCTAGAGGATTTGAATCTCAAGAGATTTTTCTTGTGTGGATCGTTTGATTTGTAGGATTGGAATATTTGGAATTTTTACGAAAGGATTTCTTTGCACCCTTTTTTTTGCACTTTGTTGTTTTGACAGAAATTTGTGTCAAACACTGTTCGATGCAAATTCCCGCAGTTTTCCAATCTTATAGGATCCAATGTAACCATGATACTCTAGGGCACTTTCGGTTAATTTTTTCCACACGATCCAAGAAAACGATCAGGTTCCATATCAAGTGACAACGGGACAGAAACGGAAGAAAAAAACATTCTGCTACAAAAATAAAATAAAATTCCTAACAGCTATTTGTTGGGAAACGTTGCATCGAAAATAAAAAAATTCTACGCACACGCAATGATCTATCCATGAAGATGCATAGCAACGAGGGGGGAGAGTGTGTCTACGTACCCTCGTAGACCGTAAGCGGAAGCATTTCACAACTTGGTTGATGTAGTCGAACTTTCTTCACGATCCAACCGATCGAGTACCGAGCGTACGGCGCCTCCGCGTTCAGCACACGTTCAGCTCGGTGACGTCCGCACCTTCTTGATCCAGCAAGACGTCGAGGTAGTGGACGAGTTCCGACAGCACGACAGCGACGATGGTGATGATGCGATCTCCGCAGGGCTTCGCCTAAGCTCTACGAAAATATGACCGAGGGAGTAAACGGTGGACGGGGGCGCCGCACACGGCTAAGACAATTGTCTGTTATGTGCTAGGCACCCCCCTCCCACCTATATATAGGTGGGACGGAGGAAGGAGCAGCCAAAGGAGGCGCCCAAGTGGGAGGAATCCTACTTGGAGTCCCTCCCAAGCAACGCTCCCCCTTGGTGCCCCCCCCCCCTTCCTTTTCTCCCATGAGAGGGAAAGGCGGGAGGGGCTAGCCCTTCCTCCTTTCCTTCCCTTAGGGCCTGCTGTCCAAAGAAAGGGTGCACCAGGGGCTGGTCTGTTCCCCCTTTGGCCCATTAGGCCCATATCTTTGTCGGGGGTGTCCGAAACTCCTTTTCGGTGACCCGATAAGTACCCGGTACCCTCTGAAACACTTCCAGTGTCAGAATACCATCGTCATATATATCAATCTTTACCCCTCGACCATTTCAAGACTCCTCGTCATGTCCATGATCTCATCCGGGACTCCGAACAACATTTGGTAACCAAATCACATAACTCGTATAATACTACTCCCTCCGTTCCTAAATATAAGGTGTATTATTTTTTTCAAAAAGTCAACTATTGTCTATGTTTGACCAACTTTACAACAAAATATATAAAGATTTATAATACTAAATATATAAAATATAAAAATATAGTTCATGATGAATCTAGTGATAATGATTTGGTATTCTAGATATTGATATTTTTGTCTATAAACTTGGTTAAACTTAGAGAAGTTTGACTTTTTGGAAATATAATACACCTTATATTGAGGAACGGAGGGAGTATATCATTATTGAACGTTAAGCGTGCGGACCCTATGGGTTCGAGAACTATGTAGAAACGACCGAGACAACTCTTCGGTCAACAACCAATAGCGGAACCTGGATGCTCATATTGGCTCCTACATATTCTACGAAGATCTTTATCGGTCGAACCGTTATGGCAACATACGTAATTCCCTTTGTCCATCGGTATTTTACTTGCCCGAGATTCGATCGTCGATATCTCTATACCTAATTCAATCTCGTTACCGGCAAGTCTCTTTACTCGTTCCGTAATACATCACCTCGTAACTAAATCCTTAATCATTTGCCTGCAAGCTTATGATGTGTATTACCGAGAGGGCCCAGAGATACCTCTCCGATACTCGGAGTGACAAATCCTAATCTCGATCTATGCCAACTCAGCAAACACCTTCGGGGATACCTGTAGAGCATCTTTATGATCACCCAGTTACATTGTGACGTTTAATAGCATACAAGGTATTCCTCTGGTATCCGGGAGTTGCATAATCTCGTAGTCGAAGGAATATGTATTTGACATGAAGAAAGCAATAGCAATAAAACTAAACGATTATTATGCTAAGCTAACGGGTGGGTCTTGTCCATCACATCATTCTTCTAATGATGTGATCCCGTTATCAAATGATAACACATGTTCATGGTTTGGAAACCTTAACCATCTTTGATCAACAAGCTACACTATAGGAATCAGCTACTTTGCCGTCTGCCACGGCAAAGGCATGAATGGCGGATGGCAAAGGTCATTGCCGTCCGCCACGGACGGCAAACGTGGACGACAAAGAAAGGTCCGGTAAAGAGCTATGTTGTCGTCCGCTTTTGGTGGCTGACGGCAAAGGGTCCTTTGCCATCAGCAGCGGACGACAAAGAACACAGACGGCAAAATTTTCGTTGTTAGTCCGTTAGGTGGCTAACGGCAGGACTTTGCCGTCCGCCGCTGACGGCAAAATTCGTCCTGCCTTTGTCGTCCGCCGCTTACGGCAAAATTCTTCCTGCCTTTGCCGTCTGCCACTGTAGGCAAACTGAGTAAATGGGTCAGCTCCCAGGAAGCACAGTTGGCTGCCACGTGCCTCATTTGCCGTCCGCAGCTGTTGGCAAAGAGGCCATTGCCGTCGGTGGCGGACGGCAAAGAGCCTGCATATTGGCTCTTTTTTCTGTTTTTTTTAATCCAACAATTTTCACAGCAAATATATATGACATATATAGATATATTTCCCAGGGCTATTTAACAACGCATAAGTTTCATCATACATACATATATAGTTCCATCCATTCATACATAGCAAGTTGCACATACACATAAGTTGCAACCATTAGGAAGTTGCACATACATATTACAATGCAAAGTTTCATCAAGATAGCAAGTTCCATCGTAGCAAGCTAGAAGAATACTAGAAGAGAATGAAATGAAAAACAAGCACTCCATCATAGCAAGCTAGCTTCCGAGAAGTGAATGAAATCTGCAAAATGGCAAATAAGAAAGTTAGGAAAAGGTGACTAGAAGAAGAAGACTAGAAGAAGAAGCACGCCATTGTTTGTGAGGTAACTTAGGTGAAATGGATCGTTTATGAGCTAACTTAGGTAAAATGCATCATTTTAGAGCTAACGTAGGTAAAATGGATCGTTTATGAGCTAACTAAGCTAATTATGCCGTTTTTTACATAAGTAAGCTAAGTATATGTCATTATTGAGCAAACCTAGTTAACTAAGCATATTATAACTAACTTAGGTCATTTTGAAGGAAACAAAGCTAAGTATAGATCGTTTTAGAGCTAACTTAGGTAAAATGGCTGGTTTTGGAGGTCAGTAAGCTTATTAAGTCATTTTGGAGGAAAAGAAGCTAACTCTAGGTCATTAAGGTAAGCATATTGGACGAAATAAAGCTAAGTCTAGGTCTTTATGCATTTGTTAAGCAAAAAACTAGAGAAACTTACCTTGATCATGGAGGTGTAGGAGCGGGCTGGCTCGTGCCAGTAGCTGGAGAAGGATCATGTGATGCTTGTGTGGAGTTACGCTGCACCAAAGATCATTTCCAATGTTTCGTTAGCATGATGACACTCAAATGTTAAGACTAGAAAGTAACGTCCATTCAAATTAAACTCACCGTGGTCTCAGGAGCAATCTCTGGATCAATGGCTATGGAGCCACGGGACCTCCCGCCACTAGATATCATCACCTGCTCTGGATTGTAGGGAATCTGGCTCGGGTTAAACTCCTCCCCTTTCCTCGCCTTCCCCTTGACTTGCTTGTAAGAGGCAGTGTGGGCCATGGCATACAGGTCGTACCCCTCTGGCACCTTATCCGTCTTATTGTAGCATGCTTGAAAGAGAGAAACAAAGTAAATTAATAATTAAAGGGCTCAAGCTAGCATGATGAACGAATTGCATTAATCATGAAGCAAACCACATACCCAATTCCGCCCGAACTGATATAAGCTGGAGCTACCTTGATGGTGTGGCACACCTTCAATTTGGGCACGTTTGTCCTTGGCCTCAGTCGGCTCCCCTTCCATCTTTCAACACCTACCATGACAAAGAGTAAACGAAATTAGTACAACATAAAAAAATACCGACATGAATAATAATATCTATATCACTTAAGTGTATCATCATCAAGTACAACATAAAAAATTGAATACCTAACACTACTAATAATCTCGATCAGTATCATCAATAAATGCATAATCATCATCATCACTATAATAAATGACGGGCTCATAGGGTTCAGTGCCATCAACATGTGGAAGACCACCTTTACGTAATCGGTCAAGCATTGAGAGGTCATCCGCAGCAGTAACCTCTTCTTGTTCCGGCTCTTCTTGTTCCTCCTCTAGGGTGATGTGGGATTCACTGTCGCTGTCTACTTCAATGTTTTAGGGTGAAGTATACCGGTTCTTGAAATGCTTTTTGGAAAGACGTGTCACTTCGAAGAATTCTCCTTCATATGTGGCTGGGTTAATGTGAGGTTCATAATCCTCTTCCTTTGGGGGAGATAGTCTAGCACGTGGCGGCACTTCATAAACAACATCCCAACCTTTCAAATTTGGATTAGTTTGGCAGGCCCACGGTAGATAGAATACTTGGGTCGCCTGTTGAGCCGTAATATAGACATCAGGAACATCTAAATGGGTGCTTTGGTTGATTTCAACTAGCCCTATATGTTCATGAGTTCTTCTAGTCTCCTTCGGCTGAAACCAATAACATTTGAAGACTACGACATTCGGTGGGTTTTCACCATAGAATAGAAGTTCATAAATTGCTTCAACTCTCCCATAATACTCGGTACCTCCTTCGCCGATATCAGATACACAACAATTTGTAGACTTTCGGTCGGCCATAGATAGCTCTTTGCCATAGGTAAGAAAGTGATACCCGTTGATGTCGTATTTGTCAAATGAACGGACATTATAGTCAAAACCATTAGCGACTTGTCTCAATTCAGCGTCCATAGACTCTGAATTAGCCTACAAGTTTAATATGAAAGGATTGTTGCATTACACACAAATTAGCAAATGAAATGAAATTGTCTAATAGAATTTACCGTTTGTTTGAACCAAGAGATGAAACCGGGATAGCCGCCTCCTTGCTTTGCGAGAAGCTCATACTCTTCGACGGAATCCTTTTGGATCACCGCTTCATACGAGAATAGGGCGACGTATCGACTGTATGAAATATCCAGGAATAAGAGCAGTTCAAAGGAAATAGAAGTTGTGAAATAATGTACCGAGAACTTACTCGATGTACGGCCGCACTTCTATCAGGTTGTTGAAGATATACAACGAAATGGTCCGCCATTCTTCGTTATCCAAAGATACTGGATTTGAAACACTGGCTGGTGTGAGATTCCCTTTGAATAGGCTGACGTTGGATCCACCCTTTTTAGGCTCGTCAGCATTGTACCGAGGCTTCGGATTATGCAAATGACGATTTTTGGTTTTGTAGTGTGCTGTCACGAAGTTTGCCGCCTCCTCAGTGATGAATGCCTCAGCCATCGACGCTTCAATTCTACGTTTATTTTTACATTTTTCTCAAAGCGTCTTCTGCATCCTCTCAGTTGGGTAGCACCAACGATTTTGCACGGGCCCCCCAATCTTGCCTCGGTCGGGAGATGCAAAATCAAATGCTGCATTAGATTAAAGAAGCCCGGTAGAAAGATCTTCTCTAACTTGCAGATCAACTCCGGCGCCAACTCTTCCATTTCTTCTAGCATGCCAGGCGATAGTTCTTTCGCACAAAGAACATGGAAGAAATAGCTGAGTTCTACCAGTACTAGCCATTCATCCTCAGGGATGAAGCCACGCAACATCACCGGCATTACCCGCTCAATCCATATGTGCCAATCATGACTCTTGAGACCAAATATCTTCAATTTATCAAGACTCGCTCCCCTCTTTAGATTCGCTGCATACCCATCGGGGAGCATCAACTACATTTTCACCCACAAGATATTCTTCTCAGTGTGCATCACGTCGATTTTGTAACGGCCTATCACATAGCGCCTTTCCAGATCGACTCTAGCCTTAGTATTATCCTTTGACTTCCCATCTACGCCGAACAATGTACCAAAAAGTTCCTCGGCGATATTCTTCTCAGTGTGCATCACGTCGATGTTGTGTGGGCAAAGGAGGTCTTTGAAGTAAGGCAGATCCCATAAGCATGTTTTGTGAGTCCAGGCGTGCTCAGAATTATACCCCTTGAAGTACCCTGGACGCTCTGGATCTGGCTTGAGAGCGTTTAACTGATCCAGGGTCTGTTGGCCTGTCAACGCAGGTGGTGCAGAGTTTTTTACAACTCTACCTCTGATGAAGTTCTTCTTGTCTTTCCTGAACTTATGGCGAGGATCCAGGAACAGTCTATGCATGTCGAAGCAAGAAAACTTGCGACCGGCCTGAAGCCAACAAAACTCAAGAGCTCCCTTGCCTGTGGGGCACGGGAACCTTCCATGCACACACCAGCCAACGAATAGCGCATACGCCGGCAAGTCATGCGTCGAGTACATGTACCAGACATGCATTATGAAGTTTCGTTTGCTATAGGCATCGTATGTCTTGAACCCATTATCCTAGGCTTCTTGCAATTCGTCCTTAAGCAGCTGCATGTACACATTCATATTTTTCCCCGAATAGTTGGGCCCTGGAATTATCAACGTCAGGAAAATGTTCTTTTTTTGCATAATCTGTCCGGGGGGGAGATTGAGTGGAAAGACAAATACAGGCCAACAACTGTATTGGGCTGCCGTCATACCAAACACACCGAATCCATCCATGCTGATGCCGACTCGAGGATGCCTCGGATCTGCCGCTTTGTCAGCATGTAATTCATCAAACTTTTTCCACGCAACACCATCCGATGTGTGTACCATCATCAGATTCCCATCTGCATCTAGTTCGGTTCTTTTGCCTGTTTTGTGCCATGTCATCTGTCTGGCCGTCTCATCGACCATGAAAAGACGTTGAAGTCTTGGTATGATTGGCATATATCGATCTTCGACCATGAAAAGACGTTGAAGTCTTGGTATGATTGGCATATATCAAAGAACACTAACGGGGATTTTGGTCTGTGTCTTCTCACCCATACCGTTGTCTACCACAATATACCTGGAAGACTTGCAAATGGGACAATAGTTCAAGTCTGCATAGTCAAGCCTAAATAAGGCACATCCTTTCTCACAGGCATGTATCTTCTCATAGGGCATCTTCAGTGCACGGAGGATTTTGTCCGACTGGTACAGGTTTGCAGGCATTATATGGCCTTTGGGTAGAAAGCGTCCAAATATTATCATAATTGCGTCGTAGCATTCTCTTCCCAAGTTGAACTGAGCCTTCAGAGCCATTACTTGTGAGATGGCATCCAACTGACAAAGCTCAGTGTGCTCGTGGAGCGGACGTTTTGAAGACTCCAACATTTCATTGAAGGCCTTTGCAGATTCCTCCATCTCCTCGTCCGAATCCCGAGCATCATCATAGTCTTGCACCATGTTTTCCATCCCGGTACCATGGTTGTCGGTGTGAGGACGATCCACCTCAGCTCGGTCAAGTTGGGCAGACTCACCATGAAATGTCCACACCGTATAATCGGGCATAAAACCATTCTTCTGCAGGTGTTTGTCCATTTCAGCCTTTGTCCTCTTTTCCCAATTGCCGCATCGGAAACAGGGGCACCAGTTTTTCCTCTGGCCATTTGCAAATGCGGCTTGCACAAACCCCTTGGTTTTTGTGAACCATTCAGCGCTCCATTTGTTCTGACCAGCGTGACCGTTATACATCCACGCACGATCACTCATCTTGACTTTCAGAGCTACTGGACACACAACAATTATATATATAATTCACCATGTATATATTCATCAGTTGATCTATTTTGTCAATTTTATTACGTCCATGCAACCTACACTCTAATAGGTAATGATAGGTCCTAATCCCACCCGAGTATGTGTAGATTGGGTTCATTTTCCCATGCTATGCTCCGGATCCAACGCAAAATTTCGGCGGCACCTCCCCGCTGTTCTCCTGATACATGTCTCTGCAATAAACAGAGAGGGTGTGTACCCGGAGAACAACAAGGGAGGCACTAACGAAATTTATGCGTCAGATCCGGAGCAAAGCATATGGAAATATGAACCCAATCTACATATACTCGGGCTGTCCATGGATAGCGTTGGACAATTCGGAAGAATCAAGGTTATAAATATGCAAATGCATGCATATTTATAACTATGACGCTTTTGAACGGGAGACACATATTGGTTAGGCATACTGATGATTCAAGACACATATATAGCTAGCTATCAAATTTCATCGGCACGAACACCGGAACAAAGCAAATAATTAATGGGGGAGGAGGACATGTCATTTGTGCTCACCCACGAACGAAGGGGCAGAGCTCGTCAAACGCACGGCGAGGTCGTCGAACACCAAACCTCGCAGCAGTGAAACAACTGCGCATTTAAATCAACCCGATCAACAAAATTATATATCATGTTTTTCATAACAAAACCGAAAAATATATGACCTAACTAATAATTCACAAATATAAGAACCCGTCGGCCTCAGGGGGTCGGTTGTTGGGGTGTCTGGGTGTCGTGTCGGG
>LT934122.1:33230664-33288119 GCA_900231445.1 Triticum turgidum subsp. durum
GAGAGATAACGAGCGGGGGGGTGGCGTTCGTTAGTTACTCGGCTCTTTGCCGTCCGCCGCTCTTTGCCGTCTGCCGTTTTCTCTCTTTGCCGTCCGCTAGCAGACGGCAAAGAGGTGGGGCGTTAAGTTTTTTTTTAAACGGGCGGGTGGGTGGGGGCCACCTCCCTATTTGCCGTCAGCTGGCGGACGGCAAAGATTCTTTGCCGTCAGCTGGCGGATGGCAAAGAAATGGCGCATGGCAAAGAGCTTCTTTGTCGTCTGCCATTTCTTTGCCGTCGGCTTTTCGGTGGCTGATGGCAAAGAGCTTCTTTGCCGTCCGCTAGCAGGCGGCAAAGATCTGGCAGATGGCAAAGTAGCTGATTCCAATAGTGCTAGTCTAGTAGAGATTTACTAGGGACACAGTATTTGTTTATGCATTCGCACATGTATTTAGGTTTCTGATCAATACAATTTTAGCATGAATAATAAACTTTTAGCATGAATAAGGAAATATAAAATAACAACTTTATTATTGCCTTTAGGGCATATTTCCTTTAATATTCACCCAAACCGCTGCCGCATGTACGCTAAGAATTCAAAAGAAACTACAAAAGGCGAAGTATACATTGCATGGGAAATAAGACCACCCCAAAAACCTGAAAGATTTGGAAGCGTTCCTACTCCTCGATGAGGAGCCGCGTTGGTTTATATTGCAAGAGACAGAACAGCCCTGTCGTGGCTTACAAGAAGAGGAAACCAAGTCGGGAGAGGAGTTGGCTGTTTTACAGGAATCCTAGCAGGTTACGTGAGAGAGATAGAATAAGGTTGAGATTACATCAAGGAGATAAACACAAATTCTAACACCCTCCCTTAATCTCAACTATCCTACGTTTAGATTCCTCTTGAACTCTTCAAATGGTTTTGCTGGTAGTGCCTTAGTAAATCCATCCGCCACTTGATCTTTGGAAGGAATGAACCGTATCTCAAGTTTCTTTGTTGCAACCCTTTCACGTACAAAGTGAAAGTCAATCTCTATATGCTTGGTTCTTGCATGAAACACTGGATTTGCTGACAAATATGTTGCTCCCAAATTATCACACCATAAGCATGAGATGCGATTCTGCTTAATTCCCAATTCTTCTAGTAGTGACTCAATCCAAATAATTTCTGCAGTGGCTTTAGCCAAGGATTTATACTCAGCCTCTGTACTAGACCTTGATACAGTGGCCTGTTTCCTGGCACTCCAAAAAATAAGATTAGGACCAAAAAATACTGCAAAGCCTCCAGTTGATTTTCTATCATCAATGCAACCTGCCCAATCGGCATCGGAGAATGCACTCACAAGAGTGGAATTGGAGCGTCTGAAATGTAGTCATGTTCCCATATTATGTTTAACATACCTTACAAGTCTCTTGACAGCTGTCCAATGTGCAGTAGTAGGTGCATGCAGATATTGACAAACCTTATTAACAACAAAAGAGATATCTGGACGAGTAAGAGTCAAGTATAGGAATGCTCCAACAGTGCTTCTATACCTTGTGCTATCTCCCTCCTAAAGTGGCTCTCCTTCATATGCTGAAAGTTTTTCTGAGGAGGACAAGCGTGTAGGTGCAGGCTTGCAGTTTTTCATCCCCATGCGAGATAGAAGCTCAGTAACATATTTCTCTTGATTTAGTATTATGCCATCTTGAGTCTTCTTAACTTCAATGCCTAAGAAAAAATACAAATCACCCAGATCTTTCAAAGCAAATTCTGAGCTCAAATCAAGTAGAAGAGCATTAGTAGCACTTTGTGATGAACTTGCAACTATGATATCATCCACATATATGAGCACAAAGATGACTAATTTTCCCCTGTTATAAATGAACAGAGATGTGTCAGCTTTGGAAGCAATAAAGCCAAGATACTTCAACTGTGAGCTCAACCTGGAGTACCATGCTCTAGGTGCTTGTTTCAAACCATAGAGTGCTTTGTCAAGCTTGCAGACATACTGTGGCATTTTCTTATTCTCATATCCTGGTGGCTGCCTCATGAACACCTCCTCTTCCAGAACACCATGTAAAAACGTGTTCTGTACATCTAGCTGTCTTAGACTCCATCCCCTGGACACAGCAATGGCTAACACAAGTCTTATAGTTGCAGCTTTTACAATGGGACTGAAGGTATCCTCATAGTCTAAACCACAATGTTGTTTAAAGCCCTTTACAACTAGACGTGCCTTATACCTGTCAATGGAGCCATCTGCTTTCTTTTTATTCTGTACACCCACTTGCAATCAATAATATTTTTACCTCTTTGGTCAGGCACAAGACGCCAAGTTTTGTTCCTCATAAGTGCAGAATACTCCTCATCCATTGCTTTCTTCCTCTTAGGGTCACCAAGTGCATCAGTTAATGTTGTTGGTTCCCCTGAAATACATAGCATGCCATATGGTATAGTACCATTAGTGCGTATTTTTGGATTACGTATACCTTTTTGTAATCTGGTCATAATTCGCAAGGGAGCTTCTTGTTGCATGTGTACAGGGAGCACTGGCGCAGAAGATCCACTTGCTGCTGCAGAAGATCCGCTTGCTGCTGCTAAATATGCTGGTGCAGGAGATCCATCTGACGTGTGCGCAGAAGATCCAGTGGACCTCGGTGTGGCCCCCCTGCCACTGGACGCCCGGGAAGCTGCACACTAGTAGAAAAGGGGGCAATGGTCCAAGCCGGGTCAGCCCATTAGTCCCGGTTCAATCCAGAACCGGGACCAATGGGGGCATTGGACCCGGTTCGTGAGCCCCGGGGCCTGGCCGGGCCACGTGGGCCACTGGTCCCGGTTCGGCAGGACCTATTGGTTCCGGTTGGTGGGACGAACCGGGACCAATGGGCCTCGCTCCTGGCCCACCACCATTGGTCCCGGTTGGTGGAATGAACCGGGACCAAAGGCTGCCCTTTAGTCCCGGTTCGTGGCACGAACCGGGACCAATTAGTTGCCTATATCTACCCCTCGCCAGCGAGCAGAGCACTCCCAGTGCTCTGTTTTTCGTGGCCGGCGAGGGGAGAGCTTTGTGGTGCTCTAGCTCACCTACTATGCACACGAGGTGTTCGATGGAATGCCCGAGCCACACTACTTAAGCTTTCTCCTCTCCAAGCTCGACCTCCAAGCTCCATTTTCCTCAATATTTGTCTAGGTTTAGCGGCTCGTCACGTCCCGTCCCCGTCTTCACCGCCGTCGATCGCCCGCGCCGATCTCGTCGTCGGCACCACCGTGGTGAGCCTCTTGTTCTTATCTTCTTTCTGAAAGGAAAAAAAATCTTAATTTTCTTACTTTTATTATTGCATCTTATATAGTGCGATGGTTTTGGTATCCGCCCCCGTCGGCCCTCGTCCTGTCTATGATTCAGATGTGGTATATATTATCTTTTCATAACTATTGGTTCATTTATTGTTTATGACAATTATGCCGACCAACGTGACATAGATTTTATTTATCTAGGAAGTTGTTGAACCGGAAATTCCAACCAACCCTATTGTCGAGAGGTTAAATTTAGTTGAAGAAGAAAACAATTGTTGAAGGAAAAAATTAGAAAAATTGAGGAGGAGAAGATGATATTAGAGTTGCATGTTGCAGATGTCGTCGCTGATCACAAGATCAAGATGGATGCAATGCGCTTGAAGATTAGAAAGATTAGAAAATATGCCATTCATACCGAGGCTTGGTATCATTATGCCGTTGGATCAGTTGTTACATTGGTTGCGATTATGATCGCATTTGTTTTCGCATTGAAATGTTTTACATAGTTTCAATGTATGGTTTAATTAATTTAGATGCTCTGCAGAGCTTTATGTTGTTAGATGAGAACTATGTATGTACTTTGGTTTTAATGTGATGATGAACTTCTATTAATTTGGTCACTTAATTATCTATTCATGATGTTCTGTAATGATTTTTGACACACTTAATTATATATAATGCACGCAGATGAACCGGCAATGGATGTAAGGTTCAAGACACACCTCCGAGTACATTAAGGGCGTGCATGATTTTCTCGAAGTGGCTGAGGCAAACAAGCAGAATGGTTTTATGTGTTGTCCATGCCCTATATGTGGGAATACGAAGTCTTACTCTGACCAGAAAATCCTCCACACCCACCTGCTTTACAAGGGTTTCATGCCACACTATAATGTTTGGACGAGGCACGGAGAAATAGGGGTTATGATGGAAGACGGCGAAGAAGAAGAGTACGATGACAACTATGTGCCCCCTGAATACGGTGATGCTACTGAAGATCAAGAGGAACCAGACGATGTGCACGATGATGCTGCAACGGGCGAAGCTGCTGAAGATCAAGAGGAACCAGACGATGTGCCCGATGATGATGATCTCCGCGGGGTCATTGTCGATGCAAGGACGCAATGCGAAAGTCAAAAGGAGAAGCTGAAGTTCGATCGCATGTTAGAGGAACACACAAAAAAGGGTTGTACCCCAATTGCGAAGATGGCAACACAAAGCTCGGTACCGTAGTGGAATTGCTGCAGTGAAAGGCAGAGAATGCTGTGCCTGACAAAGGATTTGAGAAGCTACTGAAAATATTGAATAAGAAGCTTCCAAAGGATAACGAATTGCCCGACAGTACATACGCAGCAAAGAAGGTCGTATGCCCTCTAGGATTGGAGGTGCAGAAGATACATGCATGCCCTAATGACTGCATCCTCTTCCGCGGTGCCTACAAGGATCTGAACGCATGCCCGGTATGCGGTGCATTACGGTATAAGATCAGACGAGATGACCCTGGTGATGTTGACGGCGAGCCCCCCAGGAAGAGGGTTCCTGCGAAGGTGATATGGTATGCTCCTATAATACCACGATTGAAACGTCTGTTCAGAAACAGAGAGCATGCCAAGTTGATGCGATGGCACAGTGAGGACCGTAAGAAAGACGGGAAGTTGAGAGCACCCGCTGACGGGTCGCAGTGGAGAAAAATCAAGAGAAAGTACTGGGATGAGTTTGCAAGTGAGCCAAGGAACGTATGGTTTTCTTTAAGCGCGGATGGCATTAATCCTTTCGGGGAGCAGAGCAGCAATCACAGCACCTAGCCCGTGACTCTATGTATGTATAACCTTCCTCCTTGGATGTGCATGAAGCGGAAGTTCATTATGATGCCAGTTCTCATCCAAGGCCCTAAGGAACCCGGCAACGACATTGATGTGTACCTAAGGCCATTAGTTGAAGAACGTTTACAGTTGTGGAATGGAAACGGTGTACGTACATGGGATGAGCACAAACAGGAGGAATTTAACCTAAAGGCGTTGCTGTTCGTGACCATCAATGATTGGCCCGCTCTCAGTAACCTTTCAGGACAGACAAACAAGGGATACCACGCATGCACGCACTGTTTACTTGACACCGATAGTATATACCTGGCAAGCTGCAGGAAGAATGTGTACCTGGGCCATCATCAATTTCTTCCGACCAACCATCAATGTCGAAAGGAAGGCAAGCATTTCAAAGGCGAGGCAGATCACCGGAAGAAGCCCGCCATGCGTACCGGTGATCACGTACTTGCTATGGTCAATGATTTACATGTAATCTTTGGAAAGGGTCCTGGCGCACTAGCTGTTCCGAGTGACGCTGGGGGACACGCACCCATGTGGAAGAAGAAATCTATATTTTGGGACCTACCCTACTGGAAAGACCTAGAGGTCCGCTCTTCGATCAACGTGATGCACGTGACGAAGAACCTTTGCGTGAATCTGCTAGGCTTCTTGGGCGTGTATGGGAAGACAAAAGATACAGCTGAGGCACGGGAGGACCTACAACGTTTGCACGAAAAAGACGGCATGCCTCCAAAGCAGTATGAAGGTCCTGCCAGCTATGCTCTTACCAAAGAAGAGAAGGAAATCTTCTTTGAATGCCTGCTTAGTATGAAGGTCCCGACTGGCTTCTCGTCTAATATAAAAGGAATAATAAATATGGCAGAGAAAAAGTTTCAGAACCTAAAGTCTCATGACTGCCACGTGATTATGACGCAACTGCTTCCGGTTGCATTGAGGGGGCTTCTACCGAAAAACGTCCGATTAGCCATTGTGAAGCTATGTGCATTCCTCAATGCAATCTCTCAGAAGGTGATCGATCCAGAAATCATACCAAGGCTAAGGAGTGATGTGGTGCAATGTCTTGTCAGTTTCGAGCTGGTGTTCCCACCATCCTTCTTCAATATCATGACGCACGTCCTAGTTCATCTAGTTGACGAGATTGTCATTCTGGGCCCCGTATTTCTACACAATATGTACCCCTTTGAGAGGTTCATGGGAGTCCTAAAGAAATATGTCCGTAACCGCGCTAGGCCAGAAGGAAGCATCTCCATGGGCCATCAAACAGAGGATGTCATCGGGTTTTTGTTGACTTCATTCCTGGCCTTAAGAAGATAGGTCTCCCTCAATCGCGGTATGAGGGGAGACTGACTGGAAAAGGCACGCTTGGAAGGGACTCAATAATATGCAGGGACGGATATTCTTGGTCTCAAGCACACTACACAGTTCTACAGAACTCTACCTTGGTGACCCCGTATGTCGATGAACACAAGAACAGTCTGCGCTCCAAACACCCGGAGCAGTGCGACGACTGGATTACATGTGAACACATCAGGACTTTCAGCAGTTGGCTTGAAGCACGTATCAAAGGTGACAACACTGTTTGTGATGAGCTGTACTTGTTGTCCAGGGGACCATCTTTGACTATATTGATTTGGAAAGGATACGAGATAAATGGGAATACATTTTACACGATTGACCAAGATCAAAAGAGCACCAACCAAAACAGCGGTGTCCGCTTTGATGCAACAACCGAGAGGGGAAAGGACACATATTATGGTTACATAGTGGACATATGGTGACTTGACTACGGAGTAGATTTTAAGGTCCCTTTGTTTAAGTGCAAATGGGTCAATCTGTCAGGAGGCTGGGTACAGGTAGACCCACAGTACGGAATGACAATAGTGGATCTGAAAAATCTTGGGTACACTGACGAACCGTTCGTCCTAGCCAATGAGGTGGCACAGGTTATCTATGTGAAGGACATGTCTACCAGACCGGGAAAAAGAAAAGATAAGGAAGCGAATACATCATACGATGAGACAAAGTGCCACACAGTTCTTTCAGGAAAAAGGGACATCGTGGGAGTGGAGGACAAGACAGACATGTCTGAAGATTATGAAAAGTTTCATGAAATTCCTCCCTTCAAAGTCAAGGCTGACCCCAACATCCTGATAAATGATGAAGATTATCCATGGTTACGGCGCAATAAGCAAATGACACAAGCGAAGAAAAAGTGAAGACTTTCTCCCGCAACTATTATGATGATACCATGCCAACTTTGTAACTGACGAGTATGATACCATTATCCGTTTTGTACATGCACATGCTATGTGGGTCAATTTATGATACCATGCCAACTTTCAACTTTTTCAGAGTTCATTTGAAATGCTTTAATGTCTTATGGTTCGGCCCTCGTAATAATTAAAAATAGCAACAATAAGTATTTTGTTGTAAGTAGAAACAAAATAAAATAAATAAAGCAAGAAAGAAAACAAAAAAACAAAAAAAGTGTTTTCAAATTTGAAAACTAATGGCACTAACAGAAAGTTTATAATTTTCCTAAAACTAAAAGCAAAAACAATTAAAAAATAAAGCAAAAAACAAAAGAAAATAAATAATGCAGAAAACAAAAGAAAAAACTGGAAAAAAATAAATATAGCAACAATAAGTAAAGAAAACAAAAAAACAAAAAAATGCCTCCAACTGGGCCCCCACGGCCTGAATACGACTAGAAACCCTACTATGGGCCAGGATTCAGGCCCGCAATAGGCCCAGAAGGCCCATCAGGCACAACAACAGCAAGTAGGCCCGAAAGCCTGCGGTGGAGAGGAGCTCGAGAGGGGTGCGGCAGTGGGGCTTATAAACCACTGCACGCCCCTCTCAACTAGCGAGGTGGGACTAAACTTTGGCCCCGAGGCGGGCAGCACAGAGGCCTTTGGTCCCGGTTGGTGGCACCAACCGGGACTAAAGGGGGGGCATTAGTCCCGATTTGTGCCACGAACCGGGACCAATGCTCTTGCTATATATACAGCACTTAGCAGTTTTCGCCAAAATCCATCTGTTTCTTCTCGCCCCGATGCCTTCTGCTCCTCGTCGCCGTCGCCGCCGAGCCCTGCCCCGACGCCGTCAGGCTGGTCTACCTCGCCGTCGCCGCCGCCGAGCCACTGCCCCAACACCGTCGCCGCGCCCGCCGCCCCTGCCGACCCCGACCCCGTCGCCGTCGCCGCGCGCGCCGCCCCTGCCCCGACCCCGTCGCCGTCGCCACGCGCGCCACCCGTTCCCCGACCCCGTCGCCGTCGCCGCGCGCGCCGCCCCTTCCCCGACTCCGTCGCCGTCGCCGTGCGCGCCGCCCCTTCCCCAACCCCATCGCCGTCGCCCCGACCACACGCCGCCGCCTTCGGTCCGGCCGCCGACGCCCTTTCCTCTTATTTTTTTGTGCATTTTATGTATTTGTTCTCTGTGTATATATGTATATGTTCTCTGTGTATATATGTTCATATATGCAAAAGTTAGATTTTAGAAAAACTTTATATATGCAAAAGTTTATATCTGCAAAAAATTATACATATATGTAAGTATATATGTATGTATAGATGTATGTATGTGGATACATGAGGGGGGTCCATATACCCCCTCTCCGATAGCATTTTTGTGCATTTTAGGTTAGTGTATATATATGTTGATGTATATATGCAAAAGATAGATTTTTAGAAAAAAATACTATTTTTTCTGTTGATGATATGATGATGTTTTTTTTCATATATGCATTTTTTCATTTATATATTATATTTTTAAGTTGTTAGTAGATATCGATTTTAGGTTAGTGCATTTTATCACTGATTTTAGGTTAGTTGATCAATTTAGTGCATTTTATGTGTGTTGCATTTTAGGATAGTGCATTTTATGTTAGTGGAGAGGAAAAAGTAAAATAAGGAAAAGGAAAATAAGTAGAGAAAGAAGGAGAAGAAGAAGGAGAAGACGACGAGAGGAAGAAGAGAAAGAAGAAGAAAAAAAAAGAGGAGAAGAAGAAGGAATAGAGGAGCTTCTTCTCCTTTTTTTTCTCCTCTTTTTTTTCTTCTTCTTCTTAATTTTTATCGGGAACGAGGGTGTCGAGGATCGCCGAGGGGTTGAGGGTCGGGAACTAGGGTAGAGGGTCGAGGGTCGTTAAGGGGTCAAGGGTCGAGGGTTTCAGGGTCGAGGGTTCGAGGTTTCTAGGGTCGAGGGTCGAAGGAAGAAAAGAGGAAGAAGGAAGAAGGAAGAAAGAAGAAGAAAAAGAATGAGAGGAAAAAGGAAAATAAGAAGATGAAGAAGAGGAGAGGAAGAAGAGGAGAAATAAATAAGAAGATGAAAAAAGAAGAAAAAGAAGAGGAGAAGAAGAAAGGAATAGAGGAGAAGAAGAAAAAATAGAAAAAAAATTCTGTTTTTTCTTCTTCTCCTCTATTCCTTTCTTCTTCTCCTCTTTTTTTTCTTCTTCTTCTTCCTTCTTCCTTCTTCCTCTTTTCTTCCTTTTCCTTAATTATTTTCCTTTCTCGTCGTTGTCGCGTCATTGTCGATATAACCCCCTCGAGATAACTTCGACATGAGGGGCGGTCGATATAAATACCCCCCTCGGCCCTCTCACTCGACCAAAACTCTCGAGGACACCCAAACCCTAGAGAGAAAACGATGTTGGTCTCCTACCCCCTCCCGCCGCGCCCCTACCCGACAAATTAACTCTCTCGAAGCGTTGTTGTGTCGAGGCGACCCCAAACCCTAGAGAAGCAGTGTTGAGGCCACTAACATGATTCCTTATTGTGATTAGCTGGCTAGTTCTACGTTTGCCATCTGTACCATATATAACATGTTGTAAATATTTGCAGAAACTATGGAGCACTGCCGAGACGAAGAAACAGAAGCGATATTGAGGGACATAATCGCAAATGGAAGGGATGAAGTTGCGTCATTTCTCCTCGACACCGTTGGTCAGCTGGAAGAATGGGGTGAAGAAAAGGGCTATGTTCATGATGGCTTCGGCCAATTAATGCCGGTACAAGAACAGGACTATGTTCATGATGGCTCCGGTGACACAATGGAGGAACAAGAAGGAGACCGTGCTAACTGCTCCGGTGACCGAACCGAGCCCGGCCAGGTATATATATATTAGTTAAGCCCGTGCTGACTAGTTAATTGATGCTTCGATTGTTTTGGTATATGTACACATATTAATTACTCTCGTCTTTCTTCCTTATAATTTCTAGCCCTCCGGATCGAGCACAACTTCGGTAAGGAGACGAGGCCCGAAGAAAAAGTTGAGCTCGGATGAAAAGTTTGAGATCATAGAAATCGCGCCCGACGGCGAACTGATTGAACCCATCAGGACAAGGAAGGCATTTTCTTCTCAGTGCGGGGTTCTTGTTAGGGAGAAGATCCCGATCAGCATCCAGCAATGGTATAAGACTAAGGAGGAAGACCCTGAGGTGTCTTATGTCAATGATATGCAGAAAGAATATCTTTGGACTGAGCTGAAGGCAAATTTCACCCTACCGCCAGAGGAGGATCCGGAGAAGCCAGTTAAAGAGGAATTAATCAAGTCTTGTGATCTTAAGAAGATGGCAACCCTAATGAGGAGGTGGAGGAAAGAGCTGAACCAGTTTGTCAAAAATAAAAAGACACCAGAATTCATCGGCAAATATGAGAAGATCAAAGATCACTGGCCCGCATTTGTGGCCCACAAGACATCGGAAAAGAGTAAGAAGATGTCGGAGACAAACAAGAAAAATGCTGCGAAGAAGACGCTTCACTGTCGCACGGGGTCAGGTGGCTACCTGCAAGCCCGGCCTAAGTGGTCCAAGGCTGAGAATGATCTGCTTGAAAAAGGGATCGAACCAGAGACAATGAGATGGCCAGACCGTTGCCGGACTTGGTTCTTCGGGTCTGGCGGAACCTTGGACCCTGTAACAGGGTTTTGCCAGTGGACGGACGAGCAACTGGAAATACCAGTCAAGAACCTTCGACACTATATCGATGCAGCGCAGCGAGGGACGTTCCTTCCAAACAGGGAGAAGGACGAGCTCACAATGGCCCTTGGGAATCCTGAGCACCCTGGACGGACACGAGGCACGCCAGGCTCCATTCCGTGCAAGGTTGGTTTTTCGGTCACGGGGGTTACAAAACCCACAAGAGGAGGAAGAAACTGGAGCAGGACCAACTGCAGGCGCTGAACGAAAGGGTAATGGGGCTAGAGGATCGAGAAAAGGAATGAGAAGCAGCAGATCGCAGCAAACGACCTGCCGAAGCTTCCCCCGAAGCTACCCCGCCATCTCAGCGGAGAAGCAGCGTGGCTTCCACCGAGCTGCTTCAGCCAGAGCATGTCTTGACGGCTCCTGCCAGCTATCCTGTGCATGGTATCACGGAGTCTCAAAATTGCCACATGATGGCGCGATGGATGACTTTGAAGGTCAAGGCGGCTGTTGGCCAAGTTTATCCTAGTGGACCCGGCACAACTTATCACTGCCAGCCGATTCCAAAAGGATATGCTAAGGTGATGGTGGATGAAATAACGGAGGGATTTGAGGGCCTCGTGCTTGAACACCCAACCGGTGAAGGGGAGACTATGCTGGGTTCTGCTCCGAAGACTCCATGCCTATGGAAGAAGGAGCTCATCAACCTTCTGAACTGGACGCCTCCGCCTCCTCCTCCTGCTCTGGCGAGTCAGGGCACTCCGCCTCCTCCTCCGGTGAGTGACGATCAGGTCACGCGTGGAGGCACTCCGCCTCCTTCTCCGGCGCATGGCGGCACTCCGCCTCCTTCTCCGCCTGCGCCGGCGCTCCCGAGCAGCCAGCAGCATCCTCCTCCTCCGCCTTGCCAGCAAGGGCGGAAGAGACCCGCCGTCGCCCCGGCTGCTCCGGCGCGTCGTACTTCTTCTCCTCCGCCTCGTAAGCAAGCACGAAAGAAGACAGACGCCGTAGCCGCTCTGTCTGCTCCAGCGTCTAGCAGCACAACCAGAGGCGGGAGGCAATATAAATACGGTCCATCATCTCTCAAGCCTCTAGAGAAGTTACCGTACGAGAGGTCCGAGGAGGAAAATGATACGATTGTGCGGACCCATGTGAAGGAGTTCTTTGAAGGGGTGAAAGCAAAGAGACATCCACCTCCGGAGGAGAAGGTAGATCCGGTGAAAGCAAAGCGCACTATGGATTCCCTGAGGAAACCACCAAAGTCTCCGCCGAGAACCAACTATGAGCGCATTACTGAACAGACATATCTCCAAGCCCAGCGGTCGGGAACTACTGTCAGTGCTAAAAGGTCAAAAGAACGAGCAAAGAGGAAAAAAATTGCCCAGCTCGGCGAACAAGCACAGCAATCGTGCCCCCCGCTCAATGTGTCTAATGCTCCGGGGACGGTGGACGGTTATGGAAATCTTGACGATTACCTGCCTGACGATGCACTTCCTGATTTCTTGGAGGTGGACGAACACAGATACGAGTACGGGAAGCCTCTCGTCAAAGATGAAAAATCTCTGACAACAATGATGCGAAGATTCCATATTTGGTACATGGAAACCTGCAGAGAGTCTGAGGGTAAGAATGCTTTGTATCTGCATATTAAAGAGGAGCACGATCTCGTTACAAATGATCTGTTGACTGTTCCATTTGATGAGTTCTTCGCGTTCTTCAATCAAAAGGCCCTCGATAAACTAGTGGTCTTTTGCTACTGTCTGTAAGTACTATTTCTGTCATTAAGTCTCTATATATAGCTCGGCTCTTTCATTTCATGTATTTATAATTAATTATCCTCAATATATTATGCAGATTGAAGATCGTCGAGTGCAAAAAACAAGAAATTTATGATATTGGATTCATTAACACAAATATCATAGATAAATTTCTGGTTAAAAAGGACATCAAAGAGGCTGAGGACAACGTGCTACAATCATTGATAAAAAATCAAAACAAAGATACCATACTCTTTCCTTACAACGGCAAGTGAGTGTTACTGTCGTGTGCATATTCGGTTTCCCTTATTACTCGAGCGAGGTTATAGTAATGTAATTGATGAGTTATGCATGCGTGCGCAGGTACCACTATATTCTTCTGGAGATTAAGCTTGAGCGTGGACTAGTAACCGTCTTAGACTCGAGACGGAAATATCCCAAATCCTATGCGGACATGACTGAAATGCTCAGCAAGTAAGTTCAATCAATCATTATCGCACCATATCGGCAACTTTTTGTTCATTTCTTGATATCTCAAGTAATAATAATTATTTTCTTTGTCTTGCAGGGTTTGGAAACAGTTCACCGCAGAAGCTCCGGGACTACCGAAGGAGCTGCAATATACATACCCGAAAGTAAGTACTAATGGCTAGCTAGTTGCGCGCATCTCCCGTTGATTCTATAGCTATACTTTCATCAATGCCATTTATAATGCTTCATTATCAGTTTGATTGACCTCTATTTCTCGTAAAGTGCTTGTGGCAGGAAGAAGGGAATGATTTCTGTGGATACTACGTGTGCGAGTTCATCCACAACGCGACTTTGAAAAACAAGCGGGGCTACTCTCAAAGACAATATGAAGTGCGTAAGCAATAATATTCACAATTTCATTTTATTACACCATCATTTCTGTTGAGTTTCATTCATATATATGTATTAATTAACCCCCTTCTTCAAATTAGACGTGGCAGATGCGGAATGAACTCCTAGAACCAGATCGCATGAAAGCAATTCAAGAGGAATTGGCGGGATTCTTTCTTGACCACGTCATCAATAAAGCCGGAGAATACCATGTGGAAATTGATTTCAATTGATAGGGGATTGTAATTATAAGAGATCTTATACATATTGTACATGCATGTATGTAGCCAATAGCGTCAGATACTTGTTGTTCGACCAATCTCTCGGAGAAGGAGAGAGGTCGATCGATCACTTCTCTCGGTATGCATGAACTTCTGTACTAAATGGTTCTCTCGATCACTTATGTATATATAGTACATAGAGTCGACCAAGCACGGACATAAGAGAGGACACTTCTCTCTATTAATTAGCTAGCTAACACAATATATGAAACATGTAAATTAACCCCCCAAAACCCCCAAGCCCCCCCCCCCCGCCTCCTTTCAAAAAAAATAGCAAAAACCCGAACCAATGGAATGCTGACGCGTGGATGCTTTTTGGTCCCGGTTGGTGCCACCAACCGGGACCAAAGGACCCCTGACTGGGCTCGGCGCATAGGGCCACGTGGAGGCACATTGGTCCCGGTTCTTGTTTGAACCGGGACTAATGGGTGGAGGTATTAGTAACGGCCCATTAGTCCCGGTTCATGAACCGGGACTAAAGGCCCTTACGAACCGGGACTATTAGGTGTTTTTCTACTAGTGGCGCACTTGCGGGCGTAGAAGATCCGCCAGAGTGCATGCACGCGGGGCGCGAGGAGGAGCCAACCGCGCGGCTGGTCCCGCTGGTCCAGCTGTCGGGAGACGCATCAGCACGGGTTGGGCCCTCCCAGGAATCTGGGCCGCCTGGGACGCGATCCAAAAAGGATGTGCGCGCCCGATCCGAGGCCTGCCAGCGTGCAGGAGTACCAGGCGCCGCCAAATCATCATCGGGATCGGCGCCAGGTTCGTCTTCTTCTGGAGCAGGAAATAACACATCATCTTGAGCTAAATTTTCATGGTTTTGACCGTTTTGAACGCCGTTTTCTTCAGGAACCTGCACAGGCATGAGAGTAGAGGGACTGGCAGGATTATCATCATGTTGGTCAGTACAATTGTCTCCCCCGTGATTAAAATTGTGAAGATGTGATGGAAGAAGGAGAATTTCCTTTCGAAGAAGAGCACCGGAATTTGGATGAAGAGATGCAAAGGGAAACACAGATTCATCGAAGACAACGTCTCTAGATATATAAACCCTACCAGTGGGAACATCTAGACATTTAACCCCCTTGTGCATAGGGCTATAGCCTAAGAAAACACATTTTTTGAACGAAAAGCAAGTTTGCGTGTGTTATAGGGTCGAAGATTTGGCCAACATGCGCAACCAAAGATACGGAGAGATGTGTAATCAGGTGTGACACCAAGAAGCCGTGTGATGGGTGTTTCAAGTTTGATAACTTTGCTTGGGAGCAAGTTGATAAGATATGTAGCAGTTAAAAAAGCTTCATCCCAGAATTTGAGTGGCATGGATGCATTTGCTAGTAATGCGAGTCCTACATCAACAATATGACGGTGCTTTCTTTCAGCCGATCCATTTTGTTGGTGAGCATGAGGACAAGAGACATGATGCGAAATACCAAGTTTTTGAAAAAAGGAATTTAGCTTCTCATACTCACCACCCCAGTCAGTCTGCATAGCAATGATCTTAGAGTTTAGTTTGCGTTCAACAAGATTTTGAAAGTTGATGAAAACTTGGAAAACATCAGATCGCTTCTTCAATAAGTAAATCCAAGTAAATTTACTCTGATCATCAATGAAGATAACATAATAGAAAAATCTACCAACCGAAGTAGGGGTTGGCCCCCATACATCTGAAAAAATAAGTTGCAATGGAGCGGTAGATACACTAATAGAAATAGGATAAGGTAGCTGATGACTTTTGGCCTGTTGACACGGATCACAGACTGACTCAATACTAGACTCATATGAGAGTTTATTTTTGCTAAGAACATATCTAACAATAACTGAAGATGGATGACCCAAACGACTGTGCCACTTTGCTGAAGACGGCTTAGTGATGACATAAGCTTGTTTATTTGACCATGATGACGATGATGATGATGATATGAGTGGATAGAGACCTCCCACGCACCGTCCTCTAAGAATGATTCTCCTCGTGGCTAGGTCCTTTACCAAGAAAAAATAAGGATAAAACTCTATAAGAACATTGTTGTCAAGAGTGAATCGATGAACGGAAACAAGGTTTTTGGATGTTTCAGGAACATGTAAGATATTTTTCAAGTGCAAAGTTTTTATGGGGTTTTTAACAATTGAACTACCAATATGTAAAATTTCCATACCAGAACCACTCGCCGTGTGAATTTGGTCACCACCATTGTACCTCTCTCGCATCGTCAATTTGTCAAGTTCCCCAGTGATGTGGTTTGTAGCTCCGCTGTCGGCATACCAATTGGTATCCACACCATAGGAGACAGCATACCCCCTGAGGGAGTCCCGGATTAGGGGGTGTCCGGATAGCCGAACTACCATCATCGGCCGGACTCCAAGACTATGAAGATACAAGATTGAAGACTTCGTCCCGTTTCCGAATGGGACTTTCCTTGGCGTGGAAGGCAAGCTTGGCGATACGGATATGTAGATCTCCTACCATTATAACCGACTCTGTGTAACCCTAGCCCTCTCCGGTGTCTATATAAACCGGATGGCCTTAGTCCATAGGACGAACAACAATCATACCATAGGCTAGCTTCTAGGGTTTAGCATCCTTGATCTCGTGGTAGATCTACTCTTGTAACCCACATCATCAATATTAATCAAGCAGGACGTAGGGTTTTACCTCCATCAAGAGGGCCCAAACCTGGGTAAAAACATCGTGTCCCTCGTCTCCTGTTACCATCCGCCTAGACGCACAGTACGGGACCCCCTACCCGAGATCCGCCGGTTTTGACACCGACATTGGTGCTTTCATTGAGAGTTCCTCTGTGCCATCGCGATCAGGAAGGATGCCTTCTCCCGTCTTTAAAGACGGCACCGTCGTCAAGAGAGCTTTGGCCGCCGGCCAAACTGTCCGGCTAGGTGGTTTTCTTATGACCGCCTATTCGGCCACCGCTCCGACGATGACCTCTCAGGTCATCAAAAGCGATCTTCATGTCAGCCCGGAATTCACCGAGCAGTTAGATCCGTTGAGCTCTCCTCTGTAAACGAGCTCTTGGATCGCATCGCCGCCCTGGGAGTCGCCACAGACTACGATCAGATTGGGCTTAAACCCGGTCTGAGAGAGATTAAATCTCCTCAGGCCACCCACCACGTTGTCGTGGTAGAGGAACAATGCGGTAACCCTTCTTCTACGTTGAAAACCAACTATGTCCGGATTCCCGATCCCTCCAAGCCGGATTCCCGCGAAGGGACGGACGCTAATCAAATACTGAACTTAGAGTCAGGCATCAGACTAGATTCATTGGAAAGCATCCAGCAAGTCAAGCTTCCAAATCCGGAAACTTCTTGCCCTTTGAACCTCAGATCAGGCGGGGTTCCGAACTTGATTACACCCGCCCACCCAAACATAAGCGATCTATCTCGAATACGGCAAGAGCCCGATGAAACAGTACATCATTACTGGGCCAGATTCCTCCTGGTTATGAACAGGATAAAGGACTGCTGCGAAGAAAGCGCGATTTCAATTTTCTGCAACAATTGCACGGACAAGGGAATCATGAACGCCATAAGTCGTCGCAAAGTTACACGCTTCATCAACCTAGAGACTATCGTACAAAAATACTGTGAGGTAGAGAGTGCCAGGAACACCGAAACTAGGTTTTGGGACAGTCCGACCTTGACCACAACCCTAGTCCGAAGTAAAAGGGTGCGCCATACTCAAGCACCTGGGTTAAAAACCAAAAAGCAAAGACCCCTAAAGGGCATGGAACCGTACTGGAGGTCTGGCTCAACAGACCCTGCAAAATCCACAGTACGGAGGGCGCCACTCCAACACACAACCTTCGAGCATGTTGGATACTACGGCAGGTGGCCAAAAGTGGCGAAGGCTTTTTAGCCCCGGGCAAACAGCCCAGCAGTACCGGCACGGTATTAACAGTCTTTGAGACTTTCGCATCAAATAACATGTGAAAACAAACAATCCGCAGCCTCGCCGAAGTCTACCAAGTAGCAACAGCAAATCCATGGAGTGACACGGCTATCACCTTCAACGCCAGCGACGAACCTAAATTCCGAACAACTAGAGCACCGGCCGCATTGGTGAAGGAAATATGCCCTAGAGGCAATAATAAAGTTATTATTTATTTCCTTATATCATGATAAATGTTTATTATTCATGCTAGAATTGTATTAACCGGAAACATAATACATGTGTGAATACATAGACAAACAGAGTGTCACTAGTATGCCTCTACTTGACTAGCTCGTTAATCAAAGATGGTTATGTTTCCTGACCATGAACAATGAGTTGTTATTTGATTAACGAGGTCACATCATTAGTTGAATGATCTGATTGACATGACCCATTCCATTAGCTTAGCACCCGATCGTTTAGTATGTTGCTATTGCTTTCTTCATGACTTATACATGTTCCTATGACTATGAGATTATGCAACTCCCGTTTACCGGAGGAACACTTTGGGTACTACCAAACGTCACAACGTAACTGGGTGATTATAAAGGAGTACTACAGGTGTCTCCAATGGTCGATGTTGGGTTGGCGTATTTCGAGATTAGGATTTGTCACTCCGATTGTCGGAGAGGTATCTCTGGGCCCTCTCGGTAATACATCACATAAGCCTTGCAAGCATTACAACTAATATGTTAGTTGTGAGATGATGTATTACGGAACGAGTAAAGAGACTTGCCAGTAACGAGATTGAACTAGGTATTGGATACCGACGATCGAATCTCGGGCAAGTAACATACCGATGACAAAGGGAACAACGTATGTTGTTATGCGGTCTGACCGATAAAGATCTTCGTAGAATATGTAGGAGCCAATATGGGCATCCAGGTCCCGCTATTGGTTATTGACCGGAGACGTGTCTCGGTCATGTCTACATTGTTCTCGAACCCGTAGGGTCCGCACGCTTAAGGTTACGATGACAGTTATATTATGAGTTTATGCATTTTGATGTACCGAAGGTTGTTCGGAGTCCCGTATGTGATCACGGACATGACGAGGAGTCTCGAAATGGTCGAGACATAAAGATTGATATATTGGAAGCCTATGTTTGGACATCGGAAGTGTTCCGGGTGAAATCGGGATTTTACCGGGTTACCGGGAGGTTACCGGAACCCCCCGGGAGCCATATGGGCCTTCATGGGCCTTAGTGGAAAGGAGAAAGGGGCAGCCCAAGGGGGCTGCGCGCCTCCCCCCTTCCCCTAGTCCTATTAGGACTAGGAGAGGTGGCCGGCCACCCCTCTCCCTCTTTCCCCCTTGGGAATCCTAGTTGGAATAGGATTGGGGGGGAGTCCTACTCCCGGTAGGAGTAGGACTCCTCCTGCGCCTCTCCCTCTTGGCCGGCGCCCCCTCCCCCCTTGGCTCCTTTATATACGGAGGCAGGGGCACCTCTAAACACACAAGTTGACACAAGTTGATCCACGTGATCTATTCCTTAGCCGTGTGCGGTGCCCCCTGCCACCATATTCCTCGATAATACTGTAGCGGAGTTTAGGCGAAGCCCTGCTGCTGTAGTTCATCAAGATCGTCACCACGCCGTCGTGCTGACGAAACTCTTCCCCGACACTTTGCTGGATCGGAGTCCGGAGATCGTCATCGAGCTGAACGTGTGCTCGAACTCGGAGGTGCCGTAGTTTCGGTGCTTGATCGGTTGGATCGAGAAGACGTACGACTACTTCCTCTACGTCGTGTCATCGCTTCCGCAGTCGGTCTGTGTTGGGTACGTAGACAATACTCTCCCCTCGTTGCTATGCATCACATGATCTTGCGTGTGCGTAGGAAATTTTTTGAAATTACTACGAAACCCAACAGTGGCATCCGAGCCTAGGTTATTGATGTTGATGTTATATGCACGAGTAGAACACAAGTGAGTTGTGGACGATACAAGTCATACTTCCTACCAGCATGTCATATTTTGGTTCGGCGGTATTGTTGGACGAGACGACCCAGACCAACCTTACGCGTACGCTTACGCGAGACCGGTTCCCTCGACGTGCTTTGCACAGAGATGTCTTGCGGGCGACTGTCTCTCCAACTTTAGTTGAACCAAGTATGGCTACGCCCGGTCCTTGCGAAGGTTAAAACGGAGTCTATTTGACAAACTATCGTTGTGGTTTTGATGCGTAGGTGAGATTGGTTCTTACTTAAGCCCGTAGCAGCCACGTAAAACATGCAACAACAAAGTAGAGGACGTCTAACTTCTTTTTGCAGGGCATGTTGTGATGTGATATGGTCAAGGCATGATGCTGAATTTTATTGTATGAGATGATCATGTTTTGTAACCGAGTTATCGGCAACTGGCAGGAGCCATATGGTTGTCGCTTTATTGTATGCAATGCAATCGCGATGTAATGCTTTACTTTATTACTAAACGGTAGTGATAGTCGTGGAAGCATAAGATTGGAGATCAAGGTGTCGCGCCGGTGACGATGGTGATCATGACGGTGCTTCGGAGATGGAGATCACAAGCACAAGATGATGATGGCCATATCATATCACTTATATTGATTGCATGTGATGTTTATCCTTTTATACATCTTATCTTGCTTTGATTGACGGTAGCATTATAAGATGATCTCTCACTAAATTATCAAGAAGTGTTCTCCCTGAGTATGCACCGTTGCCAAAGTTCGTCGTGCCCAGACACCACGTGATGATCGGGTGTGATAAGCTCTACGTCCATCTACAACGGGTACAAGCCAGTTTTGCACACGCAGAATACTCAGGTTAAACTTGACGAGCCTAGCATATGCAGATATGGCCTCGGAACACGGAGACCGAAAGGTCGAGCGTGAATCATATAGTAGATATGATCAACATAATGATGTTCACCGATGAAACTACTCCATCTCACGTGATGATCGGACATGGTTTAGTTGATTTGGATCACGTGATCACTTAGAGGATTAGAGGGATGTCTATCTAAGTGGGAGTTCTTAAGTAATATGATTAAATTGAACTCAAATTTATCATGAACTTAGTCCTGGTAGTATTTTGCAAATCATGTTGTAGATCAATAGCTCGCATTGTTGCTTCCCTGTGTTTATTTTGATATGTTCCTAGAGAAAATTGTGTTGAAAAATGTTAGTAGCAATGTTGCGGATTTGATCCGTGATCTGAGGTTAAATCCTCATTGCTGCACAGAAGAATTATGTCCTTAATGCACTGCTAGGTGACGGACCTATTGCAGGAGCAAATGCAGACGTTATGAACGTTTGGCTAGCTCAATATGATGACTACTTGATAGTTTAAGTGCACCATGCTTAACGGCTTAGAATCGGGACTTCAAAGACGTTTTGAATGTCATGGATCATATGAGATGTTCCAGGAGTTGAAGCTAATATTTCAAGCAAATACCCGAGTTGAGAGATATGAAGTCTCCAACAAGTTCTATAGCTAAAAGATGGAGGAGAATCGCTCAACTAGTGAGCATGTGCTCAGATTGTCTGAGTACTACAATCGCTTGAATCAAGTGGGAGTTAATCTTCCAGATAAGATAGTGATTAACAGAATTCTCTAGTCACCATCACCAAGTTAGTAGAACTTCGTGATGAACTATGACATGCAAGGGATAACGGAAACGATTCCCAAGCTCTTCGTAATGCGGAAATTGACGAAGGTAGAAATCGAGAAAAACATCAAGTGTTGATGGTAGACAAGACCACTAGTTTCAAGAAAAGGGGCAGAAGGAAGAAGGGGAACTTCAAGAAGAACAGCAAGCAAGTTGCTGCTCAAGTAAAGAAGCCCAAGTCTGATCCTAAGCCTGAGACTAAGTGTTTCTACTGCAAAGGGACTGGTCACTGGAAGCGGATCTACCCCAAGTGATTGGCGGATAAGAAGGATGGCAAAGTGAACATAAGTATATTTGATATACATGTTATTGATGTGTACTTTACTAGTGTTTATCGCAAACCCTCAGTATTTGATACTAGTTCAGTTGCTAAGATTAGTAACTCGAAACGGGAGTTGCAGAATAAACAGAGACTAGTTAAGGGTGAAGTGACGATGTGTGTTGGAAGTGGTTTCAAGATTGATATGATCATCGTCACACACTCCCTATACTTTCGGGATTAGTGTTGAACCTAAATAAGTGTTATTTGGTGTTTGCGTTGAGCATGAATATGATTTGATCATGTTTATTGTAATACGATTATTCATTTAAGTAAGAGAATAAATTGTTGTTCTGTTTACATGAATAGAACCTTATATGGTTACACACCCAATGAAAATAGTTTGTTGGATCTCGATCGTAGTGATACACATAATCATAATATTGAAACCAAAAGATGCAAAGTTAATAATGATAAGTGCAACTTGTTTGTAGCACTGCCGTTTAGGTCATATTGGTGTAAAGCGCATGAAGAAACTCCATACTGATGGAATTTTGGAATCACTTGATTATGAATCACTTGATACTTGCGAACTGTGCATTTTGGGCAAGATGACTAAAACTCCGTTCTCCGGAATAATGGAACGAGCTACTGACTTATTGGAAATAATACATACCGATGTATGCGATCCAATGAGTGCTGATGCTCATGGCAAGCATCGTTGTTTTCTGACCTTCACAAGATGATTTGAGCAGATATGGGTATATCTACTTGATGAAACATAAGTCTGAAATAGTTGAAAGGTTCAAAGAATTTCAGAGTGAAGTGGAAAAATCATCGTAACAAGAAAATAAAGTTTCTGCGATCTGATCGCGGAGACAAATATTTGAGTTACGAGTTTGGTCTTCAATTAAAATAATGTGGAATAGTTTCACAGCTCACGCCACCTGGAACACCACATCGTTATGGTGTGTCCGAACGTCGTAACCGCACTTTATTTGATATGGTGCGATCTATGATATCTCTTTACCACTATCGTTTTGGGGTTATGCATTAGAGACAGCTGCATTCACGTTTTAAAATAGGGCATCATCTAAATCCGTTGAGACGACACTGTATGAACTATGGTTTAGCAGTAAACCTAAGCTGTTGTTTTCTTAAAGTTTGGGGCTGCGATGCTTATGTGAAAAAGTTTCATCCTGATAAGGTCGAACCCAAATCGGAGAAGTGCGTCTTCATAGAATACCCAAAGGAAATTGTTGGGTACACCTTCTATCACAGATCCGAAGGCAAGACATTCGTTGCTAAAATGGATCCTTTCCAGAGAAGGAGTTTCTCTCGAAAGAAGTGAGTGGGAGGAGAGTAGAACTTGATGAGGTAATTATACCTTCTCCCTTATTGGAAAGTAGTTCATCACAGAAATCAGTTCCAGTGATTCCTACACCAATAAGTGAGGAAGTTAATGATGATGATCATCAAACTTCAGATCAAGTTACTACCAAACCTCGTAGGTCTTCCAGAGTAAGATCCGCACCAGAGTGGTACGGTAATCATGTTCTGGAAGTCATGTTACTAGACCATGATGAACCTACGAACTATGAGGAAGCAATGATGAGCCCAGATTCCACGAAATGGCTTGAGGCCATGAAATCTGAGATATGATCCATGTATGAGAACAAAGTGTAGACTTTGATTGACTTGCCCGATGATCGGTGAGTCATTAAGAATAAATGGATCTTCAAGAGGAAGACGGACGTTGATAGTAGTGTTACTAACTACAAAGCTAGACTTGTCGAAAAAGGTTTTTGACAAAGTTCAAGGTGTTGAATACGATGAGATTTTCTTACTCGTATCGATGCTTAAAAGTCTGTCCGAATCATGTTAGCAATTGCCGCATTTTATGATTATGAAATTTGGCAGATGGGTGTCAAAACTGCATTCCTGAATGGATTTCTGGAAGAAGAGTTGTATATGATGCAACCGGAAGGTTTTGTCGATCCAAAGGGAGCTAACAAAGTGTGCAAGCTCCAGCGATCCATTTATGGACTGGTGCAAGAATCTCGGAGTTGGAATATACGCTTTGATAAGTTGATCAAAGCATATAGTTTTTGTACAGACTTACGGTGAAGCCTGTATTTACAAGAAAGTGAGTGGGAGCACTACAACATTTCTGATAAGTATATGTGAATGACATATTGTTGATCGGAAATAATGTAGAATTATTCTGCAAAGCATGAAAGGATACTTGAATAAAAGTTTTTCAAAGAAAGACCTTGGTGAAGCTGCTTACACATTGAGCATCAAGATCTATATAGATAGATGAAGACGCTTGATAAGATTTTTCAATGAATACATACCTTGATAAATTTTTGAAATAGTTCAAAATGGAACAGTCAAAGAAGGAGTTCTTGCCTGTGTTGCAAGGTGTGAAGTTGAGTAAGACTCAAAGCCCGACCACGGCAGAAAATAGAAAGAGAATGAAAGTCATTCCCTATGCCTCAGTCATAGGTTCTATAAAGTATGCCATGCTGTATACCAGATCTATTGTATGCCATACCACTGAGTTTGGCAAGGGAGTACAATAGTGATCTAGGAGTAGATCACTGGAGAGCGGTCAAAATTGTCCTTAGTGGAATAAGGATATGTTTCTCGATTATGGAAAAAGGTTCGTCGTAAAGGGTTACGCCGATGCAAGTTTGACACTAATCTAGATGACTCTAAGTCTCGATCTAGATACATATTGAAAGTGGGAGCAATTAGCTAGAGTAGTTCCATGAAGAGCATTGTTGACATAGAAATTTGCAAAATACATGAGGATCTGAATGTGGCAGACCCGTTGACTAAGATTCTCTCACAAGCAAAACATGATCACACCTTAGTACTCCTTGGGTGTTAATCACATAGCGATGTGAACTAGATTACTGAATCTAGTAAACCCTTTGGGTGTTGGTCACATAGCGATGTGAACTATGGGTGTTAATCACATAGTGATGTGAACTATTGCTGTTAAATCACATGGCGATGTGAACTAGATTATTGACTCTAGTGCAAGTGGGAGACTGAAGGAAATATGCCCTAGAGGCAATAATAAAGTTATTATTTATTTCCTTATATCATGATAAATGTTTATTATTCATGCTAGAATTGTATTAACCGGAAACATAATACATGTGTGAATACATAGACAAACAGAGTGTCACTAGTATGCCTCTACTTGACTAGCTCGTTAATCAAAGATGGTTATGTTTCCTGACCATGAACAATGAGTTGTTATTTGATTAACGAGGTCACATCATTAGTTGAATGATCTGATTGACATGACCCATTCCATTAGCTTAGCACCCGATCGTTTAGTATGTTGCTATTGCTTTCTTCATGACTTATACATGTTCCTATGACTATGAGATTATGCAACTCCCGTTTACCGGAGGAACACTTTGGGTACTACCAAACGTCACAACGTTACTGGGTGATTATAAAGGAGTACTACAGGTGTCTCCAATGGTCGATGTTGGGTTGGCGTATTTCGAGATTAGGATTTGTCACTCCGATTGTCGGAGAGGTATCTCTGGGCCCTCTCGGTAATACACATCACATAAGCCTTGCAAGCATTACAACTAATATGTTAGTTGTGAGATGATGTATTACGGAACGAGTAAAGAGACTTGCCAGTAACGAGATTGAACTAGGTATTGGATACCGACGATCGAATCTCGGGCAAGTAACATACCGATGACAAAGGGAACAACGTATGTTGTTATGCGGTCTGACCGATAAAGATCTTCGTAGAATATGTAGGAGCCAATATGGGCATCCAGGTCCTGCTATTGGTTATTGACCAGAGACGTGTCTCGGTCATGTCTACATTGTTCTCGAACCCGTAGGGTCCGCACACTTAAGGTTACGATGACAGTTATATTATGAGTTTATGAATTTTGATGTACCGAAGGTTGTTCGGAGTCCCGGATGTGATCACAGACATGACGAGGAGTCTCGAAATGGTCTAGACGTAAAGATTGATATATTGGAAGCCTATATTTGGATATCGGAAGTGTTCCGGGTGAAATCGGGATTTTACCGGAATACCGGGAGGGTTACCGGAACCCCCCGGGAACCATATGGGCCATCATGGGCTTTAGTGGAAAGGAGAAAGGGGCAGCCCAAGGGGGCTGCGCGCCTCCCCCCTTCCCCTAGTCCTATTAGGACTAGGAGAGGTGGCCGGCCACCCCTCTCCCTCTTTCCCCCTTGGGAATCCTAGTTGGAATAGGATTGGGGGGGAGTCCTACTCCCGGTAGGAGTAGGACTCCTCCTGCGCCTCTCCCTCTTGGCCGGCGCCCCCTCCCCCCTTGGCTCCTTTATATACGGAGGCAGGGGCACCTCTAAACACACAAGTTGACACAAGTTGATCCACGTGATCTATTCCTTAGCCGTGTGCGGTGCCCCCTGCCACCATATTCCTCGATAACACTGTAGCGGAGTTTAGGCGAAGCCCTGCTGCTGTAGTTCATCAAGATCATCACCACGCCGTCATGCTGACGAAACTCTTCCCCGACACTTTGCTGGATCGGAGTCCGGAGATCGTCATCGAGCTGAACGTGTGCTCGAACTCGGAGGTGCCGTAGTTTCGGTGCTTGATCGGTTGGATCGAGAAGACATACGACTACTTCCTCTACGTCGTGTCATCGCTTCCGCAGTCGGTCTGCGTTGGGTACGTAGACAATACTCTCCCCTCGTTGCTATGCATCACATGATCTTGCGTGTGCGTAGGAAAATTTTTGAAATTACTACGAAACCCAACAATTGGTCCTCAGTCCAATAGTGGACGGCTTTCGCCTTACCAAGGTACTCATGGATGGCGGCAGCGGATTAAAACTCATCTACGAGGAAACCCTTCAAAAAATGGATATTGACTGGAGCCGCATCGAGCGAAGCAGCACAACCTTCAGAGGGATAATCCCTAGTCGAGAAGTACGCTGCACAGGAAAAATCACACTAGATGTAGTGTTCGGCTCACCGGACAATTACAGGTCCGAGGAGGTCACGTTCCAAGTGGCCCCATTCGGCAGCGGATATCACGCTTTGTTAGGGCGAGAGGCATTCACAATCTTCCAAGCTATACCCCACTACGGGTACATGAAGCTCAAAATGCCCGGACCCAATGGGATAATCACTCTTGGCAGTGATCCAGATGCAACACTCCGCGCTGAAAATAAGACAGCCGCACTGGCCCTAGAGGCATTGTCCGAAGCCCTAGCGGCAGAGGAACTAACTACGCTGCGCTCCACGGTGGATAGGGACGATGTGATACTCGATAAGAGGTCCAAGTCCACCTCTTTTAAACCAGCAGATGAAATAGTCAAATTTTAGGTCCATCCAACGGACCCCACAAAGACGGCCTCCATTGGGGCACAATTAAGTCCTGATGTTGAAGCCGCACTACGAGAATTCCTTCGGGAAAATTGGGACATTTTTGCCTGGCACCCTTCAGACATGCCAGGAATCCCACGCAGGCTGGCAGAGCATAGCCTAAACATCCTAAAAGGATTCAAGCCGGTCAAACAAGCTCTTCGGCGATTTTCCGAACCCAAAAGACAGGCAATGGGAGAAGAGCTAGCCAAACTCTTAGAAGCCGGATTCATCAGAGATATAAAACATCCGGACTGGCTAGCCAATCTAGTAATGGTACCAAAAAAGGACAAATCCTGGCGCCTCTGCGTCGATTTTAAAGACCTTAACAAGGCCTGTCCAAAGGACCCTTTCCCCCTCCCTCGCATCGACCAAATCATCGATGCTACCGCAGGGCACGTTTCATTGTGCTTCCTCGATGCATACTCCGGATACCATCAAATCAAGATGGCGGAGAAAGACCAGGCCGCAACGGCATTCATTACTCCATATGGGCCATTATACTTCAACACAATGCCCTTCGGACTCAAAAACGCCGGCGCAACATATCAGCGCATGATTCAAACATGTCTGGCTACCCAGATAGGCAAAATAGTAGAGGCATACGTAGACGATGTGGTCGTCAAGACCAAACATGTCGAAACTCTAGTAGAAGACTTGAGGGTGACATTCGACAACCTCCGAGCATATGACATTAAGCTCAATTCGGAAAAGTGCGTCTTCCGCGTACCAGCCGGAAAGCTCTTGGGCTTCATCGTATCCGGTAGAGGAATTGAAGCAAACCCGGCCAAAATCCGAGCTCTGTCACAATTGGATATTCCAAAAGACCTCAAGCAAATACAAAAACTAACCGGATGTGTAGCGGCCTTAAGTCGCTTCATCTCCCGTTTGGGAGAAAAGGCTCTGCCCCTCTACCGCCTCCTCCGGTGCACCGAACATTTCGCATGGACGGATGCTGCCACAGCCGGACTCGAAGAAATAAAGGCCATACTGGCAACAAATCCGGTCCTGGCCGCGCCCAACCTGGGCGAACCTATGTTATTATATTGCAGCAACACATCAAGTTGTCAGCGCGGTACTCGTCGTCGAGCGAGAGACAGAAGGGCACAGATTCCCTCTTCAAAAACCAGTGTACTACGTATCCACTGTTCTAACTCCATGCAAGTCCCGGTACCCACATTATCAAAAGATAGCATATGCGGTGTTCATGGCATCCCGGAAGCTGCGACACTACTTTCAAGAGTGTTCCATAACGGTGGCCTCTGAAGTACCTCTCAACGATATTACAAACAATCGCGACGCAACGGGAAAGATTGCAAAATGGGCTATTGAGCTCTTACCATTTGACATAACCTATAAACCACGGCGAGCTATAAAGTCGCAGGTTCTGGCCGACTTCGTCACCGAATGGACCGAAGCCGAACTCCCTAAAGAGTACGGCGCATACTCCAATTGGATCATGCATTTCAACGGATCCAAAATGTTGGCTGGCTTGGGGGCTGGCGTCGTCCTGACGTCCCCAACTGGAGACACAATCCAATACGTACTTCAAATAATGTACATGGACTCCAATAACGGAGCCGAATACGAGGCCCTTCTACATGGCCTCCGGATGGCAATCTCCATGGGAATTCAATGCCTAGAGGTGCGCGGGGATTCAAACCTTGCAATATCCCAAGTAAATGGAGACTTTGATGCCAAAGATCCAAAAATGGTAGCTTACCGCAACGCCGTCCTAAAAATGTCAGCTCGGTTCGAAGGACTCGAATTCCACCATGTAGCCCGGGATAATAACCAGGCAGCAGACGTGTTAGCACGCATCGGTGCGAAACGAGACGCCGTCCCTCCAAACATCTTCCTGGAACGGCTCTTCAAGCCATCCGTGTTATGGGAAGAGGAGTCCGGAACTAACAATCCGGAGCCAGCTACATCACCTAACTCAGACCATTCTGACACAATCGGCGGCTCAGCCAACGAAATAACACCTTCAGCTCACGAAATAATGGCGGTAATTGCCCCATGGACAGAACCATTCCTAGCCTACTTAATTCGGCAGGAACTTCCGAAGACCAAAATGAGGCTCGCTGCATAGTTCGGCGATCTAAAGCCTACAAGGTCCATGAGGGAGAACTTTATAAGGAAAGCACAACCGGAGTCCTTCAAAGGTGTATCTCCGAAGAGGAGGGGCGGAATCTCCTGGCTGAAATTCACGCCGGACTCGGCGGGCACCACGCTGCAGCCCGGGCACTCGTAGGCAAGGCCTTCCGTACAGGATTTTATTGGCCGACAGCCCGGGCAGATGCTCAGGACTTAGTCCAACGATGCGTCGGTTGCCAGCTCTTTGCTAATCAGAGCCACATGCCACCCACCGCCCTCAAAACTTTACCCATTACCTAGCCGTTCGCGGTCTGGGGGCTTGACATGGTTGGACCCCTTAAAGGGGGAACCCACAAGCACAAATACTTATTGGTCATGGTGGACAAATTCACCAAATGGATTGAGGCCAAGCCGGTTAAAATGGCAGAATCCGGACCGGTCATAGACTTCCTATCCGGGGTAGTACACCGTTTTGGCGTCCCGCACAGCATCATCACTGATAACGGCACGAACTTCACTGCCGACGAGGTTAAACTCTGGTGCAAAAACATGGGCATCAAGCTCGATTACGCTTCAGTCTATCACCCAAAACTAACGGTCAAGTCGAGCGAGCAAATGGTCTAATCATGAACGACATCAAACCCAGACTAGTGCGGTCCCTCAAGGAATCTAACACGCACTGGGTAGAGGAGCTCGACTCCGTACTCTGGGGGCTGCGGACCACGCCAAACCGAACTATTGGATTCACACCATTTTTCATGGTGTATGGCGCAGAGGCAGTTCTGCCTTGCGATATAATTCATGACTCACCTCGTGTGCGCATGTACGAAGAAAGAGAATCCGAGTTGGATCGGCAGGACAGTTTGGACGCCTTAGAGGAGGAGTGGGACGTGGCAAAGGCTCGTTCCGCATTCTATCAGCAGCAGGCTCGAAGATATCAAAGCAGAGAAGTACGGGCCAAAACTTACAATGTCGGCGAACTCGTTCTACGCCTGCCGGACAAGAAAATAGACAAACTTAAGCCCAAGTGGGAAGGTCCCTTCATCATCGACCAAGTCCTGACCGGTGGAGCATACCGTCTACGTAAAGCATCTGACAACCGACTCGAGCCGAACCCATGGAACGCAGCCCGTCTCCGAAGATTCTACGCCTAAACACCGGACTCAGACTTCGTCTCACTCCCCCGTCCACCTTTTTATATTTTTTACTGTCTCTTGTCCCCATCCTTCTTCCCACCTTTTTTTTCAATACCTTTTATAGGCTGATTTGCGCTTTGTTCGCACACACTTGATGTGCTCCTAGCACTCATTATACCTGGGGGCTTCTTTACCAGAAGCTTATTAATATGGGCTTCACGCCCAATACATGTGTCATACTTCCGCATGTACCTTTTATTCACCATTATATGCATCGATATGACTTAAGTTTTGGCCAAGCTGGGTTGCCTAGCTCCTGTGCTTACCCCTACGTTCCCAATTGTTCGGCTAGGAGGTAAAGGGAGCACCTCTGCGATTGTTACTGCCGGGTCAGCCGGATGTGTACCTCAGACTGGGTGAAGCCGAAAGCTAGCGTTCTTAAGAGAATATTCGGCCGGTGACTTGAAAGATGATTTATTACTTACTTATTTATAAGGCCCCAGATGCTTTTTCTGCTATTTTCGCAGTCCGGCATTGCACCTTAGGGCATGCCTCCCAGGGAAAGGAACCCTTAACGAAACTATTCTCCCTGGAAGATGTTTCTTACTAACCATGTAATATAACATAACTAGTTGGGCACTTGTCTGATAAAGCAATTATGACCCCGACGCCTTGTCTCCATGCATGCCCCGGTTCTTTTATAACCGTAGGGGTATTCGGACACACTCCAGACTGTTGGGTCCCGAGGTTGAAGCGAAACGGTCCGCAAAGACAAACGATCTACAATCCGGCTAGAAGGCATCTTACATGTCATTTCAAATTACATTGTCAAACCGACTGATTGTACTCCTTCTCAATCCCATCTAACAGGCTGTCTAATTTACAGTCCTGTTGGGAATATTTCGCGGCCACTTCTACTTGGCCATACATCAAGCTCACAGGGATCTCGTTCCCATCAGGCCCCGCAGGTCCAACCTTGGCCATGTGGTTTGGGTCAGCCTTCGGGTAGTGCGTCTTCACCATGGCCCAGGCCTTCCTGGCGCCCTGACGGCAGGCCGATATCTTCCACACACGGAGGCGTCGCCGTGCTCCCTGGAGCTTCTCAGCAAGCTCACCAAGGCCCTCGGGTAGGGAGACGGATGGCCATAAAGCCTGAACGACGCCACTCATCGCCTGCCGAACACGTTCGAACAATTGCACCAGCTCGGGAAGTTGGTCACCTGTTGACCCAGGCATTTCCTCCGCAGGGCGACCTATGAGCACACCTAAAGACATATTTCTGTCAAACGACTTCCTCGCCGAATTCTTCTTTTCAAAGGATTGCTCAAGCACTTACTATAAATGCCGCGACGAAGTCGCTGATTCTCCTTCAAGGAGCCAGATAGCTGGGCCCGAACACCTTTCAGCTCTTCTCCTAGCTGGGTGTGGGCATCTTGGAGCTTGTTTCTCTCCTGCTGCACCTTCATAAGCACCCTCTCGCCAGCCTTTAGCTGACGCAGTAGTTGTTGCTTGTCCGGATCTAGTCCGGCGCCCTCTGCAATATTATTGTCAGATTCACGCCGCACTTTGTTAATTAATTATCTTTTCAAAGTACGTCTTACCAGCGGGGGTCTCTGTGGCTCCCCCTGTGGTGGCCAGTGCGGCCTCAAGTTGGGCCTTGCACCCTTGGAGCTCCTAGGACAGATGGGTATTCTTCTCCGTAAGATCCTGCATAAAAATTGATCCTTAAATCAGTTATTTTAACCATTTTAAGTCTCGAGGGCTACTGGCATATATAACTATTAAAATTACTTACACGTATGTCTTTCACATACTGCTCCGTGGCTCTGGTTAACCCATCTTGAGCGGCACGGAGGTGTGTGTTTCCCGCATCAAAGGCATTTAACGCCTCCGGGGAGAAACACGCGTCACGAAGAACTGTCCGGCGACGCCTGTGATTCATGGCGCTCTCCACCTCAGACCAGGTGGCAGACAGCCTGTCGGCATCCTCCGTCGGAGGAGCGTCCGACTCATGCCTTGTATTCGCCTCCCCTTCCGGGCCATGCGTTGGAGCATGGCTGGCGGAGGCTTGATTGGCAACCTCTTCGGACACTGTCCGGCGAGCGCTCTTTCTGGAAAAGTTATGAGCATTAATATACCTCCTGGGAATCCTTCCCTTAAAAAATAGCGGTGCTCCGTACCGTTGCGGCGACGTTTCAGTTCGCGTCGCACTCCTCTTCCGCCTGCTGGGCCGGACTGACCCTTGTTGGCCGGTCGCCGCGGGCTCGACTTCCTGTCGTAAAGGCACTTCCTGTCGAACACCATTGGTGCACGGTGGTTAGAACTAAGCATTAAAGAAGTAACGGCGCCAGGAATTCGGTCGTACTCACCGGGGAAGCTGGACACAAACCGGGGTAGTCAGCCATAATGGCGACTAAAGCATTATCTATGCTGAGCTGGTGGTACACCCCGTCGATCAGTTCCACCGCTAAGTCCGGATCCTCCTCGGAGGCCGGATCAAGGGACCTTTCTGGGTCTTCGGGTTGTGGGGCTGGGCTTTTTATGCCCTCCACATCCCGACGCAGTTCCTGTGTCAAAATCATACAATAAGACAATTGCCTTTAAAGGCACGGTTCAGATATGCATGCGACCGCTTACCTAGCTCCGAGGGTTGTTCATGGAAAATCCGTTCAGAGGATTCATGTGGAGGAAGTCCTCCTTCTCCCCCTTGTACAAGCCGGATAGGATCTTCACCAGATCGTCGGCCGAGCCAGGTCCCTTGCGGCCGTGGCGGGTGGCGTCGTCGTCTCCATTGAAGTCCCACATGGGGTGGCCCCTATATTGGAGCGGCTGCACCCCACGCATAATGCATGTGGCCATGACTTCGATCATGGTTAATCCGGAATGGGCTAGCAGCCGTATCCGGCCCATCAAGTAATGGACGCTACTATCATCTTCTCGTCGAGGGCTCCGTGGGCGCCAACTTAGGCGTTTCTTCAGGGGAGCGTTGCTGAACTCCGGAAGGCCGATCCGGACTGGATCCGGCAGCGGAGCGTCCTCCATATAAAACCACTCCGAAGGCCAATCTTCGGACGTCTTCTTCGGGGTCCCGGACAGGTATCCGGTCCCGGCGATGCGCCATATTTCGGCTCCACCCACTTGATATATCGACCCCTCGTGAGAGCGGGGTACGAGGCAAAACAGCCTCTTCCACAGCGCAAAATGGGGCTCAATGCGCAAGAACAGCTCACACAGAGCTACGAAGCCCGCGATGTGCAAAATGGAGGCAGGTGTAAGGTGATGAAGCTGGAGTCCGTAGAACTCCAGGAGCCCCCGGAGAAACGGATGTATAGGAAATCCAAGTCCCCTTATTAAGTAGGAGACAAAGCACACCCGCTCTGCTTTGGAGGGATTGGGGGCGCTCTCCGCCTGCTTCCCACCTTTGTAGGTGGCCAGTCCGGCTCGAACCGGAACCATGAAGGCCGGGGGAAGATATCCCTCTGCTTGGAGCGTCACTAACTCGCTGTGCGGGACTGAGCATCTCCTCCAATCTCCTGACTTAGGGCTGGGAGCACGAGAAGAGGAGCCGCGTCGACTGTCCATGTTGGAATGGGTTTGATGTCAGATGCGCCTCGATGAGTGCTTGCGGAAGGAGGATGATGTGATTTGGATCTGGATCCTCGCCTCTCTTATAGGCAGCTTATTTGCGCAGCTAGGGGGTAAAACATAAAAATACCCTGGCTTTTCGCATTCGTGCGACGCGTGGAAGAAGACCATTATTGGACGCGGAAGCCAAGGAGCGCAGCATTTATGAAGCAACCGGACACTATCCGGCAAACACATGGAGCATGAAGAAGAACCCGCCTTGCAAACGACGAAGACAATATACGCGCCGGATTCGTCGTCATTGAAGTCTGGTTCAGGGGCTACTGAGGGAGTCCCGGATTATGGGGTGTCCGGATAGCCGAACTACCATCATCGGCCGGACTCCAAGACTATGAAGATACAAGATTGAAGACTTCGTCCCGTGTCCGGATGGGACTTTCCTTGGCGTGGAAGGCAAGCTTGGTGATACGAATATGTAGATCTCCTACCATTGTAACCGACTCTGTGTAACCCTAGCCCTCTCCGGTGTCTATATAAACCGGATGGCCTTAGTCCATAGGACGAACAACAATCATACCATAGGCTAGCTTCTAGGGTTTAGCCTCCTTGATCTCGTGGTAGATCTACTCTTGTAACCCACATCATCAATATTAATCAAGCAGGACGTAGGGTTTTACCTCCATCAAGAGGACCCGAACCTGGGTAAAAACATCGTGTCCCTCGTCTCCTGTTACCATCCGCCTAGACGCATAGTTCGGGACCCCCTACCCGAGATCCGCCGGTTTTGACACCGACACCCCCTTTTCCTCCTGATTATTCGCTTCATAGCGCCACCAACATGTGCGTGCACCCCATGGATGATGCTTATAGCAAATCTAACACTCAGGGTAGTCATGTTGTTGTTGCTGATCACGCCCTTGCTGCTGTTGTGGTTGCTGTCGAGGACGTCCTCTGTAGGCACCGCCTCCACCAGCAGGAGGGGGCTGGCGGTCACCACGGCCGCGCCCCCTTCCTCCTCGCCCGCGATAGGATCTTCCACGAGCTTGTCCACGGCCTCTGTAAGCCGCGTTTGCAGATGTATGGAAAGTGCCTGAAGATGAATCGCCCAACATCTCCATCCTCTGATCAAAAGCGGAGATTTGAGTGAAGAGATCGTCCGCCGTGATCAAGTTTTTGACAGCACCAACCGCCGCAACCACAGGATCATAGGTCTAGTCCTGCAAGAATATAATCAACCATCTCCGGATCTGACACCGGACGGCCAGCAGCAGCTAGTTCATCTGCAAGGTTTTTCATCTTCGCCATGAAGGCAGAGCTTGACATGGAGCCCTTCTTGGTTGTGGTGATTGCGATTCTCAGGTTTGTGATCCTGGATTGCGACTGAGAGGCGAAGAGTTTCGTCACCGTCGTCCATAGCTCGAAGGTAGAGTCCTTCCCGACGACCTGTCCAAGAATTTCTGGAGTCATAGAATTGAGTAAGTATGAGAGGACCTGTTGTTCTTTGGCAATCCATGGCCCGTACAGCGGGTTCGGCTCCATGGCCGAAGTTTTGTCCGCCTTGGTGATCTCCACCATCTTGGGGGGAGCAGCATCGGAGTTTTCCAAAAGCCACGTCACCTGCGCACCTCGCAGGGCTGGGAGCACTTGCGTTTTCCAGAGGATAAAGTTGCCTCTCGCAAGCTTCTCAGACGGGGGCGCGCCGAGGTTGAGGGCGACACCTGTTGACGACGACATGGGGGCGATGCTGATGTACTTGGTGTTTGAGTTTTGTGGCTAGATGTGTAAGGAAGAGGATGCTCTGATTACCATGAAAGATTTGGAAGCGTTCCTGCTCCTCGATGAGGAGCCGCGTTGGTTTATATTGCAAGAGACAGAACAGCCCTGTCGTGACTTACAAGAAGAGGAAACCAAGTCGGGAGAGGAGTTGGCTGTTTTACAGGAATCCTAGCAGGTTACGGGAGAGAGATAGAATAAGGTTGAGATTACATCAAGGAGATAATCACAAATTCTAAGAAAACCAAGCACCAAGACGATCCAAATGAGGAGACTTTTAGCGAATCGTCTCCACCATCTCTTGCTTTTTTTGCACTGATAGATCACTGGAAAAATAGTTTTTGCAGTTGCTTCAATCATCCTCCATCGCTCTTTAATGTCTGCCTCATCAGCAAAGGAGTTTTATAGGACTATCAGACTGTTCCGATCCTTTGCCATCTTTCCTACATAGGTTGGCTGATTAATGTGATTGGAAAGTTTAGGCATTTTTTCTAAGGATTTCTTTGCACTTTTTTTTGGAGAAGAATAACCATGCACCAAAACCTCCTGATAAAAATTCTTTGCAGCGTTTAGGAGCATGTTCTATACCTATCCTACATTTATCTTATTCCTGCATATTTAGAATCCAGCAAAGGAAAATAAAAGGCTTAATTCTACTTTTGATTTATAATCCTATGTTATAAGAAACGAAACAAATAGCGGCAATGGTTGCTCAGAGGTTCATGAACCTTGATGTAATTTTTATTATGTTTGTTATGCTTGTATTTCTGATGAACTTTTATTATAAATCTGTGTTCTGTTTGCAACAAAAAAAATGTTTTCCCATGTTAATAAAAAGAATCAAGGAACATATATTTTCATATTATTGTGTGCTTAGAGAATCCTGCTAATATTGAATTGGAAGAAGTATTGGGCATGCTTGACCCCAATAATTTTCAGGTGGAGGTCGATCCAGGGATGTATCTGGTTCACCGGGGCAATTGGTGTTACCGGTGCACCGGTCGCCCATTGCAGATTCAAAAATGTTCGAAAAAATTTAAAAAACATTAGTGCATTGACACAACATTATTGTACGTTGTCACAGAAATTCAAATCAAAATTCGAAACATTGCTCAAGATACAAAAATGATAAATTTGACACTGAATAGTACATAACACAAGTTGGGCTTCGGTTTTGGCCCATTAGCATATTGACAGCAAATTTATCATTTTTGTATCTTGAGCATTTGTTTTGAATTTTGAATTAGTTCTTTGTGACAAAATACATTCTGTTATTGTGGATGCACTAACTTTTTTCAGATTTTTTTTCTAATATTTTTGAATGTGCAACGGAATCAGGTGCACCGGTAGCACCAATTGACCCAGTGTACATTCCGGGTCGATGCATCGATATTCCTGGACGTAAATCATAGTGCATGCATGCATGCGGATGTCGCAGGAACTAAAGCGGGGAGGTGAAATTAAGTGGAATCGCACAAAAAAGAGAATCTATTAAAGTACAGAAGCAGTGCCCAGCCGACAACGCATCTAACCTAATCGTGCAATGCCGTGCCCGGCCGGGACCAAATTGCCAACCATATATGCACCCATGCATGCGTTGTTTTGCTCAAAAAAAAAATGCATGCGTTGTAGTGGATGACTTACGTACGACACCTCCGTGTTCAGCACACGTTTAGCTCGGTAACGTTTGCGCCTTGTTGATCCAGCAAGACGGCGAGGTTGTGGATGACGTACGATAGCACGACGGCGTGGTGACGGTGATGGTGATGTGATCTCTGTAGGGCTTCGCCTAAGCCCTATGAAAATATGACCGAGGGAGTAAACGGTGGACGGGGGCGCCGCACACGGCTAAGACAATTGTCTGTTATGTGCTAGGCGTCCTCCTCCCACACATATATAGGTGGGAGGGAGGGAGGAGCAGCCAAAGGAGGCGCCCAAGCCGTGCCCCCTGCCTTATATAGGTGCGGGTGAAAGGCAGGGGAGGGTGGCGCCCCCCTTTCCTTTCTCCCATCAGAGGGAAAGGCAGGAGGGGCTAGCCCTTCCTCCTTTCCTTTCCTTAGGGCCTGCTGTCCAAAGAAGGGGCGCACTAGGGGCTGTCTGTTCCCCCTTTGGCTCATTAGGCTCATATCTTTGCCAGGGATGTTCGAAACTCCTTTCTGATGACCTGATAAGTACCCGGTACCCTCTGAAACACTTCCGCGGAATACCATCGTCCTATATATCAAACTTTACCTCTCGGCCATTTCAAGACTCCTCGTCATTTCCATGATCTCATCCGGGACTCCGAACAACATTCGGTCACCAAATCACATAACTCATATAATACTATATCGTCATCGAACGTTAAGCGTGTGGACCCTACGGGTTCGAGAACTATGTAGACATGGCCGAGACACCTCTTCGGTCAATAACCAATAGCGGAACCTGGATGCTCATATTGGCTCCTACATATTTTACGAAGATCTTTATCATTAGAACCGTTATGACAACATACGTAATTCCTTTTGTCCATCGGTATGTTACTTGCCCGAGATTCGATCATTGGGATCTCTATACCCAGTTCATACTTGTTACCGGCAAGTCTCTTTACTCGTTCCGTAATACATCACCTCGTAACTAACTCCTTAGTCATTTGCTTGTAAGCTTATGATGTGTATTACCGAGAGGGCCCAGAGATACCTCTTCGATACTCGGAGTGACAAATTCTAATCTCGATCTATGCCAACTCAACAAACACCTTCGGAGATACCTGTAGAGCATCTTTATGATCACCCAGTTACGTTGTGACGTTTGATAGCACACAAAGTATTCCTCCGGTATCCGGGAGTTGCATAATCTCATAGTCGAAGGAATATGTATTTGACATGAAGAAAGCAATAGCAATAAAACTGAACGATCATTATGCTAAGCTAATGGGTGGGTCTTGTCCATCACATCATTCTCCTAATGATGTGATCCCATTATCAAATGACAACACATATTCATGGTTAGGAAACCTTAACCATCTTTGATCAACGAGCTAGTCTAGTACAGGCTTACTAGGGACACAGTATTTGTTTATGCATTCACACATGTATTTAGGTTTCCGATCAATACAATTTTAGCATTAATTATAAACCTTTATCATGAATAAGGAAATATAAAATAACAAATCTATTATTGCATCTAGGGCATATTTCCTTCAATATTCACCCGAACCACTGTCGCATGTACGCTAAAAAGTCAAAAGAAACTACAAAAGGTGAAGTATGTATTGCATGGGAAATAAGACCAACCCAAAAATCAAGCACCAAGATGATCCAAATAGGAAGGCTTTTAGCAAATCGTCTCCACCATCTCTTACCTTCTTCTTTTTTTTGCACTGATAGATCACTGGAAAAATAGTTTCTGCACTTGCTTCAATCATCCTCCATCGCTCTTTAATGTCTGCCTCATCAGCAAAGGAGTTTCATAGGACTATCAGACTGTTTCGATCTTTTGCCTTCTTTCCTACATAGGTTGGCTGATTAATGTGGTTGGAAAGTTTAGGCATTTTTTCTAAGGATTTCTTTGCACTTTTTTTTGGAGAAGAATTACCATCCACCAAAAACCTCCTGATAAAAATTCTTTGCAGGGTTTAGGAGCATGTGCTATACCGATCCTACATGTATCTTATCCCCGCATATTTAGAATCCAGCAAAGGAAAATAAAAGGCTTAATTCTACTTTTGATTTATAATCCTATGTTATAAGAAATGAAACAAATAGCGGCAATGGTTGCTCAGAGGTTCATGTACCTTGATGTAATTTTTATTATGTTTGTTATGCTTGTATTTCTGATGAACTTTTATTATAAATCTGTGTTCTGTTTGCAACAAAAAAAATGTTTTCCCATGTTAATAGAAAGAATCAAGGAACATATATTTTCATATTATTGCATGCTTAGAGAATCCTGCTAATATTGAATTGGAAGAAGTATTGGGCATGCTCGACCCCAATAATTTTCAGGTGGAGGTCGATCCAGGGATGTATCTGGTGCACCGGGGCAATTGGTGTTACCGGTGCACCGGTCGCCCATTGCAGATTCAAAAATGTTCGAAAAAGTTCAAAAAAAATTTAGTGCATTGACACAACATTATTGTACGTTGTCACAGAAATTCAAATCAAAATTCGAAACATTGCTCAAGATACAAAAGTGATAAATTTGACACTAAATAGTACATAACACAAGTTGGGCTTCAGTTTTGGCCCATTAGCATATTAACTCAATTTTGTCATTTTTGTATCTTGAGCATTTGTTTTGAATTTTGAATTAGTTCTTTGTGACAACTAACTTTTTTCAGATTTTTTTTGAATATTTTTGAATGTGCAACGGGATCGGGTGCACCGGTAGCGCCAATTGACCCGGTGTACGTTCTGGGTCGATCCATCGATATTCCTGGACGTAAATCATAGTGCACGCATGCGTGCGGATGTCGCAGGAACTAAAGCGGGGAGGTGAAATTAAGTGGAATCGCACAAAAAAAGCCCAGCCGACAAGTGCCTGCTGCGCATCTAACCTAATCGTGCGATGCCGTGCCCGGCCGGGACCAAATTGCCAACCATATATGCACCCATGCATGCGTTGTACTCCTTCTTAGGCGATCGAGCTGATACGGACGAACTATGGATAGATAGATCGGTAGCCGTTGGATCCCCGGCGGGCGGCCTGGATGGGCGCTAGTTGAGATCCATACATGTGTCCGTGGCTGTCGATGTCACGTGTGATGGTCCCTGTCGCGTGTCCTGGTCCTGGCTAGTGTAGCAGGAGTACTAGTGCAGCAGGAACGTATAATGGTCCACAATGCTATAACATGTTTAGGGTTGAGAGACCTTTGTTTAACAGGCTACATAATACTTTGGTGCAATCATATGGCTTGAAGTCCAATACAAAAATGACATTTGTAGAGGCTCTAGCTATGTTTTTTATTGATTGTTGGATCACAAAAGTCCATGATGAGTTAGCTCATGCTTTGTTTCATGGAGTGTAACATTTTTTGAAGCTTCGATTGATGACTTTTATGTTTAAGTGGAACATCTCATTTGTATGGACAAAATAAAATTTATCAAGTTTTGCATGCTTGATTTGTAAAGATGGTTCGTTTATGTCAATTGTGAGCGGGAGGAGGCCACACAAGAACCGGCCACATCAAATCCGGCAGGAAATAGGGTCCAATGATTGAGAAAGATCATTTATTGTCAATCTAACCCTGTCATCCAAACACCATTTTGGTTAAAATTAGTTCAGGATTAGTTTAGGGTTGAAATCTAACTCTAACCTCTAACTCAGTTAGAGTATCCAAACAGGGCCAGTGCGGACGCTGCACACTCCGGATAAAAACAAACACGTCAAGATGCAAGATGGCGATCACGAACTAGCTGGCCAGTCGATCGCTACGGCCGGCGACCGCTGCCCGGCTGCCGGGACTACTCCGGCTAGCTCCCAGACGACAATGGCTGACACGATGCTACTACTCACCCATTGCCGTTAACTAGTGGGTGAGGACGCGAGGTGGATGCAAGTCCACACCTCCGCAAATCCTATGTGCCGATATGTGCGGCGAACTGTTGCCCTGCCGCCCAAAACTGACGTAATTGGGCTGCCCTGTTTAGCCTTCTACATATCCTGGTTTTCGGAACCTTCTACGAGGATTGCTGACTCAACAACGTCTGTTTCTTTTAACTTTTTCTTGGTTCTTTTTGATTTCTCTTTTTCCTTTTTCAAATTTTTTCTTTTTAAAAAACCTTGGGATTCTAAAAATTGTTCCGGGTTTTAAAAAATGATCAGGTTTTCAAATAGTTTTTGGAATTTCAAGAAATATTCTCATTCAAACGATATTTAGAAATTCTATTTTGCGGAAATTTTGAAAAACATTTATGTTTATTCAAAAAACTGGTCAGAATTTCTAAAAATGTCCTTATTTTCTAAATGTTTTTAAAAATACAAAAAAATTCTCATTTTCAACATTTGATACAGAATTTACAAAAAATATTCATGGTAGTACTTTTCATAAAATGTTTGGAAACCTTAAAATTTGTTCCCGTTAAAAAATCGCTTTTTCTAGAGAAAAATATTCATTAAAAAATACTTCAAAATAAGAAAAGAACCAACTAAAAACCGGTTCCCACAATGATAAAGTCGCTAAATGAACCGCTCGCTGCAGTTCGGGGAAGCTATAGTGTATTGTCTCCGTAAACTGTGTCATTGGTTAAATGTGCTAGGCCAATAGGAAGCTCGCCTGGACGTTTGCTTGACTGTTTGGCGCTCACTGCGTCAAACAGGAGCTCCCCAACACCCCCTCATGTTCAACACATAATAGCGTCAAATAGTGGGGAGCCACTACCTAGCGGTTTTACCTTGCGGTGCTCCGGTATCACTTTTGTGGTTTTGGAGCTCGCCAAGTGGTACTTCCAGTTGTTGTCACTTGTTGCGTGCTGGGCGCTTCCTCTGAAAGTCGCAATTTTTTCTGGCTCTTCGGTTTACGCTTGGTTTTTGTTAGGGTTTACAGAAGAAAAACTTGTGAAGCATTGTGCTTCTCCGGGAAAAAAACAATGCTGGCACAAGAAGCACAAATTTGCGGCCGCGAGAAGCACATCAAAAAATTATGTGCTTTCACAGGAAGCATAGATTTGCTTCCGTGAGAAGAACAAATGCATAAAGGAAAAAAAAACTATGCTTCCATGGGAAGCACAGATTTGCTTCCGCTAGAAGCATCAGCATCTCGAAAAGGGAAAAAAATGTGTATTGTGCTTCAATAGAAAGAAAAAAGATGTGCTTCCACGATACGGCCATTTTTGCTTCTTGTGAAAACAAATATTTGAAAAATCGCAACCGTGCTTCCAGGCTCCGGTTTTTCTTCCGTTTTTTCATTATTTGTTTTTTTTTGTTGCCAGTTCAATTTTTGTTTTTAATAGATTTCATTGTCTTTTTGGATTTTCTGTTTCCTTTTTTTGTTTTTTTCTAAAAATAATTCAACGAAACCTATTAATATGGTATCTAGTTTCGTCTATCTCGGTGCGAGAAATTCAATGGCCAAAACAGTTCAGAATATGGACGTATGGTTTTAAAGATAAAACATTTTGAATAATGAATATATCTATCTATCTATCTACTTATCTACTATCTACCTACTACGCCTACAAAAGCATGAAAGGGCGGGAACCAATTCGTCTAATCCATCCGATTCTGCAATCAGATAGTCTACCTCAGTCCAACATACTAAACATGTCTTATTCTTTAATTACCCAACATGCCATTATGGTAATCCTTCTCCAACCTCTTTCTTCATGAAAAACAAAAGAAAACTTAAACCGATGTCCCCTCGCGCTTAGGCCTTGTACAATGCAAAACGCTTAGGGGATGCTTAGAAAAATAAACCAGTGTTTATTTAAGCACCAGTATTTATTTGTAGAGGGTAGACGCTTAATCAAACGTCTCGCCTGTAAAAATAGGCACTAGTGCTTCAAAAAAAATGAACTATTTTTCTAAGCACCTAACATTCTACAAGGCCTAAGGGCATGTCCAACATGGACATTTAGGATGGGCGCCAGGATGAGAATCCCGGTCATTTGACGATTAATTAAACAGTTTTGTTAAAGCACATCTAAATGTGCTTTAAGTATTGTACATCTATATCTTGTGCCATTGATTTTACGCTAACATTCCTGCCAGTATTTTTTGTCTTTTTTATTTTTCTTTCTAGTTTAATTGACTAACTTAAATGTTCTGCGGAGCTGGCCTGGGGCATTGGATTTTCCCAGCAAGTATATATTTATTTTTCATGGGCCCGGGGTTCAGCCTAGTGAATGGAGACCGAAAGCTAGCGATCCAAAGTTCCAAACGCATCACACACGGAAGCAACGATCCATGCAGGCACACCCAGTGGCGATTATAGTGGGCATGCTTCAACAGGCTCAAGCCTGCGGAATTTCCTAAACGGCGCCTTAAGCGCCCGTTTTAGGTGTTAGGGCAAACGGGCGCACACCCCCTTCTCCACGCGGGCCGGCCCATTTCATTTTTTCCCTCCTCTTTATTAAGGAGCAAAATTAATAAGAACGCAGTGGGAATCGAACCGTGACTTCCTGGTCATATGCACACTACGCTAACCACCACAGCCACCGCAACTTTTGCATCTCTAATCAGTTTTTTACTTCTTTTCTTCTTTCTTGTTTCTTTTTCTTTTTTTTATTTTTTCTTGGAAGAGTTTCGTTTAGTTTTTTTCTTTTATTTTTCGTTTTTCTTAGAACTGTTTTTGTTCTTTTTTTATATATTTTTCATTTTTTTCTAAATACATGAACATTCTCTTCAAATTTGTGAACTTTTTCTCAATTCGATGAACTTTTTTTTCAAAGTTGATGAACTTTTATCAAAGTCAATGAACTTTTATTTCGAAATTGGATAAAAAAATCAAACATGGTCAACTTTTTTGAAATCCATGAACTTTTTTTTTTAATTTCGATGTATTACTTTTGAAATTTCGTGAACTTTATTTTCAAATTCGATGAACTAATTTTCAAATTTTCTGAAATTTTTGCTCACCATATTGAAGAAAAATGTCCACCATACATTGAAAAAATGTTCAGTGTGTATAAAAAAATGTTCATCATGTCTAGAAATTTTGTTCAGTATGCACTCAAAAGGAGTTCATCGTACTTAAAAAAAGTTCTATGTGTATTTGAATATTGTTCGCCATACATTAAAAAATGTTCAGTGTGTATAAAAAATGTTCATCGTGTAGAGAAATTTTGTTCAGCATTTACTCAAAAAAAGTTCAGCGTATTCTAAAAAAATGGTTAGTGTTTCTTTGTATAACGTTCACCCTATACTAAGAAAATGTTCAATGTGTATTCTAAATTTGCTTTCTAAAAATTGTTCACAGTACAAAAAAAGTATTCAAATTTCGAAATTTGTTCAGTTTTGAAAAACATAGTTCGCGTTTAAAAGAAAAGGAATATTCGAAATTTGATGAACTATATTCAGAATTGATGAACTGATTTTTTCAAATTCGATGAACTTTTTTCAGAATTGGTTAACTTTTTTTTCTAATTCGTTTTATTTAAGAAAATTGATGAACCTTTTCGAGTTCCATGAATGCTTTTTAAAATTGAACTTTTATTACACATCTATGCTTTCCTTTTTCTTTTTTACGTTTCCCTTTTCTGAAAAGATTTTTATGGTACAGAAGTTATGTCAATGTTGTACTAGAAGAAGTATTAAGTAGGTTTGTTTTTGGATTATAGACATGTAAGTTGTCCTAGTGCAGTGGTAACTGCACTGTTTCTTTTGGCTGTATATGTAGGTGCGTTGGTTCGAATCCCACTACCTGCAATTATGTTTCTACTACGTTTGCTTTTTGGCGAAATTATGTTTCAACCACGTTTTCTTTTTGGCGAGGTTATTGGGCCGGCCCGCTAGGCGACGCGCGCGAGCGCCAGGAACATTAAGCGGCGCAGAAGGCGCCCTATAGGAGCTCCCCAAGTCTGCCCTCTAAAACTGAAAAACAAAAATTTACTACTAGTTCCGAGCCCATCTCAGCCCACTGCCTAGTGTCTAGGGGCCGGCCCATAGGCCGGGGCAACGGGGCGACCGCCCTGGGCCCCTGGGAGGTAGGGGCCCTGGCCCAGGTAGTAGTACAGTATAGACGTACTATGATATTTCTTCTTCCGATCCAGAAAAAACAAGGCCCAAGCCCACCACGTAGCTAGCACTCACGGACCGAAATAATTGATGGGTTCGCTACGCTGCTGCAGCATTCATCGGGAGCTCCTATTCGACGCATTTTGCGTCGAACAGCCAGCCGATGCACGCACAGACCCCGTGACTGGGCCGGCCAAATAGTGGGCGCTGTAGCAGAGCAGCTATGATGGAAAAAGAACAAAGCGTGAAAAGGGTGTCGAGTAGGATTCGAACATACGACCTCCATCTCGTGTACCTGAGCAGCTAACCAATGGAACCAACAAACATTAGTGTACAAATGGGAGCGTACATGCATAAGAACTACTCGGACAGCTGTTTTGAATTTTTTGGAACTTTATCTGGAAATTCTGATTCTTTGTAAAAGCAAACAATGTTTGAAAATCTAATAATTTCTTGAACAACTCGAATTTTTTTCACAATTTGAAAAAATAAAATAGAAACGTGAACATGTTTCAACAGAAAACATTTTGAAATTCCAGGATATTTGATGAAAACCCAAACATTTATTGAAATTTAAGAAACAAAAATTTAATACTGGGAACAATTTTTGAACAGTGCAAACATTTTTTTAATTGCAGAATATTTTCAAAAACTAGAATATATATTGAATTTGAGAACAAAATTTGATAATGGGAACTGTTTTGAATTGCTGAACATTTCTCGTAATTCTCAAACATATTTTGCAATTCCCGAACATTTTTTGGAAACACGAACATCATTTGAAAACAGGGACAGTTCTTAATATTCTGAGCTTTTTCGTAAACATGAACATTGTCTGAATTTATGAGCGAAAATTTAAAAGAGGAACAATTTTTTAAATCACGAATTTATTTGGAATTGTTAGAACAAATTTTGAAATGGAGAACAATTCAAAAATCCCAACAAAATTGAAACATGAACAAATTTTGAATACGTGACCAAAAATTTGGAAACGAGAACATTTTTTGAAATGCCGGTCATTATTTGAAAAGTTCTGATAAATTTGAACAGAAACATTCCAAGAAAAAGAAATGCTATAAAATTTGTATAGCGCGAACTCTAATGAACAGAAAGCAGCGGCAGATTTGAAACATTTATGATTTTTCTTATATTTCTTTGAAATAATGAACAGTTTTGAGATTGTCATTCTTTCTGAAAACACAAACAAATTAAAAAAACGTGAAAAAAATTCGTAATTCCAAACATATTTCATAAACAGGAAGAAACGGTGAACAAATTTTGACATCTGGAACTTTTTTCTAAAATGCGAACAAATTTTGAAAGTTCTGAACATTTTGAGAAAACTCAAACATTTTTTCAACACACAAACAAATTTTGGAGCCGCGAACATATTATTTTGGAACGGAAACATTTTCTAAACTACCCAAAAAACTGAACAGGAACAATTTTTCAAATTTCAAAACAAAATTTGGAAACACAAACAACTTTTGAGTTTCCGAAATATTCTTGGAATTTGTGACATTTCTTTAAAGCACAAACATTTTCTAAATCTTAAGAACAAATTTTGAAACAGAGAACAAATTTAGAAGCACGAACAATTTTTTAAAGCACGAACAATTTTTGAATGTTGAGAACAAATTTTGATATGGAGAACAAATTTGGAAGCTCGAACAATTTTTGAAAGCACGAATAATTTTTGAATCTTGAGAACAAATTTTGAAATGGAGAACAAATTTGGAAGCACGAACAATTTTTGAATGTTGAGAACAAATTTTGAAATGGAGAACAATTTTTTTAAGCGCGAACAATTTTTGAATGTTGAAAACAAATTTTAAAATGGAGAACAAATTTGGAAGCGCGAATTTGAAATGGGAAGATTTTTTGAAACTCCCAAACATAATTTGATATGTGAACAAAAAGAAGACAAAAAGAGAAGAAAAAGGAATTGAAAAATGAAATAAAGAAACAGAAAAATGAAGAAAGAAAAAGAAAAAAAAAACAGGAAAAAGAACAAAGAAAAAGCAAACAGAAAAAATTTGAAACAAACATTTTTTGAATCTTGAGAACAAATTTTGAAACAAAGAACAATTTTCAAAATGCCCGATCAAATTTGGAAGCAAGAACAGTTTTGCAAAAGCACGGGCATTTTTTGAATCTTGAGAACAAAATTTGAAGCAGAGAACAATTTTGAAAAATCCAAACAAATCATTCGTGCTTTTCTAAAAATCCAAACAAATTTTGAAACGGAGAACAATTTTTAAAATAATAAACAAATTGTAAAATGGAGAACAATTTTGAAAATCCCAAACAAATTTGAAATGTGAACATTTTTTAATACATGAACAAAAATTTGAAAAAGAAGAACATTTTTTGAAATTTGTGAACAATTTTTGACAATAGGCATTTTTGAAATCCATGCCATTACTTTCAAATTTCACAAATAATTATCAAAAATAATTCGAACAAATTTTGAAAAAACAGGAACATTTTCTAAAAATACGGAACAAAAATTTGAAAGCAGAAACATTTTTTGAATTTGTGAACAAATTTTGTAAAATGGGAACATATTTTGAATGTGTGAACATATTTTTTTAAAAGAAGATAAGAACACATATGAAAATAAAAACTAAAGAAAGAAAATGTGTTGAAAAGAGAAATTAACTTGAAAAGGAAAACAGAAAGAAAACAAAAAAGAAAAGAAAATGTTCTGAATATGAAAATATTCAAAAAACATTTGAAAATTCGAAAATTCAAAAAGAACATTTTTTAAAAGCAAGAACATTTTTCGAAAATTAAGAACAAATCTGAATATGTACTTAGTTTAAAAAGATAAAATAACGTTGAAAAAATAACAAGAAAACTAAAACGAAAAAGAAAGAAAGAAGAAATTAGAAAAATAAACAGAAAAGAAAAAAACCGGTTTAGGGAACCATCTAGAATGTTCCCAAAACCAGAGAAAACCGGCTGGGAAACTCTAGAAGGTTCCCAAAACCGGAAACACTGGAACACGTTAAATGGGCCGGCCCAAGGGTAGCGCTCGATCGTTGGCTCTGTGCGTTTGGTCGACTGTTTGACGCAACGAGCGTCCAATAGGAAATTCCGCATTCATCGACCTCCTCGGCTCTAGTCTCCTCGGCTCCTCCCCGAAATTCTCCAATCCCCAGAGAACAGCGCCGCCGCTCCCGTGCACTTCCCAATTCGAGGCGCCGCTCCTTGCATCTATTAATGGAGATCAATGGTGCTATTCCCTTCCCAATCATCTCTCTTTACATCCTCAACATTCCCCATCAGAGATGGTACATCTACCTCCTTCCCCTAATCAAGTATTCTTTTGATTCGCTGTTAAATAGCCTGGTGCTCCTCCTCTGATGGCTCCATCCGAAATCTCCAATCCTTCTCTTTCTAGTTCCCACTCTTCTGTTGGCCTGCTCTTCAAAGCTTCATTGGATCCAGGGATGAGAAGGGGGGGACGGGGAATGAGTGTTGCAGCCTTGCAGATCTGGGATGCTACATGGACAATTCAACATCAAGCCATATGCCCATATTCAGGTGCTTTTGTTCCATGTATTGACTGTTTTTCTCCAATTTTTTGGTGACATATCTTCTAAAAAATGTTTATCAGTGACAAAAGGAAGTGCAAAAAAACAAAGAGATGAACTGGTAGAACCCAGAAAGGTTCGATTGACATTTTTTAGAACCGGTAGTTCTACCAGAATCGTTTGTGCCATTGCGTGATATGGAGGTTCGTTTGTTAGAGACATAGACTCTTGTCCAAATTTATTAATAGCTTATCGAATTTTATTTACTGCACCAGTCAGTCACTATAGCATAAGCTGAACGCAGTTTCTCAAAAGTTCAAGTTATTGGGAAACTATTTGAAATCATCAATGTCAGAGGAGAGATTGAATGGTCTTGGTACTTTATGCATTGAGAAAGAAAAGTCGGATGAAATAAATACTGAAGTGGTTATTGATGACTTCTCTTCCAGAAATGTTAGGAGAAACAACAAGATCTGATCATCATATTCAGGAAGCTTTGGAGACGTTTTCTTTGGGTGAAGACATCGAGTGACGAACAGATTGGAGAGAATAGAAACTAATGTAAGTTCTCTTGCATTAACATTATATCTCATGATAACACAAACGCTTCAAGTTGCTACCAGTTTTGACAAGGTTTTCACACTTAGAAGAGCAAGATGATGGTCTCTTTGTGCCACTCAAGGGCAATATTTTGTAGAATTATATTGTTTCCATACTATTATGATATAGTAGTTCTCTGGATCATTACAAATAAATAATTTGTGACATGTGCTTTTTAGTTCAAAGAACATCAATCTATGCTATCTACTAAATTCCTTTCAAAATACAATATATTCTGAATTTTTATTTCTTCACAAGGGCCCCATTTTGTCGTCTCGCCCCAGGGCCCCGAATATGTATAGACCGGCCCTGTGTCTAGCCTGTTGTTTACCAGTTCCAACCCTTGTACTGAGAAGTTGAGCCTGCCCTTCATTTTCATCCAAGATTCGCCATTGCGCACACCCTACCTGTACGCACGAGCCCACGCCTCGCTGACCGCATGATCTAGCTCTCATACGCACAGGAAATGCTTGTCTCCAGCGCCAGCGTCGCCGCCTCCATGCACGGTCGTCGTGGCGCCGTCACCGTCCACTTCCCTGGGCAGGCCCCTAAAAACTTGACCCGTAAAACGCGTTTGCAGTTTCACGAAGATCGTGTTTGCGGGTCGAAAACTAGCGCGGTCGAACAGATACTGTAAAACAAACTATAAAACTGGAATAAAGAGTTCCTCTAGTTCGGCCGTTGCCGCCCCTTCCTTCAGCCGGCCGCGCCGGCCATGCGGGCCGCGCCCAACCCCGTCGGTCGCGCCCCGTCACCCATAGGCCATGCCCCATCGCCCGTCAGCCGCGCCCCATCGCCCATCGGTCACGCCCCGTCCCTGCCGGTCGCGCCCTGTCCCTGCCGGTTGCGCCCCATCACCGCGTCGGTCGCGCCCAGCCTCGCCGGCCACGCCTCGTCGCCTCCGTCGTCCGCGCCCAGCCTTGCCGGCCATGCCCCATCGCCTTCGTCGTCCGCGCCTTGCTCTATTGCCAGGCGAGTCGTGCCCCTTTGCCTGCCGCGTCGGGAGGATTCCGGCGTCCAGGCTGAGGTCATGGGAGGCCACGACGATGTCGAGCTCATCCAATTCGAACCGGCGGCGATCGATTACGGCGTCTAGCGGCCTTTTCCGATGTGCGGTGATGAATTCTGGCGAGTTTCGGGCGGATTCTAGCAAACTCCGCGGCGGCGTGTTTGCTCCGACGAGGTTTGACCGGTATACGCCCCCCCCCATATTCGGCCCTCCAACCTCCAAAGATAAGGGTTTCGTGCGTGCATTTGCGGTGGCCCTTAAAAAATTTATGGGTTGGACTACTTTTACGGTTTCTGTTCTGAACACTTTTTTCACCCAAAACTGTAAAACGCAAATTTTTTGCGGGTTTGACCACTTATGCGGGGTCTGCTAGAGATGCTCTAATCCCGTCCCGGCGCCCAACTCCGTCGTTGTCTGCGCCGTTCGCTGCCACGCGTCACCCCCGTTCTTCCCCTGCCCCACCTAACCTTTAATTTCATTGATTCTTTGCAATTTGCACTTGTACGGTGTTCTACAATTTAACCTACTAACCTCTATGTATGAACTTCATTGAACTAAATTTAATTGAAAAAAAAATGTGTGTGTGTGTGTGTGTGTGTGTGTGTTCTGTACTTAGTCATATATATGCAAGGTTTGTTCAGGTATTGTTGAACTAAATAGATGTATTTGCAATTTCATTTCATGTTGTAGAAGTAGAAGATGAGGGCTTTCACCTCGCCGATGTGGTAAGGTTTTTGATTTGTATCAATTAATGATAGTTGTTTCACTTGATGTTTATGCATTTTCTTATAAAATTATTTCTTTTATAATGCCTTGAAGGTTTTGGTTCTTCTACCCTTCATCAAGTTATGGCAGGCACCAACAAAGTAATCAACTGATTTGGTATTTTTTTTGTGTTTCCCTATCATTATATTATAATTCTGTCATCTTCTATATATTTTGTTGGATCTTTGAGCATTGCGTTGAAATTCCAAATCTATTGAGCAATTGAACTTTACTTTGCATGTTTTCGCATAAGGTACTTTTAGAATTGGTATAAGGTAATTTTAGGTAGTTATAAGTACCCAAAAAATTCCCTGCTGTCAGAAAAAAAATTGGTCCCGGGGTTTGCTTCATTGCTGGCTCCGCCCCTGGATGTGCAATAATCAGGACACATCTATATGTGTCCTAGACATACTCTTAATTAAAGGGTCGTGCTAACTGCCACACGTGTGGCAGGAAGGGAGACGCACCACACGTCTCTAATGTAAACAGATTGTCACGTCATCGCATGCATGCATGCAGGAATCTTTTTGGATTTTCAATTTTTAAAATGTTTTATCTCTTAAACGAAAAATCCGATTGAAAATCGTTTTCACCATTAAATCCCTCGCGATGAGATCTTTGAAACTAGATTCCATGTTGATATGTTTTGATGAAAAAAATTTGGATTAAAAGTTGCCATGTCTATTGCATATGAATTGCCATGATGTTTACACTAAAGTTGCCATGATATGTTTCAGCTATTTTCTTCTACATTTAGAAGTAAATTTTGACATTTATAAAACGAGGAATTAAGAAACTAGACTTGCCATGAACCATAAACTAAAATTGCCATGATACATGCACGTAAAATTGCCATGGTTCATACAAAAAATAATTTTCCAAAGTACTGGAGTTGCCATCATCAAAATACTAAAATTGCCATGATCTACAAACTAAAATTGCCACATGGCAACTTTAGTTTAAGCCCTATGGCAACTGCAGTGTAAACATCATGGCAACTTCTGGCAAAAAAAAATCGTCGAAACATATCAACATGGGATCTAGTTTTGTAGATCTTATCGAGACAGATTTAATGGTGAAAACAGATTTTTAGTTCGCTTTTTTATTTAGGAGATACAACATTTTTAAGCCGAAAACAAAAAAAAATCTGCTGATGTCATCTATTCATACGTGGCAAAATGAGTGATGATGGAGGCGTGTGGGCGATGTACAAACGCCCACACGTGTGGGCGTTAACATTTCCGTAATTAAATCAATCCCGGTGTTAAACCAGCTGGCATCAATGCGAGACACAATGTCGAGCGCCTGGCCGCTTTTTTGCATGCTCGAAGCGCATGGGCTGTGTTAGCTAGCCCATGAAATTAGGGGCACCCCTATTTTTCGCATCCAGCAAGAGGGGAGCGGCGAGAGCAACTAATTAATGAGCGCTCCTTCGGGAGCCTCGCAACGATCAACACCACTTGGCGCGCTCTCAGCCATTCACCACGTGTTGCGCTCTGGGCGCTATCTTCGGATTTTTTTTCGCACGTGTTTTCGACCTTTTTAACGGGTCTTTTTGACGTTTTGGTTTTTCACCGGTCTTCCCTATCTTTTCGATGAAAAAAAATTTCGAAAAAAAATTATATTCGCAAAAAAACGCACTTTTTTTCCTTTTGCAAGAGTCACGGTTTTGCTTTCGCGAGAGTCACGGTCGTGCCTCTCAGAAACGGGAAAAAACGTGTTTTCTGTTTTTTTTCCTTTCGCGAGAGTCACGGTTTTACTTTCGCGAGAGGCACGGTTGTGCTTCCGCGAGAGTCACGGTTGTGCCTCTCGGAAACAGACAAAAAAAAGTGTTTTCTGTTTTTTTTGCGAGATTCACGGTTTTGCTTCCGCGAGAGACATGGTTGTGCTTTAGCGGGAGTCACGTCCGTGCCTCTTGGAAAGGAAAAAAACATGTTTTAATTTTTTTTCTTCCGTGAGAGTCATGGTTTTGCTTCTGCGAGAGGCATGGTAGTACTTTCGCGAGTCACGGCCGTGCCTCCTCGGAAACAAAAACACGTTTTTTTCTTTCGTGAAAGTCACGGTTGTGATTTCGTGAGAGGCACGGACGTGCCTCTTTCGGAAAGGGAAAAACATGTGCTCCCAGTTCAGTTTTTTCGTCCAGTTTATTTTTTATGAAAAAAAGTTTGTCAAAACTTATCAACATGAGATCTAATTTTAAAGATCTCGACGCGAGGAATCCGACGGTGGAAGCGGTTCGAGATTTGAACGCCCGGTTTAAGAGATAAAACATTTTGAATAAATGGATCTACGAAAAAAGGGAAAACTCCCAGGTCGCGATGAGTGGTGCACATGCAGGCATGCAGCACGCCACTTGTCGCAACCTGGGAAAGTTGAAGTGATCTTCGCAGCGAGTACTCCTCAACTAGTGATTTCGGGGAGCGACCCTCGCTGAAGGGAACGCAAGTTGGGCCGGCCCACGCGCGCGGGAGACAGCAGCCTGATTTCGGTTTAATTTTTTTCATACTTTTCTTTTCATTTTTTGCTTTTTTACTTTTTTATACTTTAAAATATTCTAAATATATATTACAAAAAACATTTGAAAATTGTTAAACAGGTATTTGAGAAATGTTGAGCAGGTATTTGAAAAATATTGAACATGTGTTTGAAAAATATAGAAGAAGTATTTGGAAAAATATTGATCATGTATATAAAAATGTTGAACATGTATTTAAAAAATGTTGAAACAGGTATTTGAAAAAATATCGATCATGTATATATAAATGTTGATCAGGCATTCGATCCCTTGTTGTGCTCTCATTTCCTGTTATATTTCTACACGCGCGCGTAGCGCGAATGGGCCAGCCCAATACGACCCGACGGAGAGAAAACCTTCGGCGAGAGCAAAGTACAGCCTCGCTTAAAGCGAGAGATAGTCACTGCGGCAGGAAACACCGGTTTACGAATTTGTGCCAAAAAAACAAAAGCAATGATTCTCGGTGTTTATGACAGATGGGTCCATTGTCAGTGCTGACTTGGCAGTTTGCATGCATGTTGTGCTGAGATGGACGTGGGACCCAAGTTTAAGGTGGATTTCTCCCCGTATTTGCAAAAATTCTAAACGCACATACTGGTTACTTTTACGGGCATATTCCAAACTAATCCTCTCTCCCGCTGATTTTCAGTGGGGGTGGGTCCTTCACCATAATTCTACCCAATTAAAGCATATGCCGATCAAGCCAGTCCGTTGATCCCGTAAAAAAAAGGCCGTGCGTGTAGCGTTGCTCCTGTATTTGCCATCAAGCAATTAGGAACAGGAGGACGTCGTCGTCGCCCATACACTCATGCCTTTCTTGCCGGTGTCGCCCCGCCCCCTACCTCCTTTCCCTGCCGGTGGTCGCGCACACCACTCCCAACCTCTGCTCCCCACCTAGAACCGCCGCCCCTCGCCAAGGCTCGATCGAACATCTCGTCGAAGCGTCGTCGTTAGGAGCGCCGGCAGCAGGCAAAGCCAGCAGCAGGAAGGGCATCGTGGGCATCTTGGCCTCTGCAAGGTCGTCTCAGACGAGGGTGTGTCGAGCTAGTCGACGCGCTGCGGGGCAGGGCCGACGCCATCGCCGGCGCTGCCCGAGCGGTTCGCCAACCTCTGCCTCGGCGAGTTCAGGGACGCGGTGCTAGGCCACACTCGCGTGGAAGGAGATGGACCTCGTTCTTATGCGAGCTCACGCCGTCAACCACGGTGAAGCTGACCTCGCGCCCGCTGGCCGAGGCTCCCGGTGCTAGCTGTTGTGCGCGTCTCCGTTCATGCGTCGTCCAGCAACGAGGTCGACGAGCTCAGGAAAGGCGCGCACGCACCAGAGCTAGCTAGAGCGGCGGCTTGCTCCTCGAGCGCATATGCCCTGCACGGCTCGCTGCTCCTGGCCGTTTTGCATCCGGCCATGACAAGGGAGCGCAGCAAGCTGCAGCGGCATCAGGAGGGCGTCTCAGAGCTGAGGAACTAGAAGGAAACAATCCGGGTACTCTAGAGCGGGAAATCGTGCTGGCGGCGAGTGGCCGGAGGTCGGATAGAACAATTTGGGCGTTGGCGATTTAAGACCCCCCGCGCCGATTTCTTAGGCAGGGATAGAAATGGCGAAGTAGCAAAGCTCAGAGGTGGCGGAGGCTGGGGAGTTGTGGGCCGTGGTGGCGGGAGTGGATCTCAATCTCGCAGGCGAACGAAAGGAGAGAAAAGGAGAAGAAGAGAAGACGAGTCAACGCATACAAGTGGCAAAAAAATTTTGTTGCATCGCCCTGTCTAGCAGGACCCACATGTCATAACCGTCATTAGATGGAGCAAATCCGCCAACTAGTGCTTTCTACACAAGATTTGGCTCGGAATCAGCGGTTTTAGCCACAATATTTCTACACCATGAGGAACGTGTTTTCTTATTTCTGCACACGTTTTAGGATTTTTTTTATGGTGTTCTCGATTTTGCTGTGTTTTCCTAGGTTTTCATCATTTTTGTTACTCATTTTGGTTGTCCTCGCGTGAAGAACGTCATATGAAAAAACATGGATGTGCTACCCGAAAGTGAAAAGCACAATTGTGCTTCACGAAAAAGCACACATGTGTTATACGCATAGTTCTATTTTCACGAGAAACACAACCGTGCATCCAAAAAAGTGAAAAACACAGTTGTGCTTCATCGCGAAGAACAATTGTGGTTTCCTGAAATGTGAAAAGCACAACTGCGGTTCAAAACAAAAAGTTAAAAGCACAACTGTGATTCCCGTTTCTTTTTGGGATTTTATCTATTTTTGTTTTAGGTTTTTTTGTTTGGTTTCCCCTGTTTTTTTATTTCTGTTTTCCTTATTTTTATGGAAAAAAATGTATCTGATCCTGTAACATTGGATCTAATTTCAAAGAAACACAATGGTGAAAACAGTTCATGATTTGGACGCACGGTTCAAGATATAAAACGTTCTGGAAAAAAACGGTTAAAAAGCACAAAACTCATGAATTGCGACAAGTGACGGATGTAGTGCCCTATTTGTCATCATGAAAGAAGGTGAGAATAACATTTGCAAGCGATACTTTTAAGTAATGACGTTTTCGAGGTCTGCGCTCGTGATCACTGAAGACAACAGAACAACACTCGTGGGTTGGCCTTACCATTAGGCCAACATTCTTCTGTTAGGCCAACGGGGATAACAACACTGTTGGGACGAAGTGGTTTGATTTTTCCTAAATGTACAAAATGGTTTTATCTTTCATATGCTAGACATTGACACGCAGTGCAGCAGGTTTCTTCACCTTGTCGAGTGCTCCATCCTCAGGATTGGTGTTTATCACTTTCCTTTATTTTCTTTGGTCATTACTCCCTCCGGTCCTTTTTAGTCTATGGCCATGTTTGTTTCGGCTTTTGCTTCTGCTTTTGCAGCTTTTTCACTTTGGCTTTTGGATTAAAGCACATATTTAGGGGCTTTTATGGCTTTTGAAGCTTTTATGGCTTTTGGATTAAAGCACCTATTTAGGGGCTTTTATGGCTTTTTGGCCAAAGTGAAAAAGCTGCAAAAGTAGAAGTAAAAACCCAAACAAACAGGGCCTATATATAAGTTTTGTCCGAAGTCAAAATATCTCTAATTTGACCAAACTTATAAAAAGAATATCAACATTCACAATGCCACATTTTAATATTCTTAGATTCGTTATGAAATATAGTTTCATAGTATATATATTTGGTATTGTAGATGTTGATATTTTTAAATATAAATTTGGTCAAACTTTGCGATGTTCGACTTGACACAAATCTAATACACGTAGTAAAAATGACCGGAGTGAGTACATCTTCAGCCTGCACACATGGTATCATATCTCTTTTCTTGGTTTTGTTTGTTTCCCGCAGTGATGGTTTCATACCTTGGAGTTACAATTCTTATGTGTTCGTAGGTGTAGTATTTTCAATTAGAGTTTCAGTTTACGCAATATTGATAATTCATTGTTGCTTCGATGCTTCTTTTCTCCCATTCCCCGCACGCCTGCACGCCCTTGTTCTTCTCTTCATCTTGTACTACATGGGCTTGTTTCCTCCACTCCCCCCATGGTCTGGTCTGGACATCCTATCTCTGAGTCAATATAATGGCAAATTCTTAGCGATCTCTCCAGTTACCCTATGTGTGTGTTAACAAAGATGATACAGGAGAACTTTGGTGG
>LT934122.1:33288415-33298933 GCA_900231445.1 Triticum turgidum subsp. durum
GCTAGTGTATCGTCTCCCCTAAATTAGGCAAAAGCGAGTGTTTGTGATGCTCCCTGTGGTCAGCGATGTACCGACCAATGTCCTCTATCCTGAGCAATCTTATCAGCGCAGGGAACTCATACCGGCGATGAAAGTCTGAAACTCTACTTTCATGCATGGCTTTGCTGATTCATCCCTCCATCCATAGAACAAATAAAGGACAAAAGAAAAAGAAACGTATGGAGAAATTAGAAAGGTATGAAGATTACCATGCTTTCGAGGGGGCAGAAAGAGATTAGCATGTGAGTGGGCAGAGGGAGAGGGAGGTGCTACAACTTGCCAATAGCTTGTCACTACTAGGAAAAACCCTATAGCCAGATGCCTAATAGCTGCGCTGGGTGAAGAGTTCGCGTTGCTGGTAGCCTAATAACTGCGCTGAGTGAAGAGTTCGCGCTGCTAGTAAGTAGCACTAGCGCGGGCTAAAACACGTGTACATTTTTAAAATGTTCACGAGTTTCAGAAAATGTGTTTATGACATTTTCAAAAAAATGTATGCAATGTAAGAAAAATGATTGCATAATGTAAAAAATGTGTCATACCAATAAAACGATTTACATGACATGTATTTGAAAAAACTTTATTCAAATTTAAAAATGTTTAAGCAATGTTAAACATGTTTATGTAATTTTAAAAAATATTTGTTCCATTAAGAAAATGTAATACATGTATTTAGAAAAATGTTACCATGTACTCAAAACAGTGTTGAAAATATGTATTTTTATAAAATATACATAATGTATTTGAAAATTTTAAAAAGTGTATAAAAATGTTTCGTGTGTGTCCTAAAAATATACATTATGTACTGAGAAATATTAGACTTGTGTCAATGAAGAAAACCAGTAAAAATTGGCAAAGAAACAAAAGAAAGAAAAACAATATGAAGAAAATCAAGAAAGAAACACAAGAAACAAAAGATATAACAAAGAAAGAAACAACCCTAAGAAAACCAATGAAAAAACAAAGAATAGCGATGGAAAAAAGAAAGCCAAAGAAATATCTTTGGAAAACAAGGAAGACCAAAGGAAAAAGAAAAGAAAATTAAATAAAAAAGAAAAGAAGAACAAGTAAAAACAAGAGCTGAGGGAAACACTATCAAGGTTCAAAATATACCGGGATCAGAGAATTTGATATACTGATTTCAGAGATTCGAAGCTTAGGGTTTGATTTAACTTTGGTCTATAAGTTCAAGATTTGTTTTGTATTTTTTTCCTTATAATATGTCTGTTTTCATCTTCTTATGTAAAGGTCGGGGTATATCATCCTACTTGCAAGAAAGAAAAGTAGCTGACTCGTGCACATCTCAGTTACAAAGCTCAACGCGGACGGCGTCTACGACGACCATCTCACCGGCTCGCGGGACGAGCGTGACGTCCAGCCGCCGGTCCTGGCCGCACCCGAGGTCCTCAACCAGCTCCCGCAGCCTCCCCATGCCCCGGCCGCCGCCGTCGCCGCCGCCGTGCGGCAGGTTCTCGAAGCTCCCCGCGAACTCGGTGTCCTGCGGCCCCACCCGCGCCTCCTGGCCTTTGGGCACGTTGACGAGCACGTCGAACTTGGCGTACTCGCAGGGGTCGATGGTCACGTCCACCACCAGCACCTCCGGCGCCTTCTTGCTGCTGCCGCCGCTGGCCCAGGCCTCCTCCGGCCTCTCCACCGTCACGTACTCCTTCCGGCCCTTCTTCAGAGCCACGGGGAAGGAGAGGGCGGCAGGGACGCCTGGCTGTGCCGCCGATCTGTCTATGCCGGTCGCCGGCTTTGGCCGCTTGTCCAGCCACTCGAGTGTCTCCTTCTCCTCGTACGTGTACCCGAGCCTGCCGGCGTCGAGGACGTCGCGGACGCTGATGTGCACGGGCCGCCGCTTCTCGTCGTAGAAGACGAAGCTGGTGTCGCGCCAGTCGTCGCCGCCGGTACCGGTGCCGAGAAAGTCGTCGTTGCCGAGCGCGGTGGTCCAGAGGTGCCACATGCGGTCGACGTTGGCGTGGTGCGAGTAGAAGACGGGGTCGTGGCCGGCGGTGCCGAGCACCCCCATGTTCCCGCCCACCCAGATGTGCACGGCGGTGTGCGCGGCGTTCTCGAGCGAGCCGGGGGAGCCGGGGGTGCCGCCGGCGCAGAACTTGTTCCCATGGAACTGCAGGGCCGTGTCGACGGCCATCTGGCGGTAGATGACGGAGAGGTTGTTCTCTTTCACGCAGGCGTCGTCCGTGCAGAGAGGAAGATCGTTCTCCGCGCCTGGGCCCTTGTTGAGGTCCATGACGGCGTTGACGTGCGCCGGGTCGCGATTGGCGTCGTAGAGCGGCGAGGACGCGTTGTTGAATATGGGCGGCAGCATCATCCCGTCCGGCGCGTCCCAGTTCCAGTACGGCAGCGCGAAGGCGCTGTCGCCGATGAGCTCACCGATGATCCGCTCGAAGAAGTAGATGTACATCCGGTGCCACGGCGCGAAGATGGACGAGAAGTGCACGTCCAAGTCGATCGCCCCGGCTGTTCTCGTGGCCGCCACGGCCGCCGCGGTGACCTTGTAGTGGAAGTTGCAGTAAGCCTCGTGGATGGCGGCCTGGCTCTTGAAGCTGCGCGGGTCGCCGGAGGCGTCCAGATCTCTCATCATCTGGACGCCGGCCTCGTACTTCCTCACGTACTCTGCGTCCGCGCCGACGAGGTGGGCCGGCCGGCGCACACGCAAGGGGCCGTTCGGCGGCGGCAGCGCGCTGAAGTCGACGACGTCCTCGGGGCGGTACACGCCGGGGCACTGGAAGCCGTCGGCCGAGACGCACCTGATGACCTTGTCCGTGACGGGCACGGTGACGCACGTGGCCGGCACAGAGTCTGGTTCCGCAGCCAGCGTGAGGCCTCCGAGGTTGATGGCGCCGGCAGCTCCCACCCCGGTCAGGCCGAGGAGCACATCCTGGCGGTCGAGGCGACGACTGTAAGACAATAAGTTTTGGGGGAACTAGCACAACCCTCTAGGGGTGGCTTATCTCATTATATATAATGGATGTGTTACAATACGTACATAAGTACAGAAGCTATACATAGTCTAACACCCTCCCTCAATCTTAGCCACTTTCTAAAGAACTGAGAAGGGTAAGATTGCGCCTACAAGCCTCAAACTGTGGTAGAGGTAAAGGCTTAGTGAAGATATTTGTAAGTTGATCCTTAGATGAGATAAACTTGATCTGGAGTTGCTTCTGTGATACACGTTCCCGTACAAAGTGATAGTCAACTTCAATGTGTTTCGTTCGGGCATGAAATACTGGATTTGCAGAAAGGTATGTAGCACCGATGTTATCACACCAAAGAATAGGAGACTGTGGTTGAGACAAACCCAACTCCTGAAGCAAAGATTGCACCCAAATAATCTCTGCAGTAGCATTAGCCACAGCCTTGTACTCAGCTTCAGTACTGCTACGTGACACAGTAGCCTGTTTCCGAACACTCCAGGCGATCAAACTAGGGCCAAAGAATACTGCATAACCCCCCGTGGATCGCCTGTCATCTGGGCTACCAGCCCAATCTGCATCAGAGAAGGCCGAAAGGACCCGAGAGGAAGTCGGCCGAATATGCATACCAAATGTCAGGGTGAACTGAACATAACGAAGAATGCGTTTAACAGCAGCCCAATGAGTATCTCTAGGAGCCTGAAGATACTGACAAACCCTGTTAACAGCATAAGAGATATCTGGTCTCGTGATCGTTAAGTACTGAAGTCCACCAACAATGCTCCTGTACTCTGTGGCATCCGCAGAAGACAAAAGCTCACCATCAACAGCTGTTATCTTGTCGGTAGACGACACGGGTGTGGTGGTCGGTTTGCACTTCAGCATGCCCGCTCTTTGTAACAACTCCAAGGAGTACTTCTTCTGCGAAAGGACAAGACCAGTAGCACGAGAAGTGACCTCAACTCCAAGAAAGTAGTGAAGCTTCCCTAGATCTTTGACCGCAAAATCAGCACCAAGAGAGCAGACAAGAGCATCAGCAGCATACTGAGAAGAGCTGACACGGATAATATCATCGACATATACCAAAAGATACATAGTGACTTCTGGCTTCTGTAGAAGAAATAATGAAGTGTCAGCAGTGGACGGCACAAACCCATGAGCACGAAGGGCAGAGGCAAGGCGGGCATGCCAGGCACGAGGAGCTTGCTTCAAACCATATAGTGCTTTGGAGAGACGACAGATATAGTCAGGACGATCAGGATCAGAGAAACCAGGCGGCTGTTTCATATAAACCTCTTCCTCCAAAAATCTATGTAGAAAAGCATTCTGCACATCAAGTTGACGAAGTGACCAACCACGAGAAACAGCAATGGAGAGAAGAAGCCGAATAGTGGTAGGCTTGACGACAGGACTGAAGGTGTCCTCATAGTCAAGACCATGGCACTGCCGAAAACCGTGAGCAACAAGTCGCGCTTTGTAACGCTCAATAGATCCATCCGAATGCTTCTTCACTTTGAATACCCATTTTGAGTCAATAACATTTACCCGTGGTGGTGGAGGAACGAGAGTCCATGTCTTGTTACGAAGGAGAGCATGAAACTCCTGCTCCATAGCCTCTCGCCAATGTGGAATGCACAGGGCAGCCCGATATGAGCGAGGCTCAGAAGATGGATCCGCAACAGCAGCAGCCAAACAAGCAGCCAGCCAAGCAACCGTACCATCCTTACATTCCTTAGGTTTGAAAATGCCACTGCGACTGCGTGTATGTGGTCGGGACACAGGAACCACCGAGGTCGACGGAGCAGCCTGCAACGGGCTGGAGGACGGTGACGTTGACGAGTCAGCCGGTGACGAGGAGCCAGACACAATAGCCTCGGGCTCGGTCGGCGAAGAAGGCCGGCCCACCGGCGAAACCGGCAGAGCAGACGAAGCAGCTGGCGACGCCAGCGTCACAGACCGGGCCGATGGCGAGCCCGGCATAGTGGGCCGTGGCGCGGCCGGTGTCGCGGGCCGATCCGCGGATGAAGGCGACGTGAGGACGGCGTCGCGGACCCGAGCTGCAGGCGAAGACGGCGTGACGGGCCGAGCCGCGGGCGAAGACGGCGTGACAGGCCGAGCCGCTGAAGACTCGGCGGCCGCTGGCGAAGAGGGCCGAGCCGCTGGAGACTCGGCGGTCGCTGGCGTAGCAGACCGAGCAGTGGAGATGCTCGGCGCGACGGGCTCTTCGGGTGACCATGCATGGGCACGCGAATCGATGCCATGCAACATAGGGCGATCAACGTGCCCATCAGAAGGCGGCGATGATGGTGGTGAATCCTCCAACAGCTCCAAACGAGCCCCACGTCCGGTTCCTGCACCATGGTTAGGTAACAGCAAAGGAGAGTATGCAACATCATCAAATTGGTCAGAAGCAACAGAGGATGAATGCAGAGATGGTGGTTCGACAGTGGACACAGGAAGTTTGGCAAAGGGAAAAACATGCTCATCAAACACGACGTCCCGAGATATATAGACACGATTAGTGGGAACATGAAGACATTTGTAACCTTTATGAAGAGAGCTATAGCCAAGAAAAACACACTTCTTAGAACGAAACTCAAGCTTGCGCTTATTATATGGACGAAGATGCGGCCAGCAAGCACACCCAAATACCTTGAAAAAGGTATAATTAGGTTGTTCATTAAGGAGAACCTCAATGGGAGTCTTCATGTTTAAAACACGAGTGGGAGTACGGTTGATGAGAAAGCATGCAGTGGTGAAAGCATCACTCCAAAATCGAAACGGAACAGATGCATGGGCTAAAAGAGTAAGACCAGCTTCAACAATATGATGATACTTACGTTCGACTGAACCATTCTGCTGATGTGTATGTGGACATGCTAAACGATGAGCTATCCCAAGCGACTGAAAGAAGGAGTTGAGGTTGCGATACTCGCCCCCCCAGTCCGACTGGACATGAACAATTTTGTGCTTGAGAAGACGCTCAACATGTTTTTGAAACTGAACAAAAATATCAAACACATCAGATTTGCGTTTAATAAGGTAAAGCCAGGTAAAGCGACTATAAGCATCAACGAAACTGATATAGTAATTATGACCACTGACAGAAGTCTGAGCAGGACCCCATACATCTGAAAACACAAGTTCTAAAGGATGTTTCACCTCACGACTGGACTCCGAAAAAGGAAGTTGATGACTCTTCCCCTGCTGACAAGCATCACACACTGCTACATCTTTATTACTAGACAAACTAGGAAGCTCATGACGACGCAAAATATGACGGACAATAGGTGTGGCCGGGTGACCAAGACGAGCATGCCACTGTGACGGAGAGACCCGAACTCCACTGAAAACACGGGCGACGCCAGGATGCTCCAGACGGTAGAGGCCCTGGCACAACCGCCCACTAAGAAGAATGTCCCTCGTGCCCCGATCCTTAATAAAAAGATCAAAAGGGTGAAATTCACAAAGCACATTATTATCACGTGTGAGTTTAGGAACTGAAAGAAGATTACGGGTCACAGATGGAACTCGAAGAACATTGCGAAGCTGAAGACTCCTATTGGCATGTCTAGTGAGAAGAGATGCTTGACCAATATGAGGGATGTGCATACCTGCTCCATTGGCGGTGTGGATCTTGTCGGAGCCATGATAGGGTTCACGAGTGTGAAGCTTCCCCATCTCGCTGGTCAGATGCTCTGTCGCCCCAGAGTCCATGTACCAGTGTGGATCGATGGAGTAGGACTGAGTGTGTCCCTGTTGCTTCTGCGGCGCGGGACGATCAGCCATGGCGACCTGACGGGCATTGTTGCGTGTATCTTTGCCGTCATTGCCAAGACCAAGGAAGCTTCGCTGGAAGCGCTTATGACACTTGGAGGCCCAGTGCCCATCGCGGCCACAAAGCTGGCACACACGTGGACCGCCAGCCCCCGGTAAGGTCGCAGTAGGTGGGGGGGGCCGAGGCGGGCGACGGTGGCAGCCCCAAGGGAGACCGGGGTGATGAATAAGAGCGGCCACCCTTGGTGGCGGCGTTGGCCGAGAGGGAGCCAGTGCCCCTGGAGCGGCGTGTCTCGACCCGTTGCTCAGTGAGAAGGAGCCGAGAGAAAACCTCGTGTGCCAGCATGGGTGTCGAGTTGCCCCGCTCGTTGATGATCTCGACTAAGGCATCATACTCCTCATCAAGACCATTGACAATAAACGAGTTGAACTCGGAGTCGGTGAGGGGCTGTCCAATGGAGGCCAATGTGTCAGCGAGGCCCTTGACCTTGTTGTAGAACTCAGTGGCAGTGGAGTCAAACTTCTGACACTCTCCAAGCTGACGACGGAGTGCAGAGACACGAGCCTGGGACTGCGCTGCAAAGGTTCGCTCAAGGATGGTCCAGGCCTCATGAGACGTCTTCGCGAAGACAACAAGTCCGGCAACTGCCGGCGAGAGCGACCCCTGGATGGAGGAGAGGTTCGCCTGGTCCTGCCCCGTCCAGACGCGATGGGCCGGATTATAGATCGGACCGTGCACGCTGTCTACCAGTGCGGGTGGGCAGGGAAGCGATCCGTCGACGTAGCCTAGCAGGTAGTGACTCCCCAAGAGCGGGAGAACCTGCGCACGCCAGAAGATGTAGTTGTCGGCGGAGAGCTTGATGGTGATGAGATGACCGAAGTGAAACGGCGGCGGCGAAGACGATCCCATCGAGGGGGCTGCCTGGGGTGCAAACACCATGGAGGCAGCCGGAGGCACCGAAGCCGATGCGGGAGGAGGCGGGACCGCAGCCAGGGCGGACGCCGCAAAGCTCGCGGCCGGGTCGGACGCCGCAAGGCCCGCGGCCGGGGCGGACGCCGCCAACCCCGCCAGTGGGGCGGTGTGATCCGCTTGCGGCAGGAGCGGCGGGACGACGCCCGCGGAGTCCGCAGCGGACGGCGGCGCCGCGGTGTGGACCACGAGGTCGCGCCCAAGCGAGGGCGCCGGCGGCGTGGAGTAGACGGAGCCGATGCTCCTGGTCCAGATCGGAGCCGGAACGGCGACGGCATCGAGCGGGAGGTTGAGCGGAGCCGCAAGAGAGGCCGGGAGGAACCCCGCAGCAGTGGAACCGGTGGTGGCGGCGCTTGACATGGCGGCGGTGAAGGTGGCGGCGGCTGCGGCGGCGGTGCGGGTATTAGAGTTTGGAAGCGGAAGCGATCGTAACCTAGCGTGATACCATGTAAGACAATAAGTTTTGGAGGAACCAGCACAATCCTCTAGGGGTGGCTTATCTCATTATATATAATGAATATGTTACAATACGTACATAAGTACAGAAGCTATACATAGTCTAACAACGACGCACGGCCAGGTCGTCATCGCCGGCTTTGCACTTGCATAGCAGGCGACGGCGGCCCTGTTTGCTGCCCCCGGCCGCGGGCTTGCTCAGAGGAAGGCATGCAGAGGCGGCGGCCGTGGAGGGCAAGACGATGAAGCTAGAGCTCGCCATGCTGCGCGCGGACACAAATAATAGAACTGTGGTGTGTGGAGCAACTTGTCATAAAAAGGGAGATCGAAATGTCACGTGTGCAACCAACAACGGCATGAGACAAGACGTACGCCGGTAGCGTCGACGTCGGACAGATTTCTCATGTCTTCTGAAGATCGGCGAGTGGTTGCAATGCACGTGTGCGGACCATTTTGCTGCAAACTAGGGTATGCTATTTCCTGCAAAATTAAGATTCTTTTGAAAGGAAGAGACGTCCACGCTCGCACCAAATTAACGGTCCAAGCAGTAGTAACCGCGTTCCACGGTCCATACGACCATACGTACGTACGTGTGTAGTCAGTGGCCATCGACACGCACCTTCCTACGTCGTGCACCCCTACAAATATCGACGGTGAGACTTTCAAAAAATATATATATATCGAGAGTGAGCTGCGTCGCAGTCGTGTGTACTAGTATTATCGGTATGAACGACGACGTGCGCTTCAGTTTTCCAATAAGAGCATCTCCAACATCCAACAGGTGCACAAATATTCCGCGCCCTAAAATAATTTTAGCGCGTCATTATAGCATTTTTAGCGTGCTGGATCCAACATTTTTTTAGCAGATGCCTAAAAACGCGCGTCCAAAAAACACGCAGTGTAAATTGTGAAGCGTGCGTAATCCGCCGCCTCAAATTTGCAGCATGAGATAACGTTTTTCAGCGCGCCCAACCCTTTTTTTGCGCACGGACTGTTTTACAACTTCTGCTAGAGTTGTCCGGTGCACAAAAAAACCTTGATTTTAACGCGCGGAGTAGTTTTTGGGTGCCTGTTGGAGATGCTCTAATCTTTACCTACTAATAAAGCACGGAGTGAGTCTGTCGCGCATGTTTTGCAAAGAAGTCCCTATCTTTTCTGGTAATTATACCTGTAGTCCCTTTTTAAGTGAATATCTGAGAAACGATTCGTTTTTGGACAAAACCCCCTGTCATTCTGAATATTCAACCCACAGTGCTCCTTCCAAAAAAATCAACTTAAAAGAGTGAAATATTTTCATACACATACCAGTTTGAGTACATTTCACTTTCAAATGAGTGATCTCCAAAAACAGCAACTTATGAAATTCAAAACTTTCAAAGCATGATTTCAGTTATTCCAATTTCACTATTCCGAAAGATCAAACAAGTTATTTCAAAGGAGTGAAAAAATGATTCCATATTTAGAAAAATTGATTACAGTTTTCCAATTCCAATTCCATATTCACAGCGAGTGAAACTGGTTATCTCAAATCATCAAAGAACTGATTTCTATCGTTTCATAAACAAATTTCATTACGATATTATTACAAAAGACTGAAACTGCGTTTTTCCAATGCCATATTTCAGCGAGTGAAATTTCACTCCGAAAACCATTTTCAGATCATTCAAAGGACACACTGAAATAACATATTACACATATAACTGAAATATCAATTTCATACATTTCAGAGAAGTAATTTCATATACTTCACAGAAAATAGCTTCACAACTTGCAAAAACACATTGAAATATCTGTTTCACTTGCTTTCCACACAACATCACTTCCAGAACTATTGATTGACATATTTCACTTCTCATGAAACATCACTTTTTTCACAAACTATATTTTAGTTTCAGCATATCATAGTTCTTCATCCATCCATAGATCAGACTTCATAATCAGCAAAGAAAATTTCTATCTTCCAACCATGCATCCTCGGATCTGTTTGGGGGAAATCAACAAATATGTTCGGGAAAAAAGCATGGTAGAGGAGGAGGCTCACCCGTAGATCTCACCGGGGACGGGATGGACGAGGAGGCCGCCGTACTCGGCCCGCAGCATGGCCGAGCCGCGTTGTGAGCGCCGGATCCAACGCTAGCTGGTGAAGCCACTACCTGCTCGTCGTCACCGGACTCGACGGTGGCCGGGAAAGGCATGCCTCACTGCCTCGCCGGATCTCGATGGAAGACGAGGTCTTCCGACCATGAACCTATCGTACTTGGGCCGACAACTGGTCGGGGGAAGCGGATCCGATGGTCGGAGTTGACGGTCGCCGAAGTTGGGATGGAGGCCGGCTGCGGTTGC
>LT934122.1:33299284-33366032 GCA_900231445.1 Triticum turgidum subsp. durum
GAGAGAGAGAGGTTCTGCGATCTGGGTTTTTTTGAAAAGAAACATCCTTTTATTTATTAGTAATAATGGTTACATCGTCTATAAGAAAATTTACAACATCACTCATAGGTTCCTCAAACCAATCCCTTGTCTCAGAAAATTTAGCTACTCTAGCAATTTCATGAGCTAATTTATTTGCCTCCCTATTACAATGTTCAAATCTAACTAACGGAAAATCACAAGCCATAAAATAACAATCATCAAACACAGCCGCCGCCGCTCCCGCTGTATGTCCTCCATTCTTCATTGTGTCAATTACTTCCAAATTGTCGGAGTTAACAACAAGTCGGTTGCTTCCCGTCTTTTGTGCAAGTAATATGCCAAAACGTAGTGCCATGGCTTCCGCTGTTAAAACATCTGCGCACCAATCCATTTTCCAATTCCCTCCCACAATAAATCTTCCTTTATCATCTCTAAGTACAGCTCCCGCTGTTCCTCTAAGCATGTCTTGATCGAACGAAGCATCGACATTTAATTTCACAAAACCTAGAGGGGGTCTCGTCCATTCCTCTGTTCTCTTCGTTGCCCCGAAGGATTGGGCAATAACATATTTTGTCGTTATAGCACGTGCTCCCATCGAAATTTGGTATGCATCTTGGGTCTTCCCCTGATGGACTAGCGAACGTCTTTCCCACCATAAATACCATGTTGTTATAGCGACCAGTTAGCGAACATTCTGTATGCCCACTATAGATAGCTCGTGTTCTGGCATAACAAGTAAAAATTCGAGCACTGCCTCTCCCGCACGATCGACCGCACAAGCTTTTTTAATGGCTTCGTGCAATCCCAGCTTCTCCCACACCTCTTTTGCCTTTTGACACATAAATAACAAGTGTTTAGTATCTTCAGGCCCGTTCGAACATGATGGGCAGGTGGACGAAACTTTCATATGTCTATTAGCAAGTGTAACACGACACGGGAGGGTTCCGTGTAAGGTACGCCAAATAAAAATCTTCACTTTTGCTGGACAAGATAATTTCCAAATGTTTCTCCAAATAGTATTGACATTTATTCCTCCCATGCCATTAGAATGTTGCAATTTCCTCCCATGTTGCTTTTTCCATTCCTCAAGATAAGCTGAACGAACCGTGAACTGTCAATTCTTTGTAAAACTCCAAGCTATGAAATCCGACATGTTGTACGTGGGGAGGGGGATCGCAAGCACCCTCTGGACATCAATTGGCCACAATGTTTGTCTTACCAAATCTTCATCCCAAACAATTGTTGATTGGATCTATAAGATCAGCAACTTTTGTCAGAAGCTGCCCTCTTCTAGGAGTGATAATTTTCCTATTGGCCCCATTAGGGATCCATACATCTCTCCAAATATCTATATTTTGTCCATTTCCAACTCTCCAAATATAACCATTTTTTAGAGAATCCACTCCCGCCATAATGCTTTGCCAAGTGAAGGAAGATCCTTTTTTAAGACTGGCATTCATTAAATCTCCATCCGGAAAATATTTAGCTCTCAAAATGGTGGCACATAGAGAATCGGGATTATCAAGCAGGCGCCACGCTTGTTTGGCTAACAAGGTCAAATTGAAACAATGTATGTCTCGAAAACCCATTCCTCCTTGGTCTTTTGGTACACACATCTTCCACCATGCCATCCAATGCATTCTCTTATGATTGTCTTCGTCACCCCATCAAAAATGCGACATCGCGTCAATGATTCCTTTGCAAATTTTTTTAGGAATTTTAAAGACGGACATTGCATAAGTTGGGATAGCTTGTACAACCGATTTGAGAAGGATTTCCTTTCCTCCTGCTGATAGCAGCTTTTCCTTCCAACCACTGATTTTCATAACGATACGATCGATTAAGAATTGAAAACAATCACTTTTGTCCATACCCACATTTGAAGGCAGACCCAAATATTTGTCACTGAGAGCTTCAGTCATAATGTTCAGAATAGTACATATATGCGCCTTATCTTCCACTTTAGTGTTAGGACTAAAAAAGATACTAGATTTTTCAACACTCACCATTTGCCCCGATGCAGCACAATAAGCATCCAAAACTGATTTCAGCGCCTCTGCATTCATCGAATTAGCTTGCATCAGGATTAAAGAATCGTCTGCGAAGAGGAGATTTGAAACAGATGGGGCATCTCTGCTAACTTTAATTCCGGAAATACTTCCAGTCTCCTCTGCATTAGCTAAGAGTGCAGTCAGGCCTTCCGTACATAACAAAAATAAATACGGGGAGAGAGGGTCTCCCTGTCTCAATCCTCTAGATGGTTTAAAGCTCTCTGTTTCTTCCGTGTTAAAACGAACTCGGTACTCCACCGAGGACACACATTCCATAATTAAATTCACCCAGTCCTGCTGAAAACCTGGTCTCAACATGATTTCCTTTAAAAAGGGCCACTCCACTCGGTCATATGCTTTGTGCATGTCCAGTTTGATTGCACACAACCCCTCTTTACCGGTCCTTTTATTTTTTATTTTATGGAAACATTCATAAGCCACTAATATGTTATCTGTAATCATTCTTCTAGGCACGAAAGCACTTTGGGTAGGGCTAATGATATCTAGGAGGATTGTCTTTAGATGAGCAGCAATCATCTTTGAAATGACCTTATACACCACATTGCATAAACTGATTGGTCTAAATTGAGTTACCTTTTCCGGGGAGTTAACTTTTGGGATCATTACTATTGTAGTATCATTCCAACCATCAGGTATAGTACATATTCACCGCTTGGAGAACCTCTTCAGTCAAATCCTCCCCTAACATAGCCCAAAATCTCTTATAAAAAATGGCATGAAGGCCATCTGGCCCCGGCGCCTTTAAATCACCAATGTCAAAGAGGGCTTTCCGAACCTCTTCTGCCGTGTAGGGGGCAAGGAGAGCCCAATTCATCTCATTTGTTACTTTCCTTTTTACAAGAGAGAGAACCTCCTGGTTCGGTTGATTAACTTCTGAAGTAAACAGGTTAGAAAAATACCCTAGAATGTGATTCTTCATCTTCGTGTCTTTTACCCAAACCCCATTATCGTCAAACAATTTTTTTATCTGATTTCTCTTCTTTCTAGCTGTTGCGGCGTTATGGAAAAAAGAAGTATTGCGATCACCATGCAGTAACCAGTTAGCTCGACCCCGTTGTAGCCAGTATATCTCCTCTTGTCCCAATAAATTTTCAATCAGTACAATAGTCTCCTTTTGACGTGCAAGAGAGTTAACATTCATAGGCCCCCTCCGTAGTTTTTCTAAATATTTTTTTAACTTATTAATTCTTTTTTCGGACCCTTGAGGATATCACGATCCCAAGTATGCAAATCTGCGTGTACCGCTCGTGTACGATCAGCGAGAGATGGCCCTATGCCCAACATCTTTGCTTTTTCCCAAGCTGTACGTACAATTTTCATAACCGTCTCTTCTTTCAGTCATCGAGCTTCAAATTGTCTCCTTCGAGTTTTTGAGCTGTCAAAAATATTATCGTCAAAATACTCCGTGTCTAAAATAATAGGGCGATGGTCTGAGTGTACATGCTCTTCGTTTATAATCGCCGCTCGAGGGAATTTATTCGCCCAATCCACATTACAGACCGCTCGATCCAGTCTTTCCCTGATTTCGCCCCTCCTCCATGTAAATAAGTCACCCATACACCCCATATCTGCTAATCCACAATCTCCCAAACAATTACGAAAATCTCGCATCATCGCATTTGGTCTCGGATTCCCTCCCTCTTTCTCAGATGAGAACAAAATTTCATTAAAATCTGCTAAAACTACCCAGGGGTGATTCTGCGATCTGGGTTGGAAGAGAATGCGAAGAGAAAGACAGAGCTGGTTGGGATATATTTTATCGTTGGGCCCGGCATCGATGTATTCATCTCGTATAGGTTTTGTATCACCGCAGAAACAGAAAATAGAATCTTAGTGGGTCCAACACAGCACCAATCTAAAAGCAAGCGTCTGCGGTAGATTCTTCACCGGTAGCTCCCTCCACTGGTAAAATTACTTATTCGTAGGTGTACGCACATATGAGGAGCGGAAATAACTCGAAACCTTAGACTTGGCAACACACTCTTGGATGTGTAGTGGGTTGCGTGCCTGGCATGAAGGGTAAGTAACACTTGTGGGTAAAGTGGCGCACCTTTGCAGAGTGTATTGAATTGTGCCTTGTCACTCTCCGATCTGAGAAATGTGTTCACCTTAATTTTTTTTAAGGTTTCAAAATATGTTCCCATTTTTTTGGAAAAATGATTGTTTTCAAAAAGTGTTCACGTTTTAAAAATTGATAGTGTTTAAAAAAAATGTTTGCCTTTTTTCAGAAAGTAATAAAAAATTTCAACAAGTGTTCACACTTTTAAAAAATGTTTGAGGATTTCAGAAATTGTCAAAATTTGGTTTCCCTTAAAAACATGTTCCAAATCTCGATGTTGTGTTGTGTGTTTAAATATTTTCGGGCTTCTTATTAGATCACTAAGAGCATCTACATCCGGATATATCTAATCCGGCCCCTCAAACGCATGTGGACCTGCCCGGGCACTTCCTCGGGCAGAGAGCATGGAAGAAGGGTCCTCGGGCCATGTAGCTGGGCATGAGAATGAGCAAAGCCTGGCCCGAGGAACATTCAGCTGTGGAGATTTTGATATATTTTTTGTTTTCTTTAGCTTTTATTTATGCCAAATGAAACCTCGGTCGGCCATTACAAAAGTAGCAGACACACTGCCAGGTTAGAGAGAAGAGGAAAAGAAAAATGCAAGAACAAAACTGAGAGAAAAACGGGCGCGTTGTATAACTCTGAAACCTGAGAGAACAAATGTACTAGTCTGTTGAAGTACATTTGTTCCATTTACATCCTTTGCTGACCCAGCTGTTCAGAAGTACTTGCTGCAACTTACATTCGGCGATGCTCACGTCGTCCCCTACATGAAGAACGGCGATTCTAGGCACCCGGGCCGGCAAGCCGAAGCGCCGGGCATGCAGAAACTGCCAGACTGAACATGGTTTCAAACTTAAACCCACTTTGAGGCATGGTTTCAACGGGATGAATTGAAGGCAAGATGGGCAGGGGAAGTACCAAAAATATGACCAGCAGCAAGGATTAGTGTATCTTAATTTCTCAGCATCTCTGTAAAACAGGATCAGTTCATCGCGTCCGGGCACACCGACGACCTGATCGAGAGCAGAATGTCATCAGAGCGATGCCTAATAATGAAATTTGCAAGTGTGTGTATATGCTAGTTATAAACTAGCAACCTCAAAAACTAAAAACTAAACAACATAGGCTGCGCCAGCTGGGAGTCGAACCCGGGTCTGTACCACTGGTGCATTTCATGTGTTTTCGCTCGAGGGAGCTCCACTAATTTGACTGACACTTTGATTGTGAGCTCGACACAGCGATACGGCACCATGTGTCCCGCTCCGGGTGTTGCCATTCATGTAACACTACTCTGCTGGGCCTCTCCAGTCTCCATACTCATTTCTTTCCTCAACATACTACTACTTCACTAGGCAAGCTCTTCTTTAAAGGATTTTTTTTTTGAGAATCACCGGGGGAGGAGTCCCTCCACCTGAATATATTATTCAAAGTGGCCAATATGCCAGGAGAGTGATCCAGTTTATAAGGGAAACTGGATCGAAAACCTAAAACAAGTTGACCCGTTTATAAGGGAAACCGGGCCAAAAACCGTACAACAAGGTTACAAGGAGAAGAGAAGAACAAGATGTTGGAAATATGCCCTAGAGGCAATAATAAAAGTATTATTATATTTCATTGTTCATGATAATTGTCTTGTATTCATGCTATAACTGTATTATCCGGAAATCGTAATACACGTGTGAATACTTAGACCACACTATGTCCCTGGTAAGCCTCTAGTTGACCAGCTCGTTGTGATCAACAGATAGTCATGGTTTCCTGACTATGGACATTGGATGTCATTGATAACGGGATCACATCATTAGGAGAATGATGTGATGGACAAGACCCAATCCTAAGCATAGCATAAAAGATCGTGTAGTTCGTTTTGCTAGAGCTTTGCAAGTGTCAAGTATCTCTTCCTTCGACCATGAGATCGTGTAACTCCCGGATACCGTAAGAATGCCTTGGGTGTACCAAACGTCACAACGTAACTGGGTGACTATAAAGGTACATTACAGGTATCTCCGAAAGTAGCTGTTGGGTTGACACGGATCGAGACTGGGATTTGTCACTCCGTATGACGGAGAGGTATCTCTGGGCCCACTCGGTAATGCATCATCATAATGAGCTCAATGTGACCAAGGTGTTGGACACGGGATCATGCATTATGGTACGAGTAAAGTGACTTGCCGGTAACGAGACTGAACAAGGTATTGGGATACCGACGATCAAGTCTCGGGCAAGTAACGTACCGATTGACAAAGGGAATTGTATACAGGGTTTGATCGAATCCTCGACATAGTGGTTCATCCGATGACAACATCGAGGAGCATGTGGGAGCCATCATGGGTATCCAGATCCCGCTGATGGTTATTGACTAAGAGAGTCTCGGTCATGTCTACGTGTCTCCCGAACCCGTAGGGTCTACACACTTAAGGTTCAGTCACGCTAGGGTTGTAGGGATATGTATATGCAGTAACCCGAATGTTGTTCGGAGTCCCGGATGAGATCCCGGACGTCACGAGGAGTTCCGGAATGGTCCGGAGGTAAAGATTTATATATAGGAAGTGCTATTTCGGGCACCGGGACAAGTTTCGGGGTTATCGGTATTGTACCGGGACCACCGGAGGGGTCCCGGGGGTCCACCGGGTGGGGCCACCTGTCCCGGGGGGCCACATGGGCTGTGGGGGGTGCGCCTTGGCCATCTTGGGCCAAGGGCACCAGCCCCTATAGGCCCATGCGCCTAGGGTTTCCCCCTAGGAGGAGTCCTAGTGGTGGAAGGCACCCCTAGGTGCCTTGGGGGGGAGGGAAACCTCCCTAGGCCGCCGCCCCCCCCTAGTAGATCTCATCTACTAGGGCCGGCCACCCCCCCTTGGCACCCCTATATATAGTGGGGGAGGAGGAGGGACTTCATACCTTGAGCCCTGGCCTTTGGTTGCCTCCTTCTCCCTCCCCAACACCTCCTCCAACTCCATAGCGCTTAGCGAAGCTCTGCCGGAGTACTGCAGCTCCACCAACACCACGCCGTCGTGCTGCTGCTGGTGCCATCTCCCTCAACCTCTCCTCCCTTCCTTGCTGGATCAAGAAGGAGGAGACGTGGCTGTTCCGTACGTGTGTTGAACGCGGAGGTGCCGTCCGTTCGGCGCAGGTCATCGGTGATTTGGATCACGTCGAGTACGACTACATCATCACCTTGCAAGCTTCCGCACGCGATCTACAAGTGGTATGTAGATGCAAACTCTCTCCCTAGACTCGTTTCTTAGATGAACTCATAGATGGATCTTGGTGAAACCGTAGGAAAAATTTTAATTTTCTGCAACGTTCCCCAACAGTGGCATCATGAGCTAGGTCTATGCGTAGTTCTCTTTGCACGAGTAGAACACAACTTTGTTGTGGGCGTGGATTTTGTCATCTTACTTGCCTCTACTAGTCTTTTCTTGCTCAACGGTATTGTGGGATGAAGCGGCCCGGACCAACCTTACACGTACACTTACGTGAGACCGGTTCCACCGACTGACATGCACAAGTTGCATAAGGTGGCTGGCGGGTGTCTGTCTCTCCCACCTTAGTTGGAGCGGAATCGATGAACAGGGCCCTTATGAAGGGTAAATAGAAGTTGACAAAATCACGTTGTGGTGATTCGTAGGTAAGAAAACGTTCTTGCTAGAACCCAATTGCAGCCACGTAAAAGATGCAACAACAATTGGAGGACGTCTAACTTGTTTTTGCAGCAATTGATGATGTGATATGGCCAGAAGTTGTGATGAATGATGAATTGTGATGTATGAGATCATGTTCTTTGTAATAGGATTCACGACTTGCATGTCGATGAGTATGACAACCGGCAGGAGCCATAGGAGTTGTCATTATTTTTTGTATGACCTGCGTGTCATTGAATAACGTCATGTAAACTACTTTACTTTATTGCTAAACGTTAGTCATAGAAGTAGAAGTAGTCGTTGGCGTGACAACTTCATGAAGACACGATGATGGAGATCATGATGATGGAGATCATGGTGTCAAGCCGGTGACAAGATGATCATGGAGCCCCGAAGATGAAGATCAATGGAGCTATATGATATTGGCCATATCATGTCACAACTATATAATTGCATGTGATATTTATTATGTATTATGCATCTTGTTTACTTAGGACGACGGTAGTAAATAAGATGATCCCTTATAAAATTTCAAGAAGTGTTCTCCCCTAACTGTGCACCGTTGCTACAGTTCGTCGTTTCTAAGCACCACGTGATGATCGGGTGTGATGGATTCTTACGTTCACATACAACGGGTGTAAGACAGTTTTACACAGCGAAAACACTTAGGGTTAACTTGACGAGCCTAGCATGTGCAGACATGGCCTCGGAACACGGAGACCGAAAGGTCGAACACGAATCGTATAGAAGATACGATCAACATGAAAATGTTCACCGACGATGACTAGTCCGTCTCACGTGATGATCGGACACGGGCTAGTCGACTCGGATCGTGTAACACTTAGATGACTAAAGGGATGTCAAATCTAAGTGGGAGTTCATAATTTGATTAGAACTTTATTATCATGAACTTAGTCTAAAACCTTTGCAAATATGTCTTGTAGATCAATGGCCAACGCTAATGTCAACATGAACTTCAACGCGTTCCTAGAGAAAACCAAGCTGAAAGATGATGGCAGCAACTACACGGACTGGGTCCGGAACCTGAGGATCATCCTCATAGCTGCCAGGAAACAATATGTCCTAGAAGGACCGCTAGGTGACGCTCCCGTCCCAGAGAACCAAGACATTATGAATGCTTGGCAAACTCGCGCTGATGATTACTCCCTCGTTCAGTGCGGCATGCTTTACAGCTTAGAACCGGGGCTCCAAAAGCGTTTTGAGCATCACGGAGCATATGAGATGTTCGAAGAGCTGAAACTAGTTTTTCAAGCTCATGCCCGGGTCGAGAGATATGATGTCTCCGACAAGTTCTACAGTTGTAAGATGGAGGAAAACAGTTCTGTCAGTGAGCACATCCTGAAGATGTCTGGGTTGCACAACCGTATGACCCAGCTGAACATTAACCTCCCAGATGAGGCGGTCATTGACAGAATCCTCCAGTCGCTCCCACCGAGCTACAAGAGCTTTGTGATGAACTACAACATGCAGGGAATGGAAAAGACCATTCCTGAAGTGTTCTCGATGCTGAAGTCAGCAGAGGCTGAAATCAAGAAAGAACATCAAGTGTTGATGGTCAATAAGACCACTAAGTTCAAGAAGGGCAAGGGTAAGAAGAACTTCAAGAAGGACGGCAAAGATGTTGCCACGCCTGGTAAGCCAGTTACCGGGAAGAAGTCAAAGAATGGACCCAAGCCTGAGACTGAGTGCTTTTATTGCAAGGGGAAGGGTCACTGGAAGCGGAACTGCCCCAAATACTTAGCGGATAAGAAGGCCGGCAACACCAAAGGTATATTTGATATACATGTGATTGATGTGTACCTTACCAGTAATCGTAGTAACTCCTGGGTATTTGATACCGGTGCCGTTGCTCATATTTGTAACTCACAGCAGGAGCTGCGGAATAAATGGAGACTGGCAAAGGACGAGGTGACGATGCGCGTCGGGAATGGTTCCAAAGTCGATGTGATCGCCGTCGGCACGCTGCCTCTACATTTACCTACGGGATTAGTTTTGAACCTCAATAATTGTTATTTAGTGCCAAGTTTGAGCATGAACATTGTATCTGGATCTCGTTTAATACGAGATGGCTACTCATTTAAGTCTGAGAATAATGGTTGTTCGATTTATATGAGAGATATGTTTTATGGTCATGCTCCGATGGTCAATGGTTTATTCTTAATGAATCTCAAGCGTGATATTACACATGTTCATAGTGTAGATGCCAAAAGATTTAAAGTTGATAACGATAGTCCCACATACTTGTGGCACTGCCGCCTTGGTCACATTGGTGTCAAGCGCATGAAGAAGCTCCATGCCGATGGACTTTTAGAGTCTCTTGATTATGAATCGTTTGACACGTGCGAACCATGCCTCTTAGGTAAAATGACCAAGACTCCGTTCTCCGGAACAATGGAGCGAGCAACCAACTTGTTGGAAATCATACATACCGATGTGTGCGGTCCAATGAGTGTTGAGGCTCGCGGAGGATATCGTTATGTTCTCACTCTCACAGATGACTTGAGTAGATATGGGTATGTCTACTTAATGAAACACAAGTCTGAGACCTTTGAAAAGTTCAAGGAATTTCAGAATGAGGTGGAGAATCAACGTGACCGAAAGATAAAATTCTTACGATCAGATCGTGGAGGAGAATACTTAAGTCACGAATTTGGTACACACTTAAAGAAATGTGGAATCGTTTCACAGCTCACGCCGCCTGGAACACCTCAGCGAAACGGTGTGTCCGAACGTCGTAATCGCACTCTATTGGATATGGTGCGGTCTATGATGTCTCTTACCGATTTACCGCTATCATTATGGGGATACGCTCTAGAGACAGCTACATTCACTTTAAATAGGGCACCGTCTAAATCCGTTGAGACGACACCGTATGAATTATGGTTTGGAAAGAAACCTAAGCTGTCGTTTCTAAAAGTTTGGGGATGCGAAGCTTATGTCAAGAAACTTCAACCTGAAAAGCTCGAACCCAAGTCGGAAAAATGCGTATTCATAGGATACCCTAAGGAAACTATAGGGTATACCTTCTACTTAAGATCCGAAGGCAAGATCTTTGTTTCCAAGAACGGATGCTTTCTGGAAAAAGAGTTTCTCTTGAAAGAAGTAAGTGGGAGGAAAGTAGAACTCGATGAAGTACTACCTCTTGAGCGGAATAGTGACGCAGCACAGGAAACCATTCCTGTGATGCCCACACCAACTGAAGAGGTAAACCATGATAATGATCAAGGTACTTCGGATCAAGTTACTGCTGAACTTCGTAGGTCCACAAGGACACGTTCCGCACCAGAGTGGTACGGCAACCCTGTCCTGGAAATCATATTGTTAGACAACAATGAACCTTCGAACTATGAAGAAGCAATGACGGGCCCGGATTCCAACAAATGGCTTGAAGCCATGAAATCCGAGATAGAATCCATGTATGAAAACAAAGTATGGACTTTGACAGACTTGCCCGATGATCGGCGAGCGATAGAAAACAAATGGATCTTTAAGAAGAAGACGGACGCGGATGGTAATGTTACCATCTATAAAGCTCGACTTGTCGCTAAGGGTTATCGACAGGTTCAAGGGATTGACTACGACGAGACATTCTCTCCCGTAGCGAAGCTAAAGTCCGTCCGAATCATGTTAGCAATTGCCGCATACTATGATTATGAGATATGGCAGATGGACGTCAAAACAGCATTCCTTAACGGGCATCTTAAGGAAGAACTGTATATGATGCAGCCGGAAGGTTTTGTCGATCCTCAGAACGCTAACAAAGTATGCAAGCTCCAGCGATCCATTTATGGACTGGTGCAAGCATCTCGGAGTTGGAACATTCGCTTTGATGAGATGATCAAAGCGTTTGGGTTTACGCAGACTTATGGAGAAGCCTGCGTTTACAAGAAAGTGAGTGGGAGCTCTGTAGCATTTCTCATATTATATGTAGATGACATACTCCTGATGGGAAATAATATAGAATTTCTGGACAGCATTAAGGCCTACTTGAATAAGTGTTTTTCAATGAAGGACCTTGGAGAAGCTGCTTATATATTAGGCATCAAGATCTATAGAGATAGATCGAGACGCCTCATAGGTCTTTCACAAAGTACATACCTTGATAAGATTTTGAAGAGATTCAGAATGGATCAGTCCAAGAAGGGGTTCTTGCCTATGTTACAAGGTATGAGACTGAGCTCAGCTCAGTCACCGACCACGGCAAAAGATAAAGAAGAGATGAGTGTCATCCCCTATGCTTCAGCCATAGGATCTATTATGTATGCCATGCTGTGTATCAGACCCGATGTAAACCTTGCCGTAAGTTTGGTAGCAAGATACTAAAGTAATCCCGGCAAGGAACACTGGACAGCGGTCAAGAATATCCTGAAGTACCTGAAAAGGACAAAGGACATGTTTCTCGTTTATGGAGGAGACGAAGAGCTCGTCGTAAAGGGTTACGTCGACGCTAGCTTCGACTCAGATCCGGATGACTCTAAGTCACAAACCGGATACGTGTATATGTTGAATGGTGGAGCAGTAAGCTGGTGCAGCTGCAAGCAGAGCGTCGTGGCGGGATCTACGTGTGAAGCGGAGTACATGGCAGCCTCGGAGGCAGCACATGAAGCGATTTGGGTGAAGGAGTTCATCACCGACCTAGGAGTCATACCCAATGCGTCGGGGCCGATCAAACTCTTCTGTGACAACACTGGAGCTATTGCCCTCGCAAAGGAGCCCAGGTTTCACAAGAAGACCAGGCACATCAAGCGTCGTTTCAACTCCATCCGTGAAAATGTTCAAGATGGAGACATAGAGATTTGCAAAGTATACACGGATCTGAATGTCGCAGATCCGCTGACTAAACCTCTCTCGCGTGCAAAACATGATCAACACCAGAACTCTATGGGTGTTCGATTCATCACAATGTAACTAGATTAGTGACTCTAGTGCAAGTGGGAGACTGTTGGAAATATGCCCTAGAGGCAATAATAAAAGTATTATTATATTTCATTGTTCATGATAATTGTCTTGTATTCATGCTATAACTGTATTATCCGGAAATCGTAATACACGTGTGAATACTTAGACCACACTATGTCCCTGGTAAGCCTCTAGTTGACCAGCTCGTTGTGATCAACAGATAGTCATGGTTTCCTGACTATGGACATTGGATGTCATTGATAACGGGATCACATCATTAGGAGAATGATGTGATGGACAAGACCCAATCCTAAGCATAGCATAAAAGATCGTGTAGTTCGTTTTGCTAGAGCTTTGCAAGTGTCAAGTATCTCTTCCTTCGACCATGAGATCGTGTAACTCCCGGATACCGTAAGAATGCCTTGGGTGTACCAAACGTCACAACGTAACTGGGTGACTATAAAGGTACATTACAGGTATCTCCGAAAGTAGCTGTTGGGTTGACACGGATCGAGACTGGGATTTGTCACTCCGTATGACGGAGAGGTATCTCTGGGCCCACTCGGTAATGCATCATCATAATGAGCTCAATGTGACCAAGGTGTTGGACACGGGATCATGCATTATGGTACGAGTAAAGTGACTTGCCGGTAACGAGACTGAACAAGGTATTGGGATACCGACGATCAAGTCTCGGGCAAGTAACGTACCGATTGACAAAGGGAATTGTATACAGGGTTTGATCGAATCCTCGACATAGTGGTTCATCCGATGACAACATCGAGGAGCATGTGGGAGCCATCATGGGTATCCAGATCCCGCTGATGGTTATTGACTAAGAGAGTCTCGGTCATGTCTACGTGTCTCCCGAACCCGTAGGGTCTACACACTTAAGGTTCAGTCACGCTAGGGTTGTAGGGATATGTATATGCAGTAACCCGAATGTTGTTCGGAGTCCCGGATGAGATCCCGGACGTCACGAGGAGTTCCGGAATGGTCCGGAGGTAAAGATTTATATATAGGAAGTGCTATTTCGGGCACCGGGACAAGTTTCGGGGTTATCGGTATTGTACCGGGACCACCGGAGGGGTCCCGGGGGTCCACCGGGTGGGGCCACCTGTCCCGGGGGGCCACATGGGCTGTGGGGGGTGCGCCTTGGCCATCTTGGGCCAAGGGCACCAGCCCCTATAGGCCCATGCGCCTAGGGTTTCCCCCTAGGAGGAGTCCTAGTGGTGGAAGGCACCCCTAGGTGCCTTGGGGGGGAGGGAAACCTCCCTAGGCCGCCGCCCCCCCCTAGTAGATCTCATCTACTAGGGCCGGCCACCCCCCCTTGGCACCCCTATATATAGTGGGGGAGGAGGAGGGACTTCATACCTTGAGCCCTGGCCTTTGGTTGCCTCCTTCTCCCTCCCCAACACCTCCTCCAACTCCATAGCGCTTAGCGAAGCTCTGCCGGAGTACTGCAGCTCCACCAACACCACGCCGTCGTGCTGCTGCTGGTGCCATCTCCCTCAACCTCTCCTCCCTTCCTTGCTGGATCAAGAAGGAGGAGACGTGGCTGTTCCGTACGTGTGTTGAACGCGGAGGTGCCGTCCGTTCGGCGCAGGTCATCGGTGATTTGGATCACGTCGAGTACGACTACATCATCACCTTGCAAGCTTCCGCACGCGATCTACAAGTGGTATGTAGATGCAAACTCTCTCCCTAGACTCGTTGCTTAGATGAACTCATAGATGGATCTTGGTGAAACCGTAGGAAAAATTTTAATTTTCTGCAATGTTCCCCAACACAAGACACCCAACAAGGGCGGGACCTAGCTAGTAGACTAAAAGGACCATCACCACGGCAGACACAAGTAGTTATGGGGTGTTGTCGAGGGATCACAATACTGAGACTTTGTTAGGAACCTAACGCACCGCATTGCGTGCATACCGAGCCCCACGGCACAACTCAGGAGCAACCACAACCAACGAGTGCGAAAAGCACGATCCTTGACTGGGTGCCCCGTCACGGAAGATCGGAACGATTAACAATTTGGGGAGGCATCTAGCGCCATCAAAGGGCAAAGATGAACCAAGACATCACCAAGAGCACGACGCTCGCCGCAATACATCGGCCGCCAAGGGAGAGTCTTGAGCATGCATAGCGAGACACCTTCACGAGGGGAAACAGATGGCCGCCCTGCGGCGCCAAAGGCACCGCCACCAAACCCCAGAGAACACCACCAAACAACCACCGTCAACTCCAAGCCAGTCGCACCACCACCACCACCACCATTGGACCCTCCGACTGTTCCCAACTTGGCCACACCACCACCACCACCAAACGCTGCACCCTCAACCACACGCAGGCACAGAAGCCGCCATTTGGGTCTCCAAGATGACGCCTCCAGGGAGGTAGTGCCGTTAAGGACACAAGACCGTCATCCGATCCGACAAGCCAGATCTTAGGTTTTCACCCGGATACTACAAAACAAAGTACTGCAGGTGCTGGAGCTCCACAATGACACCTCCTACGAGGAAAACGATGTCCACAGACACCATTGCCGCCGACATCGACATAGTCGATGCAAGGTTCTCACCCGGAGTTTGAGCACATACTTACAGCAAGACGGCAGGAGACCACCACCACCATCGGGCCCCTCCGAGACGAAGAAGCACATGAATCGTCGCAGCCAACCGCACCCCGTGGAGACCGCATATGGCCAAAACATCAGTACTAGGCACTGGAACCACCAATGGTCGTCCGAACGCAGGGCCACCGGACGCAGCGCGAGCCGCCGAACCTAACCGAGCACCATGCCAGCGAGGAGCAGGGAGCGCTGCCCGAGGCCAGGAACCACCATGGTCCCGGGCTGCAACCAAACATCAAGAGCATGAACACGCCCCACGCGCACCACCGTGCACCTGCCGGAGACCAGATCCGAAACGCCATAGCACTGACCAAAGGCGGGGGAGATCGAAAACTGGCGCAGCAGTCCACCAAGCACCACCAACAACACCCACAGCCACCAGCCTCCACCACTCCCGCCTCCACCACCCAGCAACACCACCTCCCCGGCTGACCCCACCTGGCGGCCCAGCCAACACCGGCCGGATCTGGGAAGGTAGCCCCAGATCCGCCCCCGCCCCAGACCAGTCAGCGCCCGAGCAAGCAGCGACGGGCCGCCGCACACAGTGGGCCGGGACCGGCCGACACGAACACCGGGACGACGCCGACGAGCGCTGCCTCCGCCCGCCTCCGAGGCCGGGCGCCCGATCCAGTCTGACGCATCCTGTCGTCCCTCCTCTGACGAAACGGTGGCCGCGCGGTGGAGGAGAAGCGCCTCGCCGCCACCATCCCCGGAGCGCGCGCGGCCTTTGCCGGCGGCCTCCTCAGGTGGCGGCAAGACTGGGTGCGAGGGAGGGAGGGGAGCGGCGGTGTGAACAGGGGCGCCCCCCGTGTCGCTAGAGGAGGGGCGACGTGGGGGGGGGGGGGATCTGTCCACTCCTTCTTCTTCTTTAAAGGATTAATCTGCAGATGCAGGAAAGTGTTGAAAGGTGAGCTCGACTTAGTATTCCATAGAGAATCGCTAGCTGAATCTTGGTTACTTTGCACACTAGATGCAGTGTGACACGTCATGTCGGATGAAGGCGCCGAATCGGCCTCGACAACAAGCCAAGCCAAGCATGCGATCCATGGACTGGTAGGTGTTGTATAAAGCTTGAGCTGTGAAGCAAAATCTTTCAGCGATGGAGCTCGTGGAACAGGTGTAGATATGTGTATGGATCATGCATGTGGTCGGTGGGCTTCTGTTACCTTGGGATATTTTTGCAGTGACTACTGACTAGTACTAGTGCAGCTAAAAATGAAGTGGGTGACTCTTATCACTACTGTTCATCTAATACTATACTGTGAACTAAACCACACATAGGGCCAGTTCTTTTGGGCAATTCTCCCAGAATTGACCCCCTCCACAGCTTCTCCCAGAATTGCCACTTAATATTTTTTTACAATTCCTAGCTAATTAGACCTTAACTAGCTAGGAATTATAAAAAAATATTAAGTGACAATTCTGGGAGAAGCTGGGGAGGGGATCAATTCTGGGAGAATTGCCCAAAAGAACTGACCCATAGTTTCAGATGTGTGATTAAGGCACACATAGTTTCAGACGCGTGATTAAGGAGGGAGATTTGTTGGTTAAACAAGTTCAAAATAGATGAAAATGTACCTGCATTACAGATCCATTGTAGAACTGAATCATGCAAAGTTTCCAAAAGAATCGGTCGCCACAAGGTAAAATGAGTTTATGAAAGGAGTTGCAATAAACAAAACGATTTTTGTTACAGCCGTCAGATGGCACCCATCAGGTGATCGTGGCCATTAATCACGCTCTGGCCCAGAGGTTAAGAATGCATCAACCAGACTGAAGTGCTTGCCTCCTTATTGGTAAAGGATGCAGCAGTACTAGCCTATAGAACAGATCCTGTTCAAGTAAGGTCGTGCTTCAAGCAGCCACGCCTCGCCTTATAAACTGGTTTAGCGTCGGCTAAACTAGCGAGGTGGGACTAATAGCAGCGGCATGCAGCAGCGCCTGCTCACTTCCTCAGTTTTTTTTTTTGAGTGGTACTCACTTCCTCAGCGAGAGGCTGAGCGTGCGAGCCTGGAACTGGAGGTACACGCGGGTCGTGGCCCAGTAGTAGTTGGGCAAGAGAATGATCAGAGCCCAGCCCATCTGAGGAATGTAATTTGCCTCACAAAAAAATATCCGAGGAATGTATTTCTTGCCCTTTTCTTTCATTGCCTTTTCATTTTGGTCACGTCAGCTGTGCGGATTTAATATGTACAATTATTATTCTGAAAAATGCTGAATTCTCTTTCATGGCAGCTGTTTTTCTTCTTCTTTATCTTTTCCTAAATTAAATTACAGCCGGTCATTACATATGTAGCAGGCATACTGCTTAGAGAGGAGATTTTTCCTTTTTTTTTTTGCAATAGATAAGAACGAAACCGGAGAGAAAAATGGGCATGGTTGAATTAGTTTTCAAAACATCACAGAACATATAGATTTTGTAACTACGAGTAGTATAGTTCTTGTCCCTGAGTTGAGTAACAGAATAGATTTTGCCGTGATTGGTTTTCCAGTACATGATCTATCAAGGACATATGAATGAAATGAATATATATGGACGAACGCATATATATAGTTGGGCTCCGGGTCCATCTAGATACATGCAAGAACTGCCAGCCTGAACCTGTTCTTACAAAAACTGAAGCCAAGATGAGCAGGATCACCTGATATATCTTGATTTCTCGGCATCTATGTATCTGAAAAAAGGTACTGATCTCACACCGTGACAGCTAGCATCTGTCAGTCATTAATCACGTTAATCAGTTTTTTGCATTTGGATTCACGTTAATCACGCTCTGGCCCAGAGGTTAGAATGCATCAACCAGACTGAAGTGCTTGCCTCCTTATTGGAGAAGGATGCAGCAGTACGAGCCTATAGAACAGATCATGTTCAAGTAAGGTTGTGCTGCAACCAGCAGCACCTCGCCTTATAAACTGCTTCTAATTCCTATGAACTGGCGAGGTGGGACTAATTGAGTATTGCAGGCAGCGGCGGAGCTATGCGGCGGAGCTTCTAATTGAGTATTGCCCCCCAGCCTTGTAGATATTCCTGAAGATTTTTTTATTTGAAGGGCTTAGCTTAGGGAAAAATATGGTAAAACTTTACGAAGTTTGACTTCAGACAATTTTTATATGCAGAGTAAAAAGGACCAGAAGGAGTACGTATGTATGGACCGTGGAACGTCGTCTCTGCTTGTACCTCTGATGTGACTGGTAGGTGTGTTGGTCGTCAAATGCGGACATCTCTTCCTCGAAAAGAATCTTAGACGGCCGGACTTAGCAAATACTTCCTCCGTTTTTTTAGTCTGCATATAAGATTTGATCAAAGTCAAACTTTATAAAGTTTGACTAACTTTGTAGAAAATATATTAATATCTAACAATATTGATATTTTCTTCTATAAATTTAGTCAAAGTTAACAAAGTTTGACTTTGACAAATCTTATATGCAGGCTAAAAAAATGGGGGTGTACACCCTCAAGCACCCACGGAGGCGTCAAATACTGCTTGAACATTAATTTGGTGCACACGTACATATGGTGCACCAATGGCCACACACGTACATATAGACAGTGAAACGCGGTTACTGCTTGGACCGTTAATTTGGTGCTAGGTGCGAGCAAGTAGCTGGCGTGCTGGTCGTCGAGCGTGGACGTCTCTTCCTTGCAAAAGAATCTTAATTTTGCAGGAAATAGCATGTCCTAGCTTGCAGCAAAATGATCTTCACACGTGCGTTGCAACCATTCGCCGATCTTGGAAAGACACGAGAGAGAGATCTGTCCGACGTCGACGTTACCGGCGTACGTCTTGTCTCATGCCCTTGTTGGTTGCACACTGGTTGGCATATGTCTACTTTGTACACGTGACATTTGGACCTTGATCTCCCTTTTTATTGGAAGTTCCTCCGCCACGGTTCTCCATTCGTGTGCGTGGCATGGCGAGCTCTAGCTTCATCGTCTTGCCCTCCACGGCCGCCGCCTCTGCATGCCTTCCTCTGAGCAAGCCCGTGGCCGGGGGCAGCAAACAGGGCCGCCGACGCCTGGTATGCAAGTGCAAAGCCGGCAATGACGACCTGATGGTGCGTCGTCGCCTCGACCGCCGGGACGTGCTCCTCGGCCTCACCGGGGTCGGAGCCACCGGCGCCATCAACCTCGGAGGACTCGCGCTGGCCGCGGAACCAGACTCCGTGCCGGCCACGTGCGTCACCGTGCCCGTCACAGACAAGGGCATCAGGTGCGTCTCGGCCGACGGCTTCCAGTGCCCCGGCGTGTACCGCCCCGAGGACGTCATCAACTTCAGCGCGCTGCCGCCACCAAATGGCCCCTTGCGTGTGCGCCGGCCGGCCCACCTCGTCGCCGCGGACGCAGAGTACGTGAGGAAGTACGAGGCCGGCGTCCAGATGATGAGAGATCTGGACGCCTCCGGCGACCCGCGCAGCTTCAAGAGCCAGGCTGCCATCCACGAGGCCTACTGCAACTTCCACTACAAGGTCACCGCGGCGGCCGTGGCGGCCTCGAGAACGCCGGAGATCGACTTCGACGTGCACTTCTCGTCCATCTTCGCGCCGTGGCACCGGATGTACATCTACTTCTTCGAGCGGATCATCGGCGAGCTCATCGGCGACAGCACCTTTGCGCTGCCGTACTGGAACTGGGACGCGCCGGACGGGATGATGCTGCCGCCCATATTCAACAACGCGTCCTCGCCGCTCTACGACGCCAATCGCGACCCGGCGCACGTCAACGCCGTCATGGACCTCAACAAGGGCCCAGGCGCGGAGAACGATCTTCCTCTCTGCACCGACGACGCATGCGTCAAAGAGAACAACCTCTCCGTCATCTACCGCCAGATGGCTGTCGACACGGCCCTGCAGTTCCACGGGAACAAGTTCTGCGCCGGGGGCACGCCCGGCTCCCCCGGCTCGCTCGAGAACGCCGCGCACACCGCCGTGCACATCTGGGTGGGCGGGGACATGGGGGTGCTCGGCACGGCGGGCCGCGACCCCGTCTTCTACTCGCACCACGCCAACGTCGACCGCATGTGGCACCTCTGGACCACCACGCTCGGCAACCAGGACTTCCTCAGCGCCGGCGCCGGCGACGACTGGCGCGACACCAGCTTCGTCTTCTACGATGAGAAGCGGCGGCCCGTGCGCATCAGGGTCCGCGACGTCCTCGACGCCGGCAGGCTCGGGTACACGTACGAGGAGAAGGAGACGCTCGAGTGGCTGGACAAGCGGCCCAAGCCGGCGACCGGCATAGACAGACCGGACGCCCCAAGCGTCCCTGCCGCCCTCTCCTTCCCCGTGGCCCTCAAGAAGGGCCGGAAAGAGTATGTGACGGTGGAGCGGCCGGAGGAGGCCCGGGACAGCGGCGGCAGCAACAAGACGTCGCCGGAGGTGCTGGTGGTGGACGTGACCATCGACCCCTGCGAGTACGCCAAGTTCGACGTGCTCGTCAACGTGCCCAAAGGCCAGGAGGCGCGTGTGGGGCCGCAGGACACCGAGTTTGCCGGGAGTTTCGAGAACCTGCCGCACGGCGGTGGCGATGGCGGCGGCCGAGGCATGGGGAAGCTGAAGCTCACGTACCGGTTCGCGCTGCGGGAGCTGATTGAGGACCTCGGGTGCGGCCAGGACCGCCGGCTGGACGTCACGCTCGTCCCTCGGGCCGGTGACATGGTCGTCGTGGACGGCGTGCGCGTTGAGCTTTGTAACTAACTGAGATGTGCATGAGTCAGCTAGTACTCTTTTTTTCATAAAAAGAATCTATATTCGCTGAAACAAGCCTCGACGTCCTTTTGCAGCCAAGCGAACATCACGTATGAGCGCTGGACTCTATATTCGCTGAAACAAGCATGGGGGTCCTCATGTATTCGCTGATTACTGATCGACTGTCGTACTTTGTACTGTTGGGTCCTCATGTATTTATTCTACAAAAAGACAGCGCTGGAGAGTGAAGATTTCAGAGATTTGTTCCACTTGCTTCTGCCTGAGCAATTCAGTGATCTCTGCACATACCCTGGACAGGTATATCAGGTTCTGCCTGGCATTTGTTCCACCTGTCACCTCTGTTTCAGTTGTCAGTTTGCAAAGCCCTGGCATCAGTCTAGGACTTGATCTTCTTTGTGAACATCATCACACACTGGAGCATCTTCAATATCCAAAGCATCTTCTTTGTCAGTTTGCAAAGCCCTGCCTTCATAGATTCCTGAAAGTTAGCTAATTCAGATGGTTAATCCATGGATTTCACCCTGAACCTGAAGCTGCATTGGGTACTTGAACGCTAACTCAATCTATTCTGCTGGTCCTCTCCTCTCCTCGGCTCAGCGTCGCTCGACGAGCTGCACCACGCGCCAGCGAACGAGCTCTTCGGCAGGCTCAACGGCCTAGCGCAGACCAACCGATGAAATCTTTAAAAAAAAAATAGGAAGAGAGTAGCATCGTCGATGGACCAACCGAGTTTTGATGCCTAGCTAGTGTTGTGTTGTGTTTGTTGTCACCTGTCATTGTTATGAAAAGAAAAATGAAACTGTGACTGAATGAACGTCTCTTGTTCTCTTTGGATCTAACCAATCAATTAGCAGTGAGATGGAGAGAGAACACGATGAGACGCGCGGAATTTTGGCGATTCAATCGATCCCCGTGCGTGTAGGTCATGATGATGGATCCTTGTTTTTTCTAAACACATATATTTTATTGGATAAATCTTTATCTTTACCTACTAATAAAGCAGCTAATGCTTCTGCCCGTACGTCGTCGGCAATTTTACAGAAAAGTCCCTCTGCTTTTGGGAAATCAACCCGCAATCCAGTAAATAAGTGGGAAAAAACGTTTCGCATTTCTACCCCACCCGTGGACGCGCTTGAAAAAAAAAAACCACCCCCGAGTCAAGCGACAGCGCCTCCCATCCCCATCTCGATCCGCCGCCTCCCCGCCGCCGGCCCGCATCCTCCGCCGCGCCGTTCGCCCCGCACTGCTGCCTGCCTTCTCTCCGCCGCGCCCTCCTCCCCGTGCACGGTTCGCCGACGCCGAGGCCCAGGCTGCCGCGCTTCGGGCCCGCGCCGGCCGGCTCGAGCGCATGCCGCCGACCACGACGGGCTGCTCGACACGCTCCTCGCCGCCACGGGCAACGGACGGTAGGACGAGGAGAGGGAGGTGGAGGCAGCGGAGGAGCCGGTAGGATGACGAGAGGAAGGTTGAGGCGGCGGAAGAGCCAGTAGGAGTAGGAGGGGGAAGTGGAGGCAGCGGAGGAGGAGACGGGGATGACGGGGACAGATCGGCTACACGCCGGAGGACGAGGGCATCGCACGGCCTACCGATTCCTTCCTCCCCGCGCCCTGGTTACAAGGCCGTCGCTGCGGTCGCCCAACACCAACCGCCTTGCCCCGATTAGCTCTTGGAGATGCGGACGACAGGATGTGCTCCAGCGCCGCCGCCTACGAGCGCCTCCCAGACGGTTCGTCCCTTCCTCATGGTCATGGAGCTATCTCTTATTAGATCTGATTGTATCCCTGTTTGTGGTGATTGGCTGGGTGTAGATGAGTCGACAACGAAGCTCGGGGACCTGATATGGCGCTCGGTGTAGGTGGCCATGGTGGACCTGAAGAAGCTGGCTGAGATAAGCGATGGGGTCAGTGTTGTGCTCCTCCCGTTCACATTAAACAAATAGTGCAGACTCTGGCTGCATGACTGGTGTATATATCCACTTGGACCACCAAAATCAAACTGATAGCAAGAACCAGATATAGTGCTAAGTTATAGTTTGTACACAGATCCATATTAGTTCAGAGATGCACACAACAAATCTGTACATTCAGAATGACCACCAAAATCCAGCAATACAATTGACTAGATTGGAAGAATTTACTTGATCAATATGTGCACATGAAACAACACTTTAACCCGTGTGAACTATCCGTGGAATTATGCACTGCACAGACATATATTCGGACAGCATGATGTTTCATTTCGAGGCTATAGTTACATCATTGAAACCAAACAACTATATATAATTCCCCATAGACAGATTGCACCAAACACTCTGGTTACCTGCCTACAGCTAATTATTTTACTTAATGCCTGGGAGGTATCAAATTATGGAGCTTGGGGATCTGTCTTGCCTTTAGTCTGAACCGAAACAGCAGCCTCACTGTCTTTTTGGTGTTGAATTACAGTGAGCTGCTTCTCAAATGTCCCATAGCATACCGGCTGCAGCACCCCGAGCTCCTCATTATCTGCTCCATGATCAAGATCCATCGCCACCGACAGCCACGCACTTGGATGCAAGGCTTGCCCGGACGACTCTGAACCGAAACCAATCCTAGACTGGGAGTCGTATGCATCGTCCATTTGTGCATATCCAACCAAAGCACTTAATTCACAGTCCGCAAAATAGGTAATCTATGTAACGCAAGGCAAATCTAGCTTAGAAATCTACACGGAACTTCCACTGCGCTCTGCTAAATCAACTTACCTGTCCACCGGGTCTTTACATAATCTGATATAATTGTTAGTTATCTCTCTTCCATCACAAAATTCAACTTACTATTTTTTTCTCACAGAACGACTGTTCAGCCACTATCAGACTTTGGTGGTGTACCCCGGCTGCCAAACTAGCTGTTCATATTATTTTATTTTATATTGGCTGTAAATGACTTTCAGTTTTTAGCTTTCATAAAATTTAGACATGTACTCTTTAACAGTATGCTGTGGTGATGGTTGTCCTGTGTGCTGGTTGAAATTATCATGTTGGATAATATTGCTTTTACTAGCAGTTGCAATGCTCTTAATTATTATTTTATTTCCACAAATATCATCTTGTTTTGCTATTTATGTAATACTATATACGTTCACTGAAAGCAAACCTTTCAGTTGCTGCTGTGGGCCTCTTATTATTGTTATTTAGAGTTCAAAATCCATCAATTTCATGAATATGGTGACAATGTATTTGATTCTATTGAAGACCCAATGTATGACAAGGTGCTATTTTCATTTGCTATGCTGGGCAACCATGAAAAACTCGATCCAATTCATAATTTGAATTACTCATGTGTTCTTTATGGCTCTACTCCTTTTTATTGGAGAAGGGGTATTTTTTGTCATGTTTCTAATATGCAATTTAAAGTCATGCTTGCATATTTCACCGTTTTTTCTTAATTCCAGAATGTAGTGATAATTAGCTAAACTAGAGAAGTATTAATCTATTCCTATTTAGCATACCGTAACATTCGAAACATTGCGTTTTGAGTTTGTTGATATGAACCACTCAAATGGTGCTCTCTGCCCATATTTAGTACAAGCGCTTCACATTTCGAGAGATAATGCACCACTCAAACGGTGCTCTCTGCCCATATTTAGTACAAGCAACAACAAAGTTGACACCTCAGGTGTCAGGTCTGAATTATGCTGAACTTTTTTTTATCTTTTTATTAACCACATCGGTGGCTAAAAGAATTCATAAGTAGTAATGCAGACTAAGAAATTGCTATTTATCTTGTCTATGCTAAGAAACCGGAGACTGAATTTTCCGACACAGAAGGATTCCTTGAGAGCACATCAGCACCTGAAGCTGCTGCTCTCGTAGCTCTACACTTTTCTTCTTTCCGGACACCTGACAACCTGAGCATGCAACAGCACAAGTAGGTCATGCTGTGCAACATCAGCAGAGCGCACTCATTGCAGCGGCTACTCGGGCGTCTTTGACGACACCACGCTTGATGCTAAAGTAGAAGAGTGCAGCACGGTTGATGAGCTGAAGCGGCATGAAAACATTAACTTTTATTAAAAATAAGGATATTTCCATGTTTAACCTTATTATCGATGTTTATTAAAATTGGATATAAAAAAGGTGCACAATGACACATGAAGCAGGTTCTGCCCCTTTTACGGCCCGGTGCAACGCACGGGCATTTGTACTAGTGTATTACAAATAGTACACATGTGATCATCAGAAAAGACATATATAGATGTCTTGCAATATTGCATTAAAGACTTCGCAAGAAGTAAAACTAGAATTTCACTTGGGCAGAATCTTGTGCCACGCCAAAACGTCACCCACCATTGTCCTCCCCCGCCACTGAGGCAACGTCGAAGAAAGAGGGGAACTGCCTTCATAGCAAGATCTTGAAGATCACCTTTGCATACAAAGGATGATTTTCGAGCCGATGAACAGGACCGCTGCAAGCAACGAGACTGAGACTTTGTGCTATATCCCAGCGCCGTCAACTTCATTAGATGAGATCGAAGAAGAGAAACATCACTGCACCCCATCATCCACGCACCCCATTGCAAGATAGTAAAAAAACCGCAACAGCCAATGCCAGCGCCACCGGATAGAGTGATGAGCGTCGACTATCAGACACAACTCTTACCGGATTTGAAGACCGAGCCACCTGCTCCCCGGTACCGCCCGTCAGAGCGCCATCGAGATGGAGGAAGAGCAGAAGCAAAAGTTATTTTGACGAGGCGCCATCCCCACCACCTCTGAAGACAAAGTATGCCTATCGTATACCTCTACCGGACAGAAACTGCCAGGGTCCCCGCCCCCTCCTATCGCTGGAGTGGCAGATGATACGTCCTCAACGTATCTATAATTTTCGGTTGTTCCATGCTATTATATTATTCATCTTGGATGTTTTATATGCATTTATATATTATTTTATATGATTTTTGGGACTAACCTATTAACCTAGAGCCCAATGCCAGTTTTTATTTTTTCCTTGTTTTTGTGTTTTACAGAAAAGGAATATCAAACGGAGTCCAATTGACCTGCCAATTTTTGTCGATTTTTTATGAACCAAAAGAAGCCCCCGAAGTAAAAGAGTTGAGCCAAAAGAGTCCCGAGCCATCCACAAGGGTGGAGGGCGCGCCTCCCTACCTCGTGGATGACTCGGAGACCCCCCCCCCCTTGACGTGAGACCGGCGCCAAAAATTCCTATAAATACAGAAACCCACGAAAAGAAACATAGGTCGCGAGTTTCGCTGCCGCAAGCCTCTGTAGCCACCAAAATCCAATCGGGACCCTGTTCCGGCACCCTGCCGGAGGGGAATCCATCACCAGTGGCCATCTTCATCATTCTGGCGCTCTCCAAGACGAGGAGGGAGTAGTTCACCCTCAGGGCTGAGGGTATGTACCAGTAGCTATGTGCTTGATCTCTCTCTCTCTCTCTCTCTCTCTCTCTCTCGTGTTCTTGATATGGCACTATCTTGATGTACCGCAAGTTTTGCTATTATAGTTGGATCTTATGATGTTTCTCCCCCTCTACTCTCTTGTAATGAATTGAGTTTTCCCTTTGAAGTTATCTTATCCGATTGAGTCTTTAAGGATTTGAGAACATTTGATGTATGTCTTGCGTGGGATACCCGTGGTGACAATGGGGTATTCCATTGATTCACTTGATGTATGTTTTGGTGATCAACTTGCGGGTTCCGTGACCTTCGGAATCTATGCATAGGGGTTGGCACAGGTTTTCGTCCTGACTCTCCGGTAGAAACTTTGGGGCAATCTATGAAGTTCTTTGTGTTGGTTTGAATAGATGAATTTGAGATTGTGTGATGCATATCGTATAATCATACCCGTGGATACTTGTGGTGACATTGAAGTATCTAGGTGACATTAGGGTTTTGGTTGATGTGTGTCTTAAGGTGTTAATTTACTATGAACTCTAGGGCTGTTTGTGCGAATAACCCAATGGATTAATCGGAAAGAATAACTTTGAGGTGGTTTCGTACCCTACAATAATCTCTTCATTTGTTCTCCGCTATTACTAGCTTTGGAGTGACTCTTTGTTGCATGTTGAGAAATTATTAATTATGTTATCATTGTTGAGAGAACTTGCACTAGTGAAAGTATAAACCCTACGCCTTGTTTCGAAGCATTGCAGTACCGTTTTCGCTCACTTTTACCACTTGCTACCTTGCTGTTTTTATATTTTCATATTACAAAAACCTATATCTACCATCCATATTGCACTTGTATCACCATCTCTTCGCCGAACTAGTGTACCTATATAATTTACCATTGTATTGGGTGTGTTGGGGACACAAGAGACTCTTTGTTATTTAGTTGCAGGGTTGTTTGAGAGAGACCATCTTCATCCTACGCCTCCCACGGATTGATAAACCTTAGGTCATACACTTGAGGGAAATTTGTTACTGTCCTACAAATCTCTGCACTTGGAGGCCCAACAACGTCTACAAGAAGAAGGTTGCGTAGTAACATCAGCAGACGAAGATGAACGAATACGATGGCGGTAAAGGATCACCGGGGCCGGGATCGGGGAAGAAGGCAGGTTGAGGAGGACATGTGGTGTCGTCGGCGAGGAAGGTGGCAACCACACGTGGATTAATAAATGAATTTGGGTAGCATCGATGGATCGAGTGAGTGCAGGCACGCGTGTACGTATGTAGACGCCTAGCTAGTGTTACTTTGTTAGTGTTGTGTCTATTGTTATGAGAAAAAGGAAAAGGAAGAAAATTGTGACTGGTTGATTTCACCAATGGATCGTTTCTTTTGATGCAATCGACCAATTAGCAGCGAAGCGAGATCGAGATTGTATGCAAGAGAGAGAGAAAAAACCCAAGCTTTTTTAAGGTAGCTCGGCGGACTGCAGTATCGGCGTCGGGTGGCGTTGGCGGCTAAGGTTCCTTCGCCGTCGCTCACGGAAGGGGAGGGGGGCGGGCCACCGGTGGCGTCAGCGACTAAGGTTCCTTTGCCGTCGGCCACGAAGGGGAGGGAGGGCTATAGTAGATGATGCATGAAGATAGCTAGCTAGCTAGATAGGTTTATATGCATGCACGCATGCAATATAGCTAGCTAACTACTCCCTCCTTCTTAAATATAAGTCAATGCGTGGACTTCATACGGATATATATATATATACACACACACACACACACACACACACACGTGTTTTAGAGTTTAGGTTTACTCATTTTTCTCCGTATATAGTCCATACTAGAATCTCTAAAAAGATTTATATTTAGAAATGGAGGGGTAGGTTGATATGCATGCACACATGCATGTAGGAGTAGGGTTTAGTAGATGACGCATGCAATGTAGATATATAGCATGGGGGAGGGAGTGCACTTTGTACGTAGGTGTATATATGTCACGTACTCCTGCATGCATGCATGTATGTGTGTACGTGCGAGGTAGCTAGCGAGCAGTTTGCATTGTTTTCTCTTTATTTTTGATGATCGACGTCAAAAGCAGCGACGTGAGGCTTGAATTAGCTACTGTAATGTTGATTACGTGTGTTGTTGAGTCACGTAGCATCAACTGAGTTTTGATGCGTAGCTAGTGTTGTGTTTCTTCTTACATGGCATTGTTGTTATGAAAAGAAAAGGGAAACTGTGACTGAATGAAGGCACCGACCAAGCATTTCTTATTTTGTTTGGATCCAACCAATCATTTAGCAGCGAGATAGAGAGCGAATACAGGAATTTTGGCGATTCAATCGATATGATCCCCGCCGGCGTAGGTCATGACGATGCATGGATCCTTTGAGATAACGGCGATGGCGGCAGAGGATCGCTGGGGCCAAAATCTGGGAAGAAGGCGGGTTGAAGAGTACATGGGTGTCGTCGGCTAGGAAGACGAGGCGGGTTGAAGAGGACATGTGGACGGCGGATGTCGGGGAGACGAGCTCATGCGAGCCGAGCACGTGAGCGAGCATTCCGTCGAACACCCTGGATGCGAGCATGCAGCAGCCACCGAACAAGCATGGCCAGGCCAGGAGTGAGCCACCCAACATGCGGATGCGGTGAACTAACTGATTTCTGCAATTGACTTGGAGAGACAGCATGCGTCGCCGGGTTTGTGGAATTGAGGAGGAGGTGCAGCCTGCAGACGAGACGACCCCGTCGCGGTGGAGCGGGATCGAGCCGGGATGGTGAGGCCAGCCAAGGAAGGTCGCAGCGGTGGGACGCCGGCGGAGAGCCGAGCCTCGGACGTGCACGCGACCCGATGATGGGCGCGAAAAAGATGTGCCCTTTGCCAGCTCGATCGCCGCCGACGCGCGCGGATGGCACTGCCAGCCGCGAGGTTGACGAGCGAGGACGGCAGCGGCCTTTGTGACTCCGACTGTTGTGCTTTGTGGTCAGGTCGATGGCTTGCAGCTAGCCGGCCAACAGGAAGAAGGACGCGCGGCACAAAGAAGGAGAATGGCTGGGAATTGAGTCAGCCGGCGGTGCAGAGTTCCGACGCTCCGCCGACGTCTGTGTTACATTGTATTTACATGTGTATATTGTAACGTTGTATACCACCTCATTATATATATATGATAGGCCACCTTTAGAGGGTTGTGCCGGATCCCCCCAAAGCCTATTGTCTTACATGGTATCACGCTAGGTTACGTCCGCTTCCGCCTAAAAACCCCAAACCGCCGCCGCCGCGCCCGCCGCCGCCGTCGCCCGACTGCTATGACGTCCGCCGCTGCGTCCGGCTCCACCGCCACCGGTTTTCTGCCGGCCTCCCTCGCGGCACTTCTCTCGAGGCCGCTGGATGCCGCCTCCCTTCAGGCGCCGATCGGGACACGGAGCGTCGGCTCCCTCTTCGCGCTCCCGCCGGCTGCTACTTCGCCCGGGCACGCGCTTGTGGCCCACACCACCGCCGCCCCGTCAACCGCGGCTGTCGCGCCCTCGGCCACTGCGCCGCTGGTGGCGGAGGACGTCGCGCTGGCAGGCTTCGCGGCGTCAACCGCGGCCATCGCGCCCTCTGTCACCGCGCCGACTGCCCCTCCGACTGTCTCCACGGTGTTCTCACCTCAGCCAGTCTCCTTGATGGGATCGCAGCCGCCGCCGCCGTTTCACTTCGGCCATCTCATCACCATCAAGTTGTCGTCGGACAATTACATCTTTTGGCGCGCGCAGGTTCTTCCGCTTCTTGGGAGTCACTACCTGCTTGGCTATGTCGACGGCTCTCTCCCTTGCCCTCCTGCGCTGGTTGACAGCGTGCATGGTCCGGTCTATAATCCGGCTCACCGTGTCTGGACAGGGCAGGATCAGGCGAACCTCTCCTCCATCCAGGGGTCGCTCTCTCCGGCCGTTGCTGGGCTTGTTGTCTTCGCCAAGACGTCCCACGAGGCATGGACTATTCTTGAGCGCTCGTTTGCGGCACAGTCGCAGGCTCGTGTATCTGGGCTCCGTCGCCAACTTGGGGAGTGTCAGAAGCTTGACTCCACCGCCACTGAGTTCTACAACAAAGTCAAGAGTCTCGCCGACACGCTGGCCTCCATTGGACAGCCCCTCACCGACTCCGAGTTCAACTCGTTTATCGTCAATGGTCTTGATGAGGAGTATGACGCCCTAGTCGAGATCATCAATGAGAGGGGCAACTCCACGCCCATGCCAGCACACGAGGTCTTTTCACGCCTCCTGCTTACTGAGCAACGAGTTGAGACGCGCCGATCCAGGGGCAACGACGCCCTCTCGGCAAACGCCGCCACCAAGGGTGGTCGCTCCTCTGCTTCATCCAGGGCTCCTTCGGGGCAGTCACCACCACCCGCCTCGGCCCCTCCTCCTACTGCGACGCTACCAGGGGCTGGCGGTCCACGTGTGTGCCAGCTTTGTGGTCGCGATGGGCACTGGGCCTCGAAGTGTCACAAGCGCTTCCAGCGGGGTTTTCTTGGTCTTGGCAATGACGGGAAGGATACACGCAACTTTGCTCGTCAGGTCGCCATGGCTGATCGTCCGCCGCCGCAGAAGCCACAGGGACACACTCAGTCCTACTCCATTGATCCCCACTGGTACATGGACTCTGGGGCGACAGAGCACCTGACCAGTGAGATGGGGAAGCTTCACACTCGTGAAGCCTACCATGGCTCCGACAAGATCCACACCGCCAATGGAGCAGGTATGCACATCTCTCATATTGGTCAAGCATCACTTCTCACTAGACATGCCAATAGGAGTCTTCAACTTCGCAATGTTCTTCGAGTTCCATCTGTGACACGTAATCTTCTTTCAGTTCCTAAACTCACTCGTGATAATAATGTGCTTTGTGAATTTCATCCTTTTGATCTTTTTATTAAGGATCGGGGCACGAGGGATATTCTTCTTAGTGGGCGGCTTTGCCAAGGTCTCTATCGTCTGGAGCATCCTGGCGTCGCTCGCGTCTTCAATGGAGTTCGGGTATCTCCGTCACAGTGGCATGCTCGTCTTGGCCACCCGGCCACACCTATTGTCCGGCATGTTTTGCGTCGTCATGAGCTTCCTAGTGTGTCTAGTAATAAAGATGTAGCAGTGTGTGATGCTTGTCAGCAGGGGAAGAGTCATCAACTTCCTTTTTCGGAGTCCAGTCGTGAGGTGAAACATCCTTTAGAACTTGTGTTTTCAGATGTATGGGGTCCTGCTCAGACTTCTGTTAGTGGTCATAATTATTATATCAGTTTTGTTGATGCTTACAGCCGCTTTACCTGGCTTTATCTTATCAAACGTAAAGCTGATGTGTTTGACATTTTTGTTCAGTTCCAAAAACATGTTGAACGCCTTCTCAAGCACAAAATTGTTCATGTTCAGTCGGACTGGGGTGGCGAGTATCGCAACCTCAACTCCTTCTTTCAGTCGCTTGGGATCACTCACCGTTTAGCATGCCCACATACACATCAGCAGAATGGTTCAGTAGAATGTAAGCATCGTCACATTGTTGAAGCTGGTCTGACTCTTTTGGCCCATGCATCTGTTCCGTTTCGTTTTTGGAGTGATGCTTTCACCACTGCATGTTTTCTCATCAATCGTACTCCCACTCGTGTTTTGAATATGAAGACTCCCATTGAAGTTCTCCTTAATGAACAACCAGACTACACCTTTCTCAAGGTGTTTGGGTGTGCTTGCTGGCCCCATCTCCGTCCATATAACAAGCGTAAGCTCGAGTTTCCTTCCAAGAAGTGTGTTTTTCTTGGTTATAGCTCTCTTCATAAAGGATACAAATGTCTTCATGTTCCCACTAATCGTGTCTACATCTCTCGGGATGTTGTGTTTGATGAGCATGTTTTTCCCTTTGCCAACCTCCCTGTGTCCACTACCGAGCCACCTGTCATGCATTCATCCTCTGTTGCTTCTGACCAATTTGATGATGTTGCATATTCTCCTCTATTGTTGCCTAACCATGGTGCAGGCACTGGTCGTGGGGCTCGTTTGGAGATTCTGGAAGCGCCATCTTCCTATTCGTCGCCATCGCCTTCATCCTCGGCACCTTCTGTTGTGCATGAGGAGCACATGGCGCCCCTGCATGGCCTCGGTTTCCGTGCTCATGCACGGCCGATCGACGTCCTGGCCCGGTCGCCTCTGGCTTCTGGGCTGCCTTCGCCATCGTCGCGCCCTGTAACCCCGCCGACTGGGCCGGCCTCCTCGGTCCCCGTCTCGCCCAGGGCATCGGGGCAGTCATCACCAGGCCTGGCCTCGCCCGCCCCTGCCTCGCCGAGGGTGTCTGGGCCCTTCTCACCAGGGCCGGCCTCGCCTGCTCTCGCCTCGCCAAGGCCGTCTGGGCCGGTGTCACCGGAGCTGGCCTCGCCCACCCTCGGTTCGCCCATGGCCTCTGAGCCCCTGTCGTCGGGCCAGTCTTCGCCATGCAGCCCGGAGTCGTCTGTCCCGAGCTCGCCTGAGGTGATTCCTGCATCTCCGGCGACCGTCACGTCTCCGTCACCTTCGCCTCCGACGGCTCCTGCTGCTGCTCTACGTCCACATACGCGCAGTCGGATTGGCATTTTTCAGCCTAAGCAACGTCATGATGGCACAGTTGCTTGGTTAGCGGCGTGCATGTCTGCTGCTCTCGCAGATCCATCCTCTGAGCCACGCACGTATCAAGCTGCTATGCACATTCCTCATTGGAGAGAGGCCATGGAGCAGGAGTATCAAGCGCTTCTTCGCAATCAGACATGGACTCTTGTTCCTCCACAATCACGGGTAAATGTCATTGATTCCAAATGGGTTTTCAAAGTGAAGAGGCATTCTGACGGGTCCATTGAGCGCTATAAGGCTCGTCTGGTTGCTCGTGGTTTTCGACAGTGTTTTGGACTTGACTATGAAGACACCTTCAGTCCAGTGGTCAAGCCTACTACCATCAGACTTCTTCTCTCTCTGGCTGTTACTCGAGGTTGGTTTCTTTGTCAGCTTGATGTTCAAAATGCTTTTCTTCATGGTGTCTTGGCGGAGGAGGTTTACATGCGCCAGCCTCCGGGTTTCTTTGATCCGGATCGCCCTGATCATCTCTGTCGTCTGTCCAAGGCAATTTATGGTCTGAAGCAGGCTCCTCGTGCTTGGCATGCTTGTCTTGCAATGGCTCTTCGTGCTCATGGTTTTGCATCATCAACTACTGACTCCTCATTGTTTCTTCTTCAAAGGCCTGAGGTTACTATGTACTTGTTGGTCTATGTAGATGATATCATTTTGGTCAGCTCCTCTCAGTCGGCTGCTACTGCGCTTGTTCGCTCACTTGGTGCTGATTTTGCGGTCAAGGACCTTGGGAAGCTTCATTACTTTCTTGGTGTGGAGGTTACTTCTCGTGCTGCTGGCCTTGTTATGACGCAGAAGAAGTACTCTCTGGATTTGTTGCAGCGAGCTGGGATGCTTAAGTGCAAACCGACGACTACACCCATGTCTACCACTGATAAGCTCAATGCTGTTGATGGTGTGCTTCTATCTTCTTCTGATGCGACCGAGTATCGGAGTATTGTTGGTGGGCTCCAGTACTTGACGATCACGCGACCAGACATTTCCTATGCTGTTAATCGAGTCTGCCAGTATCTGCAGTCACCCCGTGACACTCATTGGTCTGCTGTTAAGCGGATTTTGCGCTATATTCGTTTCACGGTGGCTCATGGTTTGCATATTCGGCTGTCTGACTCTGGTTGTCTTTCAGCATATTCTGATGCAGACTGGGCTGGCAATCCGGATGACAGGCGATCCACGGGGGGTTATGCTGTCTTCTTTGGCTCTAACCTGATTGCCTGGAGTGCTCGGAAACAGGCTACTGTCTCGCGTAGCAGTACTGAGGCTGAGTATAAGGCTGTGGCCAATGCCACATCAGAGATTATCTGGGTACAGTCCTTGCTTCAGGAGTTAAGTATACCCCAATCACAGCCTCCTGTTCTTTGGTGTGATAACATCGGTGCTACATACCTTTTTGCAAATCCGGTATTCCATGCCCGAACGAAACACATTGAAGTTGACTATCACTTTGTGCGTGAACGTGTCTCTCAGAAGCAACTACAGATCAAGTTTATTTCTTCCAAGGATCAACTTTCTGACATCTTCACCAAGCCATTGCCTTTGCCACAGTTTGAGACTTGCAGGCGCAATCTTACCCTTCTAGATTCATTAGAAAGTGGCTAAGATTGAGGGAGGGTGTTAGATTGTATTTACATGTGTATATTGTAACGTTGTATACCACCTCATTATATATATATATATATATATGATAGGCCACCCCTAGAGGGTTGTGCCGGTTCCCCCCAAAGCCTATTGTCTTACAGTCTGGGACGACTGTCGTGTCACGAGGAGGACGTTGTGCACGACACGACGCGCGGCGGCGAAAGAGACCTTGATCTTCTTGCTTGGTGAGCGCCGGGCGGAGTCGAGCTAGCGCGAGCCGGAGCATGGCCGGTGCATGCATCTGCATGGTGCGCAGAGAGGAAGGAGACGAGGATGTCTGAGGTGAGCAGGTGTTTTCTTTAGAAAAGGAGGAAGACCCCCAGTCTCTGCATTTGGACGATGCATGCAGCCACTTTATTAATTATTCACACAAGACATTATAAAGTCATATAACAATAAGACTAAAGTCATCATCTAGGCAACATCTGTCGCTATTTCTATACAGTTGATGAAGGGATGCTGATAGTCTGGGCCTAATACCAAACAGACCTCACAGCCAAACCTAAACATCTAAAACCTGAGGTCCCAACCAAGAAGGTGAGCAGGTGTTTGAGATCAATATTCAAACACTTCGATGCCGGCGGCGAACTTCTGAGGCTCCATCGCGCACAGAAGGAGGAGCGCGGTCAAGGGGGAGGAGGGGGAGGAAAGGAAAGAAAAGGAGAGAAAAAACCGAATATGTGGCATGCTGATGTCACGCGTCGCGCTCGTGCCACAGATTTTTTTTATAAAAGAGAGCGCCCTCTCTGATTTCCATTAACAGAAATCACCAAGTCTTGTTATAGAACAAAGGAAAACACAACAACCCCAACACGACCCTTCCGGCTGATCCATCCTACTGCCATATTGGGGAATGAGGAGAAGCCATCCCTTCCCCTCTCCGAAAACCCAAATACAGCAGGGAAGGAACCTGAAGAGAGTGCTCCAAGGTCTAGAAACGAGGATCTAGCCCCAGAACGACAACCCATTTCTGTTATAAGAACAGAGGCTACAAAGGAGACAACCAGGTATAACAGCAAATTCAATCTTACAGGAACATCTACTTAGTCCGAACATCAGCAAAATGAAGCGAAGCCGTCATGAGAAGGTAGAAGCCATATCCATCGCAGCAAGGAGAGCATCTGCTACCCTTCGATCCTCACAGTCTTCAGGCGCCACCCATACGCCGCCTTGAATATTTCTTCTGCCACCTCACTTACTAGCTTCACTCCAGCCTCCATCAGCTTACTTCTTGCGGGATTTGTCTGCAAAATATTCCAATCATTTAGATTTTTAATAAACAAGGACACATAAACACAGGGATCATTCACCCTATTGTTGTCAAATATCACACTATTCCTAAGTTTCCAAATAGTCCAGCAAATCGCTGAAACTCCTATCATGACCAGGTTTTTTTCATCTTTGCCAAAGGTATTTACCCAAGTTTTCATGACACCATCTAGTGTGTCTGGAATGTCCTTAAGATTAAAGGCACATTTTAGTATGTTCCATAATAATCTAGCAACCGAACAGGTCAAAAAAAGATGGTTTATGTCCTCTCCTTTCCCACAGAAGGGGCATTTATCATCTCCCTTCCACCCCCTACGAATCAAATTATCCTTTGTGAGGATACTTTCCCTAAGTGCCAACCACATGAACACCTTGATTCTAGGTGGCATTTTAATCTTCCACATATATAAGTGTGGATATTTGACACTGTTTTCAATCAGGTGCCTATAAAAGGATTTTACTGTATAAACTCCCTTCTTATCAAGAGTCCATTTAATCTCATCCCTCTCCTCATTCAAAGTTACCTCATTACAAGCTTCTTTAATATGCCCCCACAATTCTCTCACATCTCCCAGTAAGGTTCTTCTAAACTGAACATTATCTAATCCATTATCAAAAACTTCTTTAACCGTTTTCTTTTTATCAAAGCATAGATCATATAATCTAGGAAAGTTCTTTTTTAGAGGAGCACTACCGATCCACCAATCCTCCTAGAAACGAGCTCTTTTGCCGTTCCCAACTTTAAACTTACACAGAGAGACAAAATGCTCTCTGTGTTTCAATATCCCTTTCCAGAACTGTGAATCACCCTGTTTAGCCAAAACATTGCCCACGCTTTTATTCTTGACATACTTTTCTAAAACTATACTTTGCCACAGACCCTCAGTTGTATATAATTTCCACCACCACTTACATAGCAAAGCCTTATTCATATAGGCTAAATTTTGTATCCCCAGGCCCCCCATATCTTTTGGCCTGCAAACCTCAGACCATTTCACCAAATGGTATTTCCTCTTCTGATCATCTTCTTGCCATAATAATCTAGCTCTAAAGAAATCCATGCACTTCTCAACCCCCACCGGGAGCCCATAAAAGTACATCATGAAGTAGGGTATGCCTGTAAGGGCAGATTGTATCAAAGTAACTCTCCCTGCACTAGCTAACAGTCTCCCTTGCCAAGTTTCACATTTTTTATCCATCTTAGTCTCAGGGGGCTTCCAATTTTATTTCTGATTCTATTTTTATCAACAGGTAACCCTAGGTACTTCATAGGTAAAGCACCCACCAGCAAGTAAATATTTTTGCATATTCATCTCTCTTATCAATCGCTGCTCCAAATAGGAAAAGTTCACTTTTATGAAAAATAATCTTCAAACCAGACATTTGTTCAAACAAACATAGAATATATTTTAAGTTTTGTGCACTGTCCATATCATCTTGTATCAGGAATATAGTGTCATCTGCATACTGCAACATGTTGACCCCATTAGTTGTATACTCACTCAAAACCCCTTTAACTAGCCCATTTTCTCTAGCCTTATTCAACATAATTGCTAGAGCATCAGCAGCCAAATCAAAATTTAGGGGAGATAAAGAATCTCCTTGTCTCAGGCCTTTATATGAACAGAAGTATTTTCCTAAATTTTCATTAACTTTAACACAAACCTTCCCCCCTCTAACTGTTTCCATGACCCAGTCAACCCATTTGTCTGGAAACCCTTTCAGTTTAACCATTCCAAACAAAAAGGACCATTTGATTTTATCATAAGCCTTTTCAAAGTCAATTTTTAAAAGCACATCACTTTGCTTATTCTTTTTAATACTATTCAAAGACTCATGTAAGATCAGGACCCCCTCCATGATATATCTGCCCTTGACAAAGGCAGTTTGTACAGGGGAGATGACCTCAGCAGCTACCAAATTAAGTCTGTTCATTAAGACTTTGGTTATAATTTTAAAACATACATTTAGTAGACAAATAGGTCTGAACTTCTGAATTTGATTAGCACCAGTCCCTTTTGGGACCAGGGTTATGATACCATAATTCAGTCTACTGATATCAATTTTCCTACTGGCAAACTCATCCAGTAAAGCTTTTAAATCAAATTTCACCAACCCCCAATAGTGTTGGTAAAATTCAGCTGTGAAGCCATCTGGCCCAGGAGATTTATTGTGTGCCATTTTAAAGACTACCTTTTTAATCTCCTCCAAAGAGAATTCTTCCACCAACAGATTAGCATATTCCATTGGAATCCTATCAGGATTATCAATACTTAGGGAAACAGAGGAATTATCTGGGTGACCAAATAAGTTTTTGTAGAAAGTAGTGATATAATCCATCAAATTTTTATCTCCTTCTATCACTCCCTCCTATTGTTCTAATCTAGAAATTTTATTCCTCCTAAGCCTCCCATTTGCTTTGGCATGAAAGAATTTAGTATTACTGTCTCCCTCCAACAATTCATCAGTTTTGGCTCTCTGTTTCCATTTAGCCTCTTCTTGTTTGAGCAATCTATCAAGCTGGGCCCTCAACTCAATCTGTTCCTTTCTATCATCAGCTGTAAGGCCATTAACCTCACAATTTTTATCAATGATATCTAATTTGAGTAGAATATCTTTCTTTAGCTCCATATACCAAGCATTCATATTTCTATTCCACCCCTTAAGTTTGGGTCTCAACATTCTAAATTTCCCCAGCAACCTATCTATGCTGTCTCCCTTAATGGAAGAATCAGTCCAAACTTTCTGAACAATTTCATCAATCCCATCTCTCTTGAACCATGCATTTTCAAATCTGAAAATTGGTTCAGTTTTTTGAAAATCCCCAGAATCCAAATAGAGAGGAGTATGATCTGATTTTTCCCTAGTTAGAGCTGTTACATGGGTTAAAGGGTATACCTCTTCCCAATCAGTGCTACATAGAATTCTATCTAGTTTCTCAAATGTGGGATTCTGCATATAATTGCCCCAAGTAAATTTCCTCCCATTCATGTCCAATTCTCTCACCCCAGCTTGTTCCAAAATGGCATTGAAAAGAAAACTCCAATGTCCAGGGGATCCTGGTTTATTTTTCTCACTGGCTTTCCTAATAATGTTAAAGTCCCCTCCAATTAGAATAGGGTTTATAGAATTTTGAAAAACTCCGGATAGCTCAGCCAGGAACAAAGCTTTCCTCTCTGGCTGTGCCTCCCCATATATCAACACCAGGTCCCAAATGAACCTTTTATCAATATCTTGGACTGTCATTTTAATGTGATAATCCCCCTCATCCTGAGAGATTACATCAAGTGTGGTATAATTCACACCTAGTAAGAGGCCACCAGATTTCCCCCTAGCTGGGGTGAAATGCCAATGGAAATCCCTCCCTGCACAAACCTGTTGTAATTCATTTCTGGAAAACTGTTGTCTCATGGTCTCCTGCAGACCCAGGAAGTCGACTTTCATGTCCATAATCATCTCTCTTAAAAATCTTTTCTTGATATCACCCCCAAAAACTCTCATATTCCAAAAAATGCCCCTCATCTCTTTTTCTTTTTCTTCTTATCCGAAGATTCTAGATTTCTGACAACTGAGGCAATTTTAACTCCAGAACCTCTGGTAGTTTTGCCCTTTTTTTTAACTCTTTTTGATGAGAAAAGACCCTTCACTAATTCCCACTCCTCATTCTCATCTTCCTCTTTTTTATTATCTTCATCTTCTAACAAATCTAATAGAGAATATTCTCCAGTGTCAAGAAAGTCATGCTCCTCAGGCATGTGGTTTTTTCCCTGTTTATTGTTATAGTCAGTCAGCCACATATCAATTCTGGCCTGTTCAGCCGTTTTAATTAATTCCAGATTGTAATTAACAATATCAGGTTTAGAACCTAAGCTAACCCCAACCCCCTCAGCAATCTGCTGTAAAATATCATTCGGCCTAGATATGACATCAGAAGGAGAATACTCATCATAATTGTTCTTCTGTGCCACTCTCTCTTTGGCCAAATCAGTGATCTTTTTATCTTCCTTGCCTTTCAGTCTAGTGCATCTTCTCAGTTCTTCCTCATCTTGGGATTCCAACTCTCCTATACCAGCCTTTTTGATTTTGGTCTCAAAAGATTCAGTTTCCTAACTTGCAGCATAGTCCACAGGCTCCATATAACCCAGGCCCACTGCCTGTTCCATTAGTTCCAGCTCTGACATTCCTCCCCCACTTTCTTTATTATCTTCTGCTACAACTCCTTCTCCTGAATTTTCCTTCTCATCTTCACTCCCAAGCTGTTTTCCCCTGATTGAGACCCTCTCACATCTTCACTGACCTTCAGATTAATCTGCAGTAGTTCATGCTGTCTCTTAACTTCCCTCTCTAAAGATTTCCTAATAATATCCATTTCATTTCTCTTTTTTCCTCCAACATCAGTTGAGCAGTCTGCCTTGCTGCCAGCTCCTCTGCTTTCTGCAATCTAGCTTTTAAACTTTCTTCTTCTCCTTGTCTTTCTCCAACAGTCCCCACCTCTGCCTTGTCCTTGACCAACTCATTTTTCTGGGACACATCCCCTGCTTTCAGAATCACCTGCTCATACTGCTTTAATCCCAAACTCCCTAGACTGACCAATGACTTTGCAGGTTCAGATTGTTTACTTTTTTCTGCACCTCCTTCTCCCTTTGTGTATCATGGCTCTCTAAGTCCAGATAATCAAAGGTTTTCCTTTTGTTTCCCTCCTCAAACTTGTACCAACCTTGTTCAGCAACTGAATCAAACTCAAAGCCTATATCATATAGCAACAGGTCCTTGGTAGTGATTTCTGTGCCAGCAGGAACCTTATGTAAGTCCCTAACCCCCACTTTCACTCTTATGTCCTCCCTAGAATGAATATGTTCAACATCCACTTCAACCACTGGCCCCAAAGCTGAACCAATCTCACAAACTCCCAAACAATGTCTCAGGTTATCCGGGACCCCCCACATTTTTATCCAGACTGAATGTAGCTTCCCCTTGGCCCTGTCATCTGGACTCCAAAAATCAACCTCAACCATGGCACCAGTGCCCAACAAAGTAAATTTGCCAAAGTTTCTCAACTCCACCAATTTGGCTTTACTAGGAAATCTCATAAGAAAGGTTGTAGGACTCTGAAACTTGGCTCTCCAAGTCCACCCCCAGTCAAACATCTTGCTGAAGCCATAAGCCACTGTGGTATCATTCAACTGCCCCTCATGCACAGTCACCAGATCCATAGGATTGATGTGCTCAGCAGCTACAATTTCCTTAGTGTTCTGCACCAGAAGACACCCCAAACCCCTGGCTCCATACCCCACATATTTAGCAACTGGCTTAGGCTGTTTAAGAATGGTGCATTCCTCAGTATTATGAGATGGTCTTTGGCACACCACACAGAAAACCTTATTTTTGCAATCACTCTTCACATGCCCCTGTTCCTTACACTTCACACAAAAGAGCTCTTTGGATTTCCAATCTCCTTCTTCTTGTCTGTTTCCTTTTTTCCTTCCACTCTGGCATTTGCTTGTTGTAGCAAGGTCTCTTGCTTTGGCATGTTGGACAGTAAGAATTGATATTGTTGTGCCAATTGTTCTTGAGGCATAAGACCAAACTGTCCCAGCCCCATCCCCACCGGCACAAGCTGAGGAAAATTGATGTTACTCATCATAGGGAAGCCACCTGCCAACTGGACTGGCCCCCCCTGAATCCCCAGACCTGCAGCAATCCCAGAACCACTTTCCCGCCTGTTTTCATTCCCCCCAACCTGAAATCTCTCATGTTGATTCCCCCCTCTATCAGGAGCAAATCTGCCAAACTTATTGTCTCCTTCTCTTCCACTTCCAGCAGAATTTCCATCCCCACCAGAACCACTGCTATTTGTCCCAGATCCTCCTCTGAAACCCCCCTCTCTGTTCCTCCAACCATAACCATCTACCTCTCTCTCATCCTGCCTGTTAAAACCCCTTCCAAAATGCTCAGATCTACCTTGAAAATTACCTCTCCCTCCTTGATAATTTCCCCTTCCAGGCCTTGGTCTCCAACTCTCCTGCCTGCCTGCCATATCTTCTTCTTCTCCCCAGGATAAACCTCCTTCCACCACCTCTTCTTACTTATTGGTCGCCGCCAAGATCCTTCTAGGGTTTGGGAGGTGGAGGAAATCTGGTTCAGGGACGAAGGTTGGGATCCCTCCCTTATATAGTGCCCCGTCTCCACTGTCAGTATCTGGGCTTCCTTGGAGCCACCCATTATTGAGCCACCCTTGACCCAGGCCCATCTGGTCCACTTTCTCTCCCCTCGCACTGGTCCCTACTGCGGCCTGCTCCCCCCAGCACCTGATCCTTCTTCAGCAAAACAAGCTTGAAATTTTGCCATAGCTTCTTCCAAACTGGCATTCACCAGAATGGTATCTATTTTCATGTCATTATTAGGCGAGAAGTTAACACGTCTAAGCATGTCCCTCTCAAAACCCTTAATGTTATCAATCTCAACAACCTCACACATATTATCAATATCTGACAGATATTCAGGGAATCTAGGAAGATCCCAAACCTTGGGTATCTTATCCCTAATTCTGATAAGTGCCATATTTATTTTTTGTTTATGTAAATCCCCCCAATTAGGTGAATCGATATGAATCAACCCACTCTGCATTGTCTCATTCTTATTTTTTCCCTCTCTAAGCAAGAGACTCTGAACATAATTGTTCATCCTTTTCCTCAATTTATGATTAACACGTCTAATTCGACGTTGAATATCAATTTCTCCCTGACCCTCCCTATCATCACAGGTGTAAGCCAGGTACATAGAAGAATGTCGATGATCCATACCTGAACTGTCTGGTTCCTCGTCAGAAACATCATCTGAATCCTCACTAGCTAGCACCCAGAAACGGTTGCCAGCTAGTGAGGAATTCAGGCTCTGTTCCTGTCGAGGCGAGCTGAGCGATGAGGCGCTGGTTCCTCCGGGGTTGATGAAGCCGCGGCTAGGCAAGCGGAGCGACGCCGCACCCCCGCCGCCTCCTGCGGCTCCTGATCCGCCGGGTCTTCGCGAATCACGATCGGGGCCATAGCCGTCCCCGGAGCAGGGAGGGCTAGCACCCCCTCCCGCGGGTGGAGCGCCGATTCCCTCATTGCGGGGGCGAGATTTGCGGTCGCGAAGATGGTGAAGGCCACCCACTTCCTCGCCACCGCCCTCACCGGCGAATCCGCTTGATCCGCCGCCCACAGCAGCACCTGCAGCGGGTGCTTGCGTCCGCCTCGCCCAAACAGAGATCTCTCCTCCATCTCCGTCAGATTCTCCACGATTGCTTCTGCCTCCGTGTACATCTCGCGCTTGCTCAAGTACCACGCCCCGATCTCCCTCAAGCGGATCCGCATGCGCGCATCCCTGCCCGCAAACCTGCGCATCTTCTCCTCGCTGATCTCCACCATCTCCTTTGCACGCTCGAACGACCAGGGAGGAAGATGGGGCAGGTGGGGAGAGGAAGGTGGAGTGCGAGAGCGCCTGACCTGATCTGAAACTTCTCTCCGCCTTAATTGCTCCCCCACCACCCCTAATTTCTCCATCGCCGTCTCCCGAAGCAACCCCCCCGCCGGTGATGATCTCCTCGATGTACGCAACATGGCAGGGGAACGCGACCGTGGTCCCTGGGCTCAAAACACACCCGCCTCCCGACCGCTTGTCTACTGTATACCCACGCTCGTCGACCAGGAATATCGTCGAAGTGTGCGGGTGCACCACCACCACGCCACGGTGGAATTTAGGCCGCACCACAGATTTGAGATCGGCGGCGAACCGCGCTGGCCACCGCGCCGCAGCGGCATCGCGTCGAAGCGTGTCGAAGCGCCATCGGTGGCTCTTTCCTGGCTACTCGTAGCTAGCTAACATCCGTGCCACAGATATTAGTTGGTTCTTTGTTTTTCCCGCGATGCCAGCGTTGATCTTGCTCGCGCGTTTCGTTTTCTTCGGATGGACACGTACGGCGGTAGTTGGTTCACTCTTTTTTGTTTGTTCCGTCGTCAAGTGAAGGAGTTCCGTTGACCGGTCCTTTGCTTTGCATCGAGTGTAGGTACGTACGCCAAGAAGCGCTCCCGCACTTCACCTCACCTGGAGGTGGAGGAGCAATAATGCTAAACATACAAAGGTTTACATACAAAGGAGCATTCACATTGATTTTAACGAAGCTTTCTTCCGGCGGTTTCCACTTCTGAATCTCTTCTGGAGGGAGTGCACTTTATACGTAGGTGTATATATGTCACGTACTCCTGCATGCATGCATGTATGTGTGCGCGCGCGAGGTAGCTAGCGAGCAGTTTGCGTTGTTTTTTCTTTATTTTTGATGATCGACGTCAAAAGCAGCGACGTGAGGCTTGAATTAGCTACTGTAGTGTTGATTACGTGTGTTGTTGATGCGTAGCTAGTGTTGTGTTTGTTCTTACATGTAATTGTTGTTATGAAAAGAAAAGGGAAACTGTGACTGAATGAAGGCACCGACCAAGCGTTTCTTGTTTTGTTTGGATCCAACCAATCATTTAGCTAGCGGCGACATAGAGAGCGAGTATGACGAGACGTGCGGAATTTTGGCTATTCAATCGATATGATCCCTGCGGACGTAGGTCATGACGATGCATGGATCCTTTGAGATAACGGCGATGGCTGCAGAGGATCGCTGGGGCCAGAATCTGGGAAGAAGGCGGGTTGAAGAGTACATGTGGACGGCGGACGTTGGGCCCGACACGATGCGGCGGCCGACAGAGGAAGAGCTGACCTTGATCTTTTTGCTTCCTCAGCTCCGGGCGCGAGCGGCGAGCTGGAGCATGGCCATGCCCACGCGGAGGGAGGCGATCGACGGTTCCCTCCGTATTGTGTGCGACAAGCATATGCAGGAAGCTTGGTTGCTACTCCTAGGTTAATAAGATGGAAAAATTAAGCGAAATCAAGCGCCGGAATCAGAGTGGGAGCTAGCTAGCGTGCAAATCAGTACTCTCTCGTCGTCATCATGGCGGCCGGCGAACCACGGCCGTTGCCGGAACTGGGGAAGAAGCTAGCTAGATAGGCTCCCTCGCTTTGTACGTCTCGATCATTTGTAGTGTTGTCTCAAAAAAAAACCTGAGCGAGCGAGCGAGATGCATCAGCCACGGAAGACGGAACGGACACATGCATGCATGTAGGCAAGCAGCAGACGTGACATGCGAATACGGGGAACCAACTGACTTGGCGAGGAGGAGAGACTAACAGCCTGCATGCGTCGCCTCGCCGGGTTTGTGGAATTGCGGTGACCGGCAAGGGGAGGCCAGCCAGCCAGCGCAGCAGTCGGAGAGGTGAGTGAGGTGGTCTGATCGATCCCCACGGACGCCGGCGCCCGACGCCGATGGCATGGCAGCAGTGGTACTCAATGGTGCTGATCAGGGTGACGAGCTGCGGGGGTGACATCGGTCACATAAGCCACCCAGTTTTCAGCCCGGACGGGAGGAGCATCGCCGTGACGGCAGACCTAGCGGCGGTGTTTGTGGACCCGATCTCGCTGCCAAAGTTCATGCATGCGGTGCGGCCCTATCCCTATGGTGACATCTTCGTGGTGGACACAGACGACCCACACAGCAAGAAGAAGAATGAAGACATGATCAAGGGGTCACGCACAGCAGGTACGAGTGCGGGACGCCGGCCTGGACGACGACCTTGACCGGTGCGACGGAGCCAAACATGCAGTGGAACATGTTGCTGGACATGGAGCAGCTGTACAAACCGGTGTGTCCACCCCGACGGGGCCGAGGGCTGGCACATGGCCGGCCACCTCTGCATCCCCAAGAGAGCCTGCTCATGACAATTGCTACATGAAACAGCATGTCCTAGCTTGCAGCAAAATGATATTCACATGTGCGTTGCAACCATTCGCCGATCTTCGGAAGACATGAGAGATCTGACCGACGTCGACGTTACCGGCCCTTGTTGGTTGCACACGTGACATTTCGATCACAAAGGGTACGGACCTTACCAACATATTGAGTGATAGTCATGTTGCCCTTCTGGAGATTCGCCAACGCGATCCTGACGTTGACGGTCTGCGCACGGGTATGCGATGCCAGCATGCCCTGCACCGTGTTCCACAGCTCTGCTGCGTGTGGCATGTTGCCACCTGGATGGCCATCTCGCGGGGCATAGTGGTCAGCAGGTAAGAGAAGACATGCTGATCGTGCGCGTACCACGCACTGAACGCCGGATTTGGAGCTTTGGACTTGGTCTTGCCGTCGTCGCTGGTGACTTCAATGTTCATCGGGGGCACCACCTGCTCGATGTCGAGGAAGGCCGCCATCTGCGCCCCTCGGATAGCCGAGAGCACGGTGGCGCGTCATAGCGCCTCATTCCCTCTCGTGAGCTTCTCTGTTGCGGTGTGTGCAAATGGAGATGAGGGGAAGGAGTTCACCGAGGAGCTTGCCATGGATGAATTTGAGGTAGGCTCTGATTACCATGTAAGAAAGAAAGGGATTAAGCATATGCTATTCAGCAGGGACGCATGCGTGTTCATATATAGCAAGACATTTACAAGATCGGCAGGTTGTTGCTATTCTTGACCTCTACTCCAAGCTATACTAGAGATAAGATCTTCTAGCCTAACAACCTGCCATGTACATAAACACGCACGCAATACATCCACCATGACACTTGTCACGTTACACACAAGCCTATTCGTTAACACATGCATGTGGTCAGTTGGCTTCTGTTACCTTCGGATATTTTTGCAGTGACAAGTACTAGTGCAGCTAAAAATAAAGTGTGTGCATCTTATCTTACTGCCACTAGCCCATTACTAATACTATTAGTACTGTGAACTGAATCATATGCATAGTTCCAGATGTGTGATTAAGGAGGGAGGTTTGTTGGTTAAACAAGTTCATTCAAAAGAGAGGAAAATGTACCTGCATTCCAGATCCATTGAAGAACTGAATCATGCATGGCTTCCAAGAGAATCGGTTGCCACAAGATGAAAGGAGTTGCAAAAAACAAAAAGATTGTGTAGATGCAACCATCAGGTGAACCCAAGCCGTTAATCACGGTCCAGCCCAGAGGTTAGAATGCAGCGGTACGAGCCTATAGAACAGATCCTGTTCAAGTAAGGTCGTGATATAACCAGCAGCTCCCCGCCTTATAAACTGGTTTAGCGTCGCCTAAACTAGCGAGGTGGGACTAATTAAGTAGAGAAGGCATGCAGCGCAGCTCAGCCTCAGTCTTCAGCGAGAGGCTGGGCCGTGAGCCTGGAAGGAGACGCGGGTCATGGCCGATGTAACAGAGCACAGCCCATGTGACGAATCAGGAATGTGTGGTCTCGCGCTCCTATTTCATTGTTTTTTTGCCCCTCAAAAAAATTGTTGTTTTTTTTTTCATTTTCGTTGCATCAGCCGTGGAGATTTCCAACCAGTTTAATGTCTGCCAAATGCTGCAGCCTGTGCTTTTACAATTTTTAACAATGCTCATCTAACAACAAAAGTACCAAATTAGATTACAATCGCATATTACAAATGTAGCAGATATTCTACCAGATTAGAGAAAAGAAAAAATTCTCAAAAAAGAAAAAGATTAGAGAGAAGAAGAAAAAAGGCAACACCGGAACTTGAAGACAGAACATATACACTTGTTTGTTGAAGTATTTTTGTTGCATTTACTACATCCTTTGTAGATTTGCTGACTCAGTTGTTCAAAAGTACTACAGCGGCAAAACTACTTGCTGCAACTTCCATTGGGCGACGCTCACTTCGTCCTCTGCGAGGAGCATAGCGACGATCCTAGGTGCTCGGGCTGGCAAGCCGAAGCACCAGGCATGCGAAAAACTGTCAGCCTGAACATGGTTTCAAACTGAAACCCACTTTGCAACATGATTTCAACAAGATAAGCAGAGGCAGTACCAAAAACAGAGCAAGCAGCAAGGATTAATACATATGTTAATTTCCCTACCTGAACCAGCCTTACGAATAATTCAACATGTGGAACCAGCCTTATGAACAAGATTCATCTCTTGGAACTCAGAATCCCAACCAAAGAATGGCAGGAGATGCAAGCTATGTGCAGTTCAGAAAACGTGGCCCAACCAACCTTGAATATGAAAGCGTGCACTTCTCGATATGCCCTGGTATTAATCTTGGATATGATTTTTCGTACTCCCTCCGATCCATATTACTTGTCGCAAATTTAGTACAACTTCAGTACTAAACTGTACTAACGCTACGACAAGTAATATGAATCGGATGGAGTATGTTGTTTCAAAGTCTTAAGCAAGCAAGCAATAAGCCTTCTTTGTTTAGAGAGCAACACTCCTGTCACCTTGAGCACCTGATTTACCAGGACAGGAGCAACACTCGCTCGTCTCCTGGAACTTAGTCTTCTACAAGCAAAAAGGAAGTCTTGCACTGAATCCACAGCTGGATTGCCATAAAAAAAATTGCCACACTACTAGGAACTCTCAGTACACATTTTCCTTCCTTAACATGCCACCTACAGTTTTCTCAAAGGTGCAGTGCAGAGTTCCCATCTTTTTTTTCCTTGTTTAATACTCCCTCCGTAAACTAATATAAGAGTGTTTAGATTACTATTTCAGTGATCTAAACGCTCTTATATTAGTTTACAGAGGGAGTAACTGATATGGAGGAGCCATGTTGCACTCGAACAACTTCAGACAGTAGAAGCAAGGAATGGCCTTTTTTTCAGTCAGTTTGCAAAGTTCTACCACTCTTTCTCTGGCAATAATCTGGGACATGAACACGCAATTTCCTAATGGAGATCATCATTTAATGTTGCCTTTATGGTGATCATTTGGGTTACCAGAAAACGAAATAATCTGGGATATGAACTGAATCATACTATCATACATGCTTTCAGGTGTGTGGGGTCAAAGATAGAGATTATGTGGTTAAAGTAATTCAAAAGGAGAAATGCATATGATCTTCACATGTTTTAGTTAAGAAAGTAAAGAAAGGAATTGTAAATTGCAGAAATCAAAAAAAGAAAAAAAGGATTTGTAGTCTGTCAGACAACCTCTAGGCCACCCTGTAGAGACAGAAGCCAATCTAGGAACGATCCTCTACAGCCATCGGATAACACCCATCAGGAGAATCAATTCTAGCCGTTAATCACGTTCTGGCCTAGAGGTTAGAATTCATCAACAAGACATGAGTGCTTGCCGCCTTATATTGGTAAAGGATGCAGCGGTACGAACTTATTGGTCGTGCTGCAACCAGCAGCAGCTCCCCTTATAAACCACTCCAGAGTCAACTCAGTGCGCGCTCATGGCTCTCGCGAGCCCGCCTGCGCCGGCGGCGGCGCCGCCTTGATCTCCCGTCTCCGGCCTCCCCTGCACCTGCCCGACCCAGATCTGGCATCCTCTCCACGCCCTCTCGCAGCTCAGGTGTTTCTCCTCGCGGGTGGCGCCATGGCTGCTCATCCTCGACCTCGGCCCGCATCTGCATCGGCCGCGACGGCGGCGGCCACTCCTGCCGTGCCGAGCGCCGGCTCGCCGCCGCCCACTGCTCCAGCTCCCGCGGCTGCCCTCGCCTCCCGCGGCACCGACCCTCGACCTCGGCCAGCATCTGCATCGGTCGCGATGGCGGCGACCGATCCTGCCGGGCCGAGCGTCGGCTCCCCACCGCCCACCGCTCCAGCTCCCGCGTCTGCTCTCGCCGCGGCCGCCCTCGCCTCCCGCCGCTCCGACCCAGCCGTCCAAGGGCGAAGGGTGGCACTTTCGCTCCTCGAGAAGGAGGCGATGACGTCGGTTTCGACAAAGACCTCCGCTCCTGCTACAGCCTCCGTCCTTCCACCGTCGTCTCCGGGAGCACTCGTCACTGACTCGTCCCCGACAACGCCCGTCTCCGACGCGTCCCCGGCAGTGGCCCGTCTCCATCTGGAGCTCGACTCACCTCTGCTCCAGTGCGCACCATGTCCTTCAGATATGGCAACCGTGGCCTTAGACATGGGGCGGCCTGTGTCTTGGGCTCCCCTCGCTGACGAGGATGTTGAGGATGAGGAAGAGGAGTTGGCCACGTTGACACCACCGACGGCCAAAAGCTCTGTCTCAGCAGCTCCGCCGACTGAACCCTGTGTGATGCACGAGACGAAGGCGAGTGAAGGATGGCAAGAGGTGCTGCCTCGGCGCGGTCGGTGCTGTCCGGCCTCACCAACTCTGGCATTGCCCCCTCATCCCATTCCGGCTTGGCTCTTTGGTAGGTGTTGCAGATGTCTTGTTCCTGGGCATCGTGCGGCTGATTGCAGAGATCCCTTGAGGTGCTCCCGCTGTTTGGAGAATGGCCACTGGGCGCGTGGGTGTCGCAATGCTTGGCGTCCATTCAGCTCTCTTGCATGCCTTGCCATGCCGCCACGGTCTCGCCTTGACAATGAGCATTGCGCAGCTCTAGCTTCTTGTGAGGGTCCGATGAAATCCCAGCTCCCCTCCAAGGTGCTTCACCGCAGGTCCTGGGCATCAGTCGTTTCCACTCACGTTGAGTCGGGAACCCCATCCGATGTACTGCTCCGGTCCACTATTGCAGCGCAGGCGGAGCTCCTGGTGCGCGTTGGGAGCTTTCTGGAGCGAGCAGAGGCTGCTCTGGGAAAGCTCTCTCTTGTCCCGGCTGTGTTGCAATCCGCTCCTACGCCACGTCCTCCTAGTGAGGTCGATGTTGGTGGCTCAGTGGAGAACAGTGTTGCGGAGCTCTATGGTTGTTTCTCCCCTAGAGCTGTGGACAACTCGTCACCTTCGTCTGCCTTGCCCACTGTGTTGTCTACCGCTGAGGGCGGGACCATTGCCGTGGTTGTGCCTCCGGTGCTGCAGGTGATGCCCGAGCTTCAAGTGGTATGTGCGAGCTCTGATTTGCCTCTATCAATGGAGCAAACGATGGTGGACACGCAAGCAACCACGAGTGAGGGACATGATTCAACTGTGACATGTGATCAGAGTGAGGTGAACTCGCTTGGGCGCTCACATGTGATTTTGGCACCCGTTCCACCCCCGTCGATGGATACTTCGAATGCTCTCTTTGCAAAAGAGCTTTGTGACTTGCTCGCTAGTGTGGAGGCTATTAGTCCTGGAACTGGAAGGGCAATTGCCTGCCTCCTAACAGGATCGACATTCAAGGGCAAATGCAAGAAGGCGAGCGATTGCCCTCGGACCGGTTTAGTACAGGAGAAGTCACTAAGGTGCAAAAGCAAGAAAAGTGGCGTCGTAGGTAAGGTGCCCGCGGCTGCTTAGTGGATGATTCTCGGTCCCTCGGCTCATCCTCGCGACTGGCCGTCCTCACAGGTTGGATCGTCATTGTGGTTTTGGTGTGGTCCACTATCTTTTGTTGGGATGTTCTTGTTGGGTTCAATCGTGGTGTACAAGCGTCAGGAGTTATGTTTGTAGTATGTTGGGAGGGTTTGGTGGGTTGCAGGTGTACCCATGGGGTCTTGATTGGTGAGTAGTCCAATTATGGTCTGATTGTATTGGTTTTAGCCCGGTTTTCCGTAAATTAACTCGGCAATTCTCTTCTTCTTAATTAATCGATGAGGCAATTCTTTTGCCTCCGTTTCAAAAAAAAAAACTCCAGCATCCCTTAAACTGGCGAGGTGGAAATAATTAGGGAGCAGGCATGCAGTGCTGCATTTCCTCGGGCCATGTACCTGGGCATGAGAATGAGCAAAGCCCGGCCCATCAGAGGAACGTTCAGCTGTGGAGATTTTGATAGTTTTTTGTTTTCTTTAGCTTTTATTTATGCCAAATGAAATTGCGGTCGGCCATTACAAAAGTAGCAGACACACTGCCAGGTTAGAGAGAAGAGTAAAAAAATGCAAGAACAAAACTGAGAGAAAAACGGGCGTGTTGTATAACTCTGAAACATGACAGATAGAACATAGACCAGTCTGTTGAGGTACTTTTGTTCCATTTACATCCAGCTGTTCAAAAGTACTACAGCAGGAAAACTACTTGCTGCAACTTACATTCGGCGATTCACTAATTTTTTTAAAATAATACAAATTTTTTTATTAATTTTCATAAATATTATGCTGGATAAAAAAATTTCAAAAATAATACACCGTCGGCCCGCTGCAGGCCGACTGGGCCTAGTCGGCCCACAGCAGGCCGATTGGATTCCAGTCGGCCTACAGCTGGCCGACTGGCCCCTGTCGGCCCACTGTGGGCTGATTGGGTCCTGTCGGCCCATTGTGGGCTGACTGGAGCTAACTGGCCCGTTGTGGGCTAATTGTTTTTGCAAAAAAATAGGCATAAAAATATATGTTTAAAAAATGTTAATTATGTAATTAAAAAATATTAAACGTGTATAAAAAAATGTTCCTAATGTATTAAAAATGTCAACTTATTTATACATACAATATATATGCAAAAATGTTGACATAAAAAGTATGTATTAAAAAGTGTTAATCATGTATTTAAAAATTGTTAAATGTGTGTATAAAAAATGTTCCTTATTTATATAAAAAATATAGAATGCGTATGAAAAAAATTTGACACCAAAAAATTATGTTGGTGAGTTTGTGACAAAAAATAAATCAAGGTTGTGAAAAAAATTTGATTGGTTGCTCTTTTTGTATGGAACTGGAACATTTTTTCCAAACATATTTTTTTGGTGTCAACTTATTTTCATACACATTCTATATATTTTTTAGACAAGGACCATTTTTTATACACACATTTAACAATTTTTAATCATGTATTTGAAAAAATGTCAACTTTTCAAACATATTTTTCAAACATAATTTTTTGGTATCAACTTTTTTTCATACACATTCTATATTTTTTGTATAAATAAGGAACATTTTTTATACACACATTTAACAATTTTTAAATACATGCTTAACACTTCTCAAAACATATTTTTTATGTCAACATTTTTGCATATATATTGTACATTTTTTCTATACATCAGGAACAATTTTTATACACGTTTAACATTTTTTAATTACATGATTAACATTTTTTTAAACATATATTTTTTATGCCAATTAGCTCCAGTCGGCCCACAGTGGGCCGACAGGACCCAATCAGCCCACAGTGGGTCGACAGGGGCCAGTCGGCCAGCTGTAGGCCGACTGGAATCCAATCGGCCTGCTGTGGGCCGAATAGGCCCAGTCGGCCTGCAGCGGGCCGACGGTGTATTATTTTTGAAATTTTTTTATCCAGCATAATATTTATGAAAATTAATAATAAAAAATTATTATTTAAAAAAAATTAGCCGGCGATTCTAGGCACGCGGGCCGGCAAGCCGAAGCGCCGGGCATGCAGAAACTGCCAGACTGAACATGGTTTCAAACTTAAACCCACTTTGAGGCATGGTTTCAACGGGATGAATTGAAGGCAAGATGGGCAGGGGCAGTACCAAAAACAGGACCAGCGGCAAGGATTAGTGTATCTTAATTTCTCATCATGTCTCTGAAAAACAGGATCAGTTCATCGCGTCTGGGCAGGCTGGCAGAGCACTCTCGTGAAGGAAGCTAGCACCTTCAGCTCACCTTGTTGGCTGGTTCATCGGGCACACGACGACCTGATCGAGAGCAGAATGTCATCAGGGCCATGCCTAATAATGAACACAAATGGTGGCTCCCAAACACCACTAATACAACAGGCCGTCGACCTATCGACATTCTTTTATTTTATTTTACAAGGAGTCAATCCTCTCGGTGGCTAACTGGAATACTGGATACATAATTACTTTACTCTATAAAATGTGGAATACTTTGGTTGTCGAATGAAATGTGGTACCAGGAACCAGCTAACTACTCAGAGTCTGAACCAGTAGCTAAAAGGTTTGTTTGGTTCAGCCTTCTGGACCAGATTCATGTTCAAACAACCTTGAAGCAGAGCACTCTTAGGGCCTGTTCGGCCTTCCGCCAGCTCCGCGGATCTGCGGAGCGCGTATATCCCAGCTCCACCTTTTCAGCCTGCAGCTCCGCCGGCTCCGCGAGCTGACTCGGGAGTGGAAGGATTCCGAACGCTCCCTTAATTATGGCCTGGCATTAAACTTGGATATGCTTTTTCTTAGTACTATAATGTTTCAAACTCTTAAGCAAGCAAGTAATAAGCCTTGTTTTTTCCGGAGAGCAGCACTCATTCGTGTCACCTGGATCGCCAGGTTTGCTCAAAGGTGACACCTGTCCAGTGGTTGGTCACCTGTAGTAGGCAAACCGCCGACTGTTTACTCAAAGGTGCAGAGTTCCCATCAAAAAAATTATCTGGCGCCACCGGCCATCACCATGGTGGCCTCCAGCGCGCGTGCCGACACGCGTAGGGAGCTCCTACGGTTCCTCGGCTCATCGTCGCTCGACACGCTGCACCGCGGGCCGGCGAACGAGCTCGTCGGCAGGCTCAACGGCCTACCGAAGACGTCCTTCGCCTGCGGCGTGTGGGTCGACCGGAGGCTGGCGCTCAGGCCAGAGTTCACGGCCATCGGCGCGTCGCGGTACGCCGTGTAAGACAATAAGTTTTGGGAACCAGCACGACCCTCTAGGGGTGGCTTATCTCATTATATATAATGGTTGTGTTACAATACGTACATACGTACAGAAGTTATACATAGTCTAACACCCTCCCTCAATCTTAGCCACTTTCTAAAGAACTGAGAAGGGTAAGATTGCGCCTACAAGCCTCAAACTGTGGCAGTGGTAAAGGCTTAGTGAAGATGTCTGCAAGTTGATCCTTAGACGAGATAAACTTGATCTGAAGTTGCTTCTGTGATACACGTTCCCGTACAAAGTGATAGTCAACTTCAATGTGTTTCGTTCGGGCATGAAATACTGGATTTGCAGAAAGGTATGTAGCACCGATGTTATCACACCAAAGAATAGGAGGCTGTGGTTGAGACAAACCCAACTCCTGAAGCAAAGACTGCACCCAAATAATCTCTGCAGTAGCATTAGCCACAGCCTTGTACTCAGCTTCAGTACTGCTACGTGACACAGTAGCCTGTTTCCGAGCACTCCAGGCGATCAAATTAGAGCCAAAGAATACTGCATAACCCCCCGTGGATCGCCTGTCATCTGGGTTACCAGCCCAATCTGCATCAGAGAAGGCCGAAAGGACCCGAGAGGAAGTCGGCCGAATATGCATACCAAAAGTCAGAGTGAACTAAACATAACGAAGAATGCGTTTAACAGCAGCCCAATGAGTATCTCTGGGAGCCTGAAGATACTGACAAACCCTGTTAAGAGCATAAGAGATATCTGGTCTCGTGATCGTCAAGTACTGAAGTCCACCAACAATGCTTCTGTACTCTGTGGCATCCGCAGGAGACAAAAGCTCACCATCAACAGCTGTTATCTTGTCGGTAGACGACATGGGTGTGGTGGTCGGTTTGCACTTCAGCATGCCGGCTTTTTGTAACAACTCCAAGGAGTACTTCTTTTGCGTAAGGACAAGACCAGTAGCACGAGAAGTGACCTCAACTCCAAGAAAGTAGTGAAGCTTCCCAAGATCTTTGACCGCAAAATCAGCACCAAGAGAGCAGACAAGAGCATCAGCAGCATACTGAGAAGAGCTGACAAGGATAATATCATCGACATATACCAAAAGATACATAGTGACTTCTGGCTTCTGTAGAAGAAATAATGAAGTGTCAGCAGTGGACGGCACAAACCCATGAGCACGAAGGGCAGAGGCAAGGCGGGCATGCCAGGCACGAGGAGCTTGCTTCAAACCATATAGTGCTTTGGAAAGACGACAGATATAGTCAGGACGATCAGGATCAGAGAAACCAGGCGGCTGTTTCATATAAACCTCTTCCTCCAAAAATCCATGTAGAAAGGCATTCTGCACATCAAGTTGACGAAGTGACCAACCACGAAAAACAGCAATGGAGAGAAGAAGCCGAATAGTGGTAGGCTTGACGACAGGACTGAAGGTGTCCTCATAGTCAAGACCATGACGCTGCCGAAAACCGCGAGCAACAAGTCGCGCTTTGTAACGCTCAATAGATCCATCCGATTGCTTCTTCACTTTGAATACCCATTTTGAGTCAATAACATTTACCCGTGGTGGTGGAGGAACGAGAGTCCATGTCTTGTTACGAAGAAGAGCATGAAACTCCTGCTCCATAGCCTCTCGCCAATGTGGAATGCGCAGGGCAGCCTGATATGAGCGAGGCTCAGAAGATGGATCCGCAACAGCAGCAGCCAAACAAGCAGCCAACCAAGCAACCGTACCATCCGTACGTTCCTTAGGTTTGAAAATGCCACTGCGACTGTGTGTATGTGGTCGAGACACAGGAACCACCGAGGTCGACGGAGCAGCCTGCAACGGGCTGGAGGACGGCGACGTTGATGAGTCAGCCGGTGACGAGGAGCCAGGCACGGTAGCCTCGGACTCAGTCGGCGAAGAAGGCCGACCCACCGGCGAAACCGGCAGAGCAGACGAAGCAGCTGGCGACTCCGGCATCCCAGACCGGGCCGATGGCGAGCTCGGCATAGTGGGCCGTGGCGCGGCCCGTGTCGCGGGCCGATCCGCTGATGAAGGCGACGTGAGGACCCGAGCCGCGGGCGAAGACGGCGTGACGGGCCGAGCCACGGGCGACTCGGCGGCCGCTGGTGAAAAAGGCCGAGCCGCTGGAGACTCGGCGATCACTGGCGTAGCAGACCGAGCAGTGGAGATGCTCGGCGCGACGGGCTCGTCGGGTGACCATGCATGGGAACGCGAATCGATGCCATGCAACATAGGGCGATCGATGTGCCCACCAGAAGACGACGATGATGATGGTGAATCCTCCAACAGCTCCAAACGAGCTCCACGTCCGGTTCCTGCACCATGGTTAGGTAACAGCAAAGGAGAGTATGCAACATCATCAAATTGGTCAGAAGCAACAGAGGATGAATGCAGGGATGGTGGTTCGACAGTGGACACAGGAAGGTTGGCAAAGGGAAAAACATGCTCATCAAACATGATGTCCCGAGATATATAGACACGATTAGTGGGAACATGAAGACATTTGTAACCTTTATGAAGAGAGCTATAGCCAAGGAAAACACACTTCTTAGAACGAAACTCAAGCTTGCGCTTGTTATATGGACGAAGATGCGGCCAGCAAGCACACCCAAATACCTTGAGAAAGGTATAATCAGGTTGTTCATTAAGGAGAACCTCAATGGGAGTCTTCATGTTTAAAACACGAGTAGGAGTACGGTTAATGAGAAAGCATGCAGTGGTGAAAGCATCACGCCAAAACCGGAACGGAACAGATGCATGGGCCAAAAGAGTAAGACCAGCTTCAACAATATGACGATGCTTACGTTCGACTGAACCATTGTGCTGATGTGTATGTGGACATGCTAAACGATGAGCTATCCCAAGCGACTGAAAGAAGGAGTTGAGGTTGCGATACTCGCCCCCCCAGTCCGACTGGACATGAACAATTTTGTGCTTGAGAAGACGTTCAACATGTTTTTGAAACTGAACAAAAATATCAAACACATCAGATTTGCGTTTAATAAGGTAAAGCCAGGTAAAGCGACTATAAGCATCAACGAAACTAATATAGTAATTATGACCACTGATAGAAGTCTGAGCAGGACCCCATACATCTGAAAACACAAGTTCTAACGGATGTTTCACCTCACGACTAGACTCCGAAAAAGGAAGTTGATGACTCTTCCCCTGCTGACAAGCATCACACACTGCTACATCTTTATTACTAGACAAACTAGGAAGCTCATGACGACGCAAAATATGACGGACAATAGGTGTGGCCGGGTGACCAAGACGAGCATGCCACTGTGATGGAGAGACCCGAACTCCACTGAAAACGCGAGCGACGCCAGGATGCTCCAGACGGTAGAGGCCCTGGCACAACCGCCCACTAAGAAGAATGTCCCTCGTGCCCCGATCCTTAATAAAAAGATCAAAAGGGTGAAATTCACAAAGTACATTATTATCACGTGTGAGTTTAGGAACTGAAAGAAGATTGCGGGTCACAGATGGAACGCGAAGAACATTGCGAAGCTGAAGACTCCTATTGGCATGTCTAGTGAGAAGAGATGCTTGACCAATATGAGAGATGTGCATACCTGCTCCATTGGCGGTGTGGATCTTGTCGGAGCCATGATAGGGTTCACGAGTGTGAAGCTTCCCCATCTCGCTGGTCAGATGCTCTGTCGCCCCAGAGTCCATGTACCAGTGTGGATCGATGGAGTAGGACTGAGTGTGTCCCTGGTGCTTCTGCGGCGCGGGACGATCAGCCATGGCGACCTGACGGGCATTGTTGCGTGTATCTTTGCCGTCATTGCCAAGACCAAGGAAGCTTCGCTGGAAGCGCTTATGACACTTGGAGGCCCAGTGCCCATCGCGGCCACAAGGCTGACACACACGTGGACCGCCAGCCCCCGATAAGGTCGCAGTAGGTGGGGGGGCCGAGGCGGGCGACGGTGGCAGCCCCAAGGGAGACCGGGGTGATGAAGAAGAGCGGCCACCCTTGGTGGCGACGTTGGCCGAGAGAGAGCCAGTGCCCCTGGTGCGGCGAGTCTCGACCCGTTGCTCAGTGAGAAGAAGCCGAGAGAAAACCTCGTGTGCCAACATGGGTGTCGAGTTACCCCGCTCGTTGATGATCTCGACTAAGGCATCATACTCCTCATCAAGACCATTGACAATAAACGAGTTGAACTCGGAGTCGGTGAGGGGCTGTCCAATGGAGGCCAATGTGTCGGCAAGGCCCTTGACCTTGTTGTAGAACTCAGTGGCCGTGGAGTCAAGCTTCTGACACTCTCCAAGCTGACGACGGAGTGCAGAGACACGAGCCTGGGACTGCGCTGCAAAGGTGCGCTCAAGGATGGTCCAGGCCTCATGAGACGTCTTCGCGAAGACAACAAGGCCGGCAACTGCCGGCGAGAGCGACCCCTGGATGGAGGAGAGGTTCGCCTGGTCCTGCCCCGTCCAGACGCGATGGGCCGGATTGTAGACCGGACCGTGCACGCTGTCTACCAGCGCGGGTGGGCAGGGAAGTGATCCGTCGACGTAGCCTAGCAGGTAGTGACTCCCCAAGAGCGGGAGAACCTGCGCACGCCAGAAGATGTAGTTGTCTGCGGAGAGCTTGATGGTGATGAGATGACCGAAGTGAAACGGCGACGGCGAAGACGATCCCATCGAGGAGGCTGCCTGGGGTGCAAACACCATGGAGACAGCCGGAGGCACCGAAGCCGATGCGGGAGGAGGCGGGACCGCAGCCAGGGCGGGCGCCGCAAAGCTCGCGGCCGGTGCGGACGCCGCAAGGCCCGAGGCCGGGGCGGACGCCGCCAACCCCGCCAGCGGGGCGGTGTGATCCGCTCGCGGCAGGAGCGGCGGGACGACGCCTGCGGAATCCGCAGCGGACGGTGGCGCCGCGGTGTGGACCACGAGGTCACGCCCGAGCGAGGGTGCCGGCGGCGTGGAGAAGACGGAGCCGATGCTCCTTGTCCCGATCGGAGCCGGAACGGAGACGGCATCGAGCGGGAGGTTGAGGAGAGCCGCAAGAGAGGCCGAGAGGAAGCCCGCAGCAGTGGAATCGGTGGTGGCGGCGCTCGACATGGCGGCGGCGCGATCGGTGGCGCGGCGGCGGCGGTGAAGGCGGCGGCGGCTGCGGCGGCGGTGCGGGTATTAGGGTTTAGAAGCGGAAGCGATCGTAATCTAGCGTGATACCATGTAAGACAATAAGTTTTGGGAACCAGCACGACCCTCTAGGGGTGGCTTATCTCATTATATATAATGGTTGTGTTACAATACGTACATAGGTACAGAAGTTATACATAGTCTAACTGGCGGCATCCGTAGACTTCGTGTCGGGGGCCGAGCAGGCGAGGCAGCGCGTGAACGCCTTCGTGGCTGACGCGACGAAGCAGCTCATCCGCGACATCCTCCCTCCCGGCTCCGTCGACTCGTCCACGGCGGTCGTGCTCGCCAACGCGCTCTACTTCAAAGGAGCGTGGTCTCACCCGTTCGACATCTTCACGGCGCCGTTCCACGCCCAGGCGGCACCACGGTGGGCGTGCCGTCCATGACGACAGGCCGGTCACAGTACATCGCGCTCTATCCGGGCTTCAGGGCACTCAAGCTGCCCTACAAGAACGACGTGCTGCGGCAAGCTGATGCATTCTACATGCTGATCCTTCTCCCGGACAGCGGCACTCTCAGCCTCGCTGATCTCTCGACAAGGCGGTGTCGACGCCAGAGTTCATCAGGAAGCACACGCCGGTGGAGGAGGTTCCATTGGGGCGGTTCATGGTGCCCAAGTTCAAGTTCACGTTCGAGTTTGAGGTGTCATCCGACATACAAAAGCTTGGTGTCACCAGGGCTTTCTCAGGCGGTGACTTCTCAGGCATGGTGAGCGGCAGAGATGGGCATGGGCGGGTCTCCATCTCCCGGGTGTACCATAAGGCCACCATCGAGGTGGACGAGCAAGGCACCGTGGCCGCTGCTGCCACGGTCGTACTCATGGATGCTACCGCGCTTGAGGAAAGGGAGCCACCGCATTTGGTGGATTTTGTGGCGGATCGGCCCTTCTTGTTTGCCGTGGTTGAGGAGAGGACGGGAGCAGTGTTGTTCCTTGGTCATGTGGTCAATCCTCTCGCGGGCTAACTGAATACATAATGCTTCTGTAATATGTGTAATCCTTTGGTTGTGGAATGGATAATTGAACATGTGGAACCAGCTAACTAATATTTTACTCCATTTGCCCGGAAATAAGTGGTGTGGTTTTAGTTCAAATTTGAACGGAGCGGAAGGAGTAGTTAAATGGTTTGTTTGGTTCAGCCTTCTGAACCGGATTCATGTCCAGGAACCAAAGATGCAAATCATGTGCAGTTCAGAAAACTCCTAATTATGCCCTGTCATTGATCTTAAGCAAGCAAGCCTTTTTCTGGGAGTGCAACACTAATACACAGCTGGGACTCTCTATACACATTTTCCTTCCTGAACATGTACTACTTCAGTAGGCAAACCACCTGCTGTTTTCTGAACTTCTGTAGAAGGATCACCTCCATTTGCTAATTAGTCCTAATTTTCCTCAGGCATGAATTCGGGACATGATTTTCTTCAAAGGATTAGTTTACAGATGCAGGAAAGTTTTGAAAGATAGCTGAACTTAGTCTTCCATAGAGCATTCGGATTACCAGCTTCATGTAACATAGATGTCGTCTGCGGTGTAAAATAGTCTCTGTGTGGAGAAATATTTATTCAGGTCCTACATATATGAAGATGAGTCCTGCATCATAGATAGTTCAGATGTGTCGTTAAGAGAGATTGTGTGGTGAAACTAATTCAAAAAGAGAACAGGTTTAAGAAGCCTTTTGTAGTCTGTCAGACAACCTCCGGGGCACCATGTATAGGCATCAGCCAATTAAAGTGGGTGCTTGTAGAGATGTAGAGATCATGAATGGAAGCCTCGACGTCCTTTTGCAGCCTAGCGAACATCAGGTATGCTTGCTGGACTCTACATTCGCTGAAACAAGCATGGGGGCGCACACCACGGCGTACGTCCACCGTGACAGGGACTAGAGCACCTCTGCATCCCCAAGATTTGCAAAGACAGCGCTGGAGAGTGAAGATTTCAGAGATTTGTTCCACTTGCTTCTGCCTGAGCAGGCCTACTACCAATTGAGTGATCTCTGTACATATCGAGGGCGAACTCACCCCGACAGGTATATCAGGTTCTGCCTGGGAGTCACCTCTGGTTCAGTTGTCAGTTTGCAAAGCCCTCATACTTATGCCCTGGCATTAGTCTGGGACTTGATCTTTTGGATAATAGTTCAAACTCTTAAGCAAGCAAGCAAGCAATAATCTTGTTTTATGAACATCTTCACACGCTGGAGCATCTTCAAAGGATTACTGCTGGAGCATCTCCAAAACAGCCCAGCCTTCATAGATTCCTGAAAGTTAGCTAGTTCTGATGGTGAAGCTGCATTGAGTACTTGAACGATAACTGAATCTATTTCTGGATTAGCTTGTAGCCTTGTACATGTGGAACAACAACTGAATGTAATTGCCAAATGTTATACAACCACATCTAGCTATACAGCCAAAAAGGAAAAAAAAGATTTGTGGAGTCTGTCAGACAACCTCTGAGCCACCCTGCACCAGTGTGAACTGGAACAAGAACGATCATCTACAGCTGTTCGATGTCACCCATCAGGTGAATCCAAGCCGTTAATCACGCTCTGGCCCAGAGGACAGAATGCATCAACCAGACTGAAGTGCTTGCCTCCTTATTGGTAAAGGATGCAGCGGTACGAGCCTATAGAACAGATCCTGTTCAAGTAAGGTCGTGCTACAATCAGCAGCGTTTCGCCTTATAAACTGCTCCAGCGTCGCCTAAACTAGCGAGGTGGGACTAATTAGAGAGCAGCCATGCAGCAGCGCCTACTCAGCCAGAGCATGGAACGGCTGGAAGGGTACCCGGATCATGGCCCATGATCAAAGCCAGCCCATGTGAGGAATTATTTATGATCTTTTTTTTGCGAATTTGAATTATTTATGATCTCGTTGTCCTCTTTCCATTTTCGTTGCATCAGCTGTGGAGTCTGGAGATATCGAAGCAGTTTAATACCTACTGCTGCATGGCCTATACTTTCCATTTATTTTTGCGTAAAATAGCAAATTCTTAGCTTTTTTCAGTGACACCTACTCTTTTTTCTTTTCCAAATTAAATTGCAGTCGGCCACTAGAAGTAGCAGACTACACCCTGCCAGATTGGAGACATCACACAGAGACACAGCATACACTTGTTTGGTATAGTACTTTGGTGGCATTTACAGCATCTTTCCAAGCAAAGGAAAGTCTTGTTCTGAATTCCATAGCTGGATTGCCATTCATAACGGGACTCTCTACACAACATTTCTCAAAGTGAAAGGTGCAGAGTTCCATCATTTTTTTTATCTGGCTACTACTAAGTACTAAGAGACAGAATGAATACAAGCGCCATGTTGCTAAGGAAGAACTTCTTGCTCCCATCTTGCTCATGTGCCGTGTGTGGTCTTCAGGGTTCAGACAGTAGAAGCAAGGGACAACCTCTGTTTCAGCTGCCAGTTTGCTAAGTACTCCTAATTATGCCTGGCATTAATTTTGGATATGATTGTTTCAATGTGTTTCAAACACTTAAGGAAGCAATGACTAAGCCTTATTTTTCTTGGAGAGCAACGCCCACTCTTGTCTCCCGGAACATGGTTTGCCAGGAGTTACCACATCTTCAGAGCATTACTTTACGGATTCAGGAAAGTGTTGAAAGATGAGCTGAAGTCAGACTTTCACACAACATTTGGGTTGCTAGCTTCATGTTACACAGATCTTTGTAAAATAATTTCGGTTTGTGAGAAATATTTATTCAGGTCTAAAGAAGATGAGTCCTGCAGAAATCAGTCTCTACATATTTATTTAGTCGCGAGTTTCATGCCATCTGGGTCAATTTCCTTTCCGGGGTCAGTAGTAAGATTATCTCACTGCTACCCTCACTGTCCATCAGTTGTAGTCAATTACCTTGGGCTCTAGAACACTAATTGGATCTGGATGCCGTGTGACCTGTCGTCTCGGATGAAGGGCAAAAACATAAACTGTAGTCTGATCAAGGAGAAAGGGTTTTTAGAGAATTGCAAAAGCAAAAAAAATTGTTGTTGTCTGTCAGACAACCTCTGAGCCACCCTGCACCATGTGACCAAGGCAGGAACGATCCTCTACAGCCATTGGATGGCTCCCATCAGGATAATCCTGGCCGTTAATCTGGCCCAGAGGTTAGAATGCATCAACCAGACTGAAGTGCTTGCCTCCTTATTGGTAAAGGATGCAGCGGTACGAGCCTACAGAACAGATCCTGTTTAAGTAAGGTCGTGCTACAACCAGCAGCGTCGTCTAAACTAGCGAGGTGGGACTAATTGAGTATTTCAGGCACATGCAGCAGAGCCTCCTAGGCAGAGCTTGGGAGGAAGGAGGTTAGTGGCCCATGTACAAGAGCACGAGAATGAGCAAAGCCCAGCCCATCAGAGAAATGTTGAGCTGTGGAGAATTTGAACTAGTGTAAGTAAATATATGGCAAATGCTGCATAGCCTCTACTTTTAATACCTAGTTTAGCTGCATAGCCTCTACTTATTTCAAGACAGCTAGTCTTTTGTTTTCTTAAATCCAGTCGGCCATTACCAAAGTAGCTGACACATTGCTATGTCTGAAAGAGGAGGGAAAAAAAATGATTGATAGGAACAGAACTAGAGAAAAATGGGTGTGGTATAAAACTCCGGAACATCAAAGACAGAACACACACTTTGCTGAAGTGTCTGTCTGTTTTGTTTTGTTAAGTCAGCTATTCAAATAGTGTTCCAGTGGGAACGCTGCTTGCGATCCAATACACCAATAGTATCAGAAATCCTACAAGTCAAGGTGGAGCGCACAGCGGTGTCATCCTTGCCGCCACCCTCGATCGCGCCAGAGGGTGGCGCACGACGACGACACGGCGGGCCGCAGCTTGTGCCTGATGCGCAGCAGCCGAGTTGCGAGATCTATGCATGAATGCATATCAGGGACCAACCAAAGTGAAACCCAAAGTGAGGATGGACCCAGGATGAGCAAAGGCAGTACCAAAACCAAGATCAGCGGTAAGGAATAGTTGATTTCAAAAAAGAAAAGGCTGTAAGGAATAATTCTCAGCATCTCTGAAACAGGCTGTCAGTCACTAGAAAACATGTGAAAGGAAGCACTGACGACGAACATCGACAAGATGATTGACAACAGATAATGTCGCTCGTCAAGGCCTTGCCAAGCTAATGAATATGACCCAAGGCGCTGATCGGTCGGTCGACAAGGGGCTGGGCTCTATTCTTCTTCTCTAGAGGGTGCGAGCTTCTAGTTATACATGAAAAGAAGAATACATATGGCAGTGAAAAATGGCGCACACACACACAAGACAATCAGGCTCAGTACCCTTCAACAAACAAATTTTATTTTTTGAAAAGGAGGCAAAAGATTTGCCTCATCGATTAGTTAAGAAGAGAATAAGTTTCTTTAATCAGAATCCTTTGCATACAAAGGATGCTTTTCGAGTCGATGAACAGGACCGCCGCAAGCAATGAGACCGAGACTTTGTGGCACGTCGATTGAGGTTAGCTCCCATGTGCGTTATATCCCAGTGCCGTCAACTTCATTAGATGAGATCGAAGAAGAGAAACATCACTGCACCCCCCATCCACGCACCCCACTGCAAGATAGCAAAAAAAAACAGCAACAGCTGACGCCAGCGCCACCCGATAGAGTAATGAGCGTCGACTATCATACACAAATCTTACCGGATTTGAAGACGGACAAGAAGACCGAGCCACCTGCTCCCCGATGCCGCCCGTTAGAGCGCCATTGAGATGGAGGAAGAGCAGAAGCAAAATTTATTTCTGACGCGGCACCGTCCCTACCATTGATGTTGCACCTCTGAAAATAAACTATGCCTATCCTACACCTCTACTGGACAGAAACTGCCGAGGTCCACGCCCCTCCTGTCGCCGGAGTGGCAGGTGGAGATGAAAGAATGTGATGGCGGTAAAGGATCACTGGGCCGGGATCTCGGAAGAAGTGGGGGGGACATGTGGTGTCGTCGGCGAGGAAGACGGCAACCACGCGTGGATTAATTAATGAATTTTGGTGCGTACGCATGTAGCATCATTGGATCGAGCAAGTGCAGGTATGCGTGTACGTACAAACTCTCTTCGTCTGATGAAAAGTGTACATATAGAAATTTGAGGACAAATTGCATTGGAAAGGTGCAAGCCGCTATCTCTCTCCTCTTTAATTACCCAACCCCCAATGAATATAGAATGATATTGATCTTGATTACCGTGTGATAAGAGAGAAACATGTTTTTCTACTTTAAAGTGCATTGGTAAGATAGAGGTATACCTTTTTATGGACAAAATTTAAAGCCAAATATACACTCTTCACCGGACGAAGGGAGTAGACGCCTAGCTAGTATGTGTTACTTTGTTAGTGTTGTGTCTGTTGTTATGAGAGAAAAAGGGAAGAAAATGGTGACTGATTGATGTCACCGATCAATCGTTTCTTTTGATGCAATCGACCAATTAGCAGCGCAGCGAGATCGAGATTGTCTGCATGAGAGAGAGAAAACCCGAGCATTTTTGAGGTAGCTCGTCGGCGGACTGCAGCGTGCATGCATGAGGATGAGCTCGGCGGCGGCAGACGGAGGGGACACGAGAAGGCACGACACTGACGCGGCCAGCCGGTAGCCGACCTTGACCTTGTTGCTTGCTCAGCGCGCGCCGGGCGTAGTCGAGCGCGAGCCCGAGCAAGGCCACACTCGCGCCCACGCGAAGGGAGTCGATCGACGTATGCAGGCGACAAGCAGGAAGCTTTGTTGCTAGCTAGGTTAATAAGATGCAAATGAATACTTTCTCGTCGTCATGGTGGCGAAGTACGGCCGGTGCCGGAACTTGGGAAGAAGCTAGCTAGGCTAGGCTAGGCTCCATCGCTTGGTACACGTCTGCGTCTTTTGTTGCGTTGTGTGAAAAAAAAAATCATCTTTTTTGATGGATCGATGCTCGCCAGCGGATCCATCGTGAGAGGTCAGGCGAGTTGCGATGAAAAAAATGCCACCTCGTTGCCGATGCGGATGGCGGCAGTGGCACTTCCACCCGCGATCGATCCGATCGGGGATGTCGGATGGTTTGCAGCCGCCCAAGATGAAGATGGATTGCAGTGTGTAGCAACCGATCCGATCGGGGATGGAGATCCGGGCCGGCCACTATGTTGAAATTGATTTACTTTTAACAAGAACCACCATTTTTATTTTCTCACCTCCACTAAAATTTCAATTGTGCATCCTATCGGACCAGTCCTTG
>LT934122.1:33384184-33408176 GCA_900231445.1 Triticum turgidum subsp. durum
GGTGGGGCAACAAGGTGTGCAGGCTGTCGATGGGAGGAAGGGGGAATGACCAATGTGCCACTGCCTGGTGGGCCAGGGGGAGGATAAGGGCGGCGTCGCACGTTTCCGCGCCGACACAAATGCGTCCTGGGCCTGGGTTGTGCGCGGACAAAAGACGGACGTTTATCCGTTTGAGTCGGCGGGTTGGACCAACCATTGTGTCTATTTTGACTCAGACGAACACACGCGGATAGTTTGGATCGACACATTGGAGTTGCTCTTATGTGATCCACGCTGTCCACGCACAAACTTCCTGCCCCTCCCCAATACCGCCTCCACAAGCCATTACTTGTAGACTGTAGCCAGCCGCGGCTCCACCAAGCGTCGCTATCTCCTGTTCGGTGGTGAGTGGTTCTGCCAGATGCCGTCCGACATGGTCGTGCACTGGATTCCTTTGGCATTTGCTGCGTGTTCTTGGCGCTCTCGTTGTCCCATGGCAGGTGCCAGGGGCGAGGAGAAGGTCTACATTTTGTAAAGCTTAAATATATGCCACATTCTTTTCTTTTTTTGTTTTGTACTCTCTCCGTAAATACATGCATGTCGTGCTTTTAATTCAATTTTGGCTATGCTCTCTGTTGACCATGTGAAATATTTCTGTGTTACTAGAGAGATAGAGAGAGCTAGTCTATCCTAGCACTAGCAGGAGATATAAGATACTATGACGAACAATTTCGAACACACAACTGCGACCACAAGGGAGTTTACACTCGATTTCTTGGAACAAATTACAGATAATTTTTCTGACAAGCATGTCATTGGTAGTGGTGGGTATGGAGTAGTTTACAAGGTATACTCTTATGCTTATTAATTAGATCTTGCAATTTCAATTGATGCTACGGTACATAGCTGCAAGGACTGACTCTGTATTTTTGTAACAGGGAGTACTTGGAAACGGAGAAGAGATTGCTCTCAAAAAGCTCCGGTACATGCCGGGACTTGATGACACTCAGTTTAGGAATGAATTTAATAACCTCATGAGGGCCCAACATCCAAATATTACACGGTTGGTTGGTTACTGCTATCACCAAGGACATGAACGCATTAAGTACGAAGGTGAATATGTTTTTGCCATTGTAGAAGAACGAATTCTCTGCTTCGAGTACTTGCAGGGTGGAAGCCTTGACAGGTGTATTTCTGGTATGATGCTACTCCACTTATATTGTGCTATTTTTCATGTAAATAAAAATGATCCATAAAGTATGTACTTCTTGGTGTCCTTTAATCTACACCTTGTAATACACTGCATGTCTACTTCTGCAGATGAATCATGCGGTCTCGATTGGAACACACGGTTCAAAATTATTAAGGGAGTTTGTCTGGGTTTGGACTATCTTCATAATGGGTCCAAAGATCCTATTTACCATCTTGACTTGAAACCTGCTAATATATTGCTGGACAAGAACATGGCCCCGAAGATTGGAGATTTTGGTTTGTCAAGACTCTTCCCTTCAACCCAAACCTATATCACAACCAAAATTATAGGAACACCGTAAGTGGATACCTCATGATAAATAATCAACTTCTGTGTTTTGATTATAGAAATAATCTTATTGCATATACACCATGCATTGGATACATGCCACCAGAATACATTGAGAGAAATGAAATCACACCAAAGTATGATGTATTCAGTGTGGGTGTTATAATCATACGGATAATTGCAGGAGATGAGGGCTACTTCAAATGCGCACATATGTCTTCACAAGAATTTCTTGAGCATGTATGGAAGTTATCTTGTATCTTGAGCAAAAATCCCTTTTCACAAATATAATAATCATGTTGAGCCTAATTTTCCATGCCACATTTTGCCATTGTGTTCGAACTTTGTAGGTACATGAAAACTGGGTGAAACGGCTGCAGGCAACAATGTCGCCACATACATCAGATCAAGTCAAGACATGCATTGACATAGCATCAAGATGTGTGGAGTTTGATCGTGAGAAAAGGCCCACTATAGCCAAGATAGTCAATGAACTAACCAAGGTTGGTACTGTAGAAAGTTCACCTGCAGCGCAGGCATAACCAAACATATTCATCCTCTAATTAGTAACTAACTTCCTACTCATCATAAATTAATGCCAACTCTTTTAGTTTCATTATTTTGTTCTGCTTTACATACGAGCTACTCCATAAAGTTCAGCCACCATACATAGTATTTTCATTTTTTTAGGGACCAATAAGCCGATAAATAGCCAAAAGTATGATAATGATTCCACCGATCTGCTTGTATAATTGTCATATTAAACACGGACACCATACAAACCTTTTTTTGACAAATATAGTAATGTTATTTCCATGCTTCTACTTGACAAGTTACCACACATTAAGAAAGGCTTGTAGGTATCCCAACTAATATTAATTTTGGACCTACAGAGAATTGCACATTGGATTTGTGAAATCACCAATTATTTTTGTGAGATGAAAAAGCATACTTTTCGTCGATGGATTACCATATAATCGTCAGTACATGTATTTAAAAAAGCCCCGCTTTGTAGTACAGAGATTTCAAAATCATTGCAATAACTCATGGACATCTAAGAGTTTGAAAATAGGGCACCAGCTGTTTCATGCATGTTCTGACCAACCACCAATAAGAAAAACGTGGTTCAGGTATGCCAAAAAACTGAAATGTTGTTTAGTAGAACTAATATGCTTTTAAAAGAGTAAATTCCATTTTGTACACAACTGACAAGAGGCCTCTATAAAGAAGAATTGAACTTCTTATTGCAGGTCTCCCACTTCGGAAGCAAGCCTGCTTTACACCAAAATACCGAATCAGGTAAACATGTGGACTAAACCTATAAACATAATTCATGCGAAAGGAATCGTTTTAGTTGGGAATGATGTGGCCGAATGTGGAATAGTTTGTGGAATAATGATGTGACTGAACATGGAGGCAAGAAAAAATAGCCAGTGAGGAGTATGGTGTAGTTAGGGATTTAAATGTTCAACCAAACATAGTACAGTAAGTTTTAGAGTTTTTTTCCTTTTTAAAATGACTGAATGTGTAACATGGGTTTACGTAAAACTCTAACTTGTACTTTTATATATGCATTCGGGCATCTCCAACGCCGACTCTCAAACCGCCCACAATCATCCGGACCGTGCGGTCCGGACATGTTTTGCCATCCAAGGGGGGCCTATATCGGTCCACAGGCCGGTCCAGACGTGTTTTTCCCCACAACGGGAGACAAAGTTGGGGGGGGGGGGTAAACCCTCCCCCCTCGCCCGCGTGCTTTCCCAGCGACGCCAGCTACCCGCAGTCATGCCACTGGCAGAGCGGCCGCTCCGCATTTCCACCGGCCCACACCATACGCGACCTATCACTGCCGGCATTGAGGTGGCGCACCGGCCGTGAGAGCTCCGCCTGCTTCACGCCCGGCTGAACAGCTACGGATTGCATGCCTGCCTCAATTAAACCCGCTCGTGTGGCGAGAAACCTATACTCAGGCCATATGTCCGTGCGCGAGCCGGCGGGCTTTAAACACAATGTCGGTTGGCTTCTCGCGCCCGTCCTCTCTATCGAGGCAAGACTTCGGGCAAGAATTGCACCACACCTGCGCTCACCATCACCTCCTTGCACCATATTCTCCAAACTCTCCATGGCATCTGACGAGCAGGAAGAGGAGGTCTCTGGCATAAAAGCCGGTTGGGGCCTGCTGAGCCCATCAGATACGAGTCAGGCAACTCGCTGCTCCACCTCCCTCCCCGCTCTAGGCTGTCAGCACCTTGGGCGAGGCTGCAGGCCCTCGCACGGAGGAGCAAGTGTCTACTCCAAGCTAGCGTGTGGTTTAGCTACTTGCTGCTGCAAGCTAGCTCGCGGAGGAGTGGCAAGTTGCTCCAGGCCAGCAAGCGGGGGAGCACCTCGGCGCGGGTAGCGTGGCTGTTGTGGACGAGACCATGTCATACCGCTCCCCCTCACCCGCCATCAACCGTCAATGTTCGCAGAGCTGCGTCCTGCCGATGGAGAAAGGGGCCGGCTTCGCGGAGATCAATGAGACGGCCAGCACGCCCACGGCCGCCGCCAACAGCAAGGAAAAGTAGACCATGGGAAGCCGCTGCCGGTTGGGTCCTATGAAGGCCAATGTCGTCTCCCGACCCAAAAATCAACCCTCATCGGTGCTTCACGGAAGCGGAGTCCACTCCGGTAAGCAGCACAGCTGGACATAGGGAAGATACGGGGGAAGCAGAGGTTATTCGTCCCCTCCCGCTGGAGCATATCCCTTCAGGGCATCCGGCAGCCTACTCATCGGGCTGCCGGACAAGGGGAAGACATGTCGTCGGAGTGGCAATCCGCCGCGGCCGGCCGTAGACTAGTTTTAGTTAAAATATGCCCGAAATGTGAATGTGTTTGTCCGTTTTATATGAAAATCATCCGGTTTGCATATAATTTTTTCGATTTGTTTAAAGAGTGTTTGAAATGTACGCGGGCACGGTTGAATGGCCGGCTCCCGCAAACGTGTCCGCAGAAAGCTTCCGCTGTCCGCGGATGAATGTGGTGTCCGTTTTGCGGGTCGTTGGAGATGCCGTTACGTACCAGGCAGCCAACGAAATCAATGTTAAATAAATCATAGTATCAAATTAGGCACCCTCAAAAAGAAAGTATCAAATTAGGCAAATGAATTTTTTTTGGAATAAAATTAGGCAAACGCTCCTCCACTTTTTTCCTTCTAATAATACCTTTATGAATTTGGAGTTTGCTGACCACATGTGCCATCTTTCTTCTTTCATTACTGGATATATACTAGAGTGCCGAAGCAGAACGCCCCGCTTGCCATTCGACGGCTGCTCCAAGCGAGACGAGGTACATCTCACCGTTGACGTGTCCTCCTTTGTGGATCCACAAACCCAACAAGGACATCCTTTACATCGGCGTTGGCTATCCTGGTGGCGCCATCTAACTAGACTAGCAGTAGCATTAGTACGCGTATTAGCAGTAGCAGGCAGACTAGCAGTATCATTAGCACTAGCACTCGCAGTCATAGTAGGCGTATTATTAGTGCCAACTAAACTAGCAGTAGCATTAGCACTAGCAATGACAGTCATAGTAGGTATATTGGCAGTAGCAGGAATAGTCACATCCTCAGCCTTCTCTTTCGTATTTGGAGTAGCTGTGAGTGTCATTCTGACACTCCTCCTACGTATAATAGGGGTCATACTATTCGGTTTGGCTTTTGTTGCAAGGAAAAAACCGATTGAGTGATTGAATTGTAGAGAATGAATCAGATTTTTTATTGATGATGAGGAACTATTTATGTATGCCCAAGAGGCACGTGCGTATGAACGCCCTTATAAAGAGTCAGAATTTCTTTGGTTTATAAGATAGAAATATTATGGGAATAGAAAAACTATAGGAAGTGAGATGATATGTATCTTAATTTTCATGGGGAAAAAGTGTGATTTGATCCATAGGATAGGATTTTATTTTCATTAGGTTCAGGCTAATGTTTTTTTTTTCCTTTGAAATGTGAATTTTTTTATTCCTATCCTACATTGGAATAGAAATTCATTCCTACTAACCAAAGGCTCCCTAAAGGAATTTTTACCACTCCCTTCATTCCATATTACTTGTCCCAGCTTTAGTACAACTTCATTCCAAAGTTGTACTAAAGTGCGACAAGTAATACGGATTGGAGGGAGGATAAAATTCTTATCCTTTAAAATTCCTAAAAATTCATGTAAACCGAAGGAGGCCTCACAGGTGAAACAACACTATTTTTTCCCAATGACGGTTCAGACAAAGGAAGGATTATCCCCTGGTTATTTTAATTAGTTAATTCCCAACACATCCTTATCAATACTTGTCTTTTTCAATATGTATCATCTTGGTAAAGACTTTCCTTTTTGTATGTTTGCCTTGAGAATGTTCATCATCTTATGTTAAGAAAGACGCCTCCAAAAACCTCGTGGAAAAAATGTGAGAAAAATAGTGCAAACATGTTGCTAAACGCATTTAAATCCAGTGGAAAACATATAAGGAGGAAATGATGCAACATATAATGATTATTGTCTCCTTGGTAACTCATGAGAAAAAAAACATGGAAGAATGAGAAACCTGTCGTTGGTGAGTATGGAGACCAAATATGCTTTGTATACCTTCCTTTAAAAACCCCAATGAAAAAAAGAAAGTATTGCATATATCGTCTCGTTTAAAACCCTTTATGAGAAACTTCAAGAAAATACTTATAAGGGAAAAAAGTGTGATCTGATATGCCATTGAAAAATTCTTCGAAACCCAGTGTGAAAAATATAATAAAAAAATTATATGACATATGATTATAATTGTCTCCTTTAACTCAATATAAGAAAAGCATAGAGCTTAGTGGACAATAAATATGTCATGTACACTCTTCTAAAAAACCAAATGGAAAAAAATAGACAGTATGGCATATGAACTTAGTAGTAGTGGGGGATGGCGCAGAGGGTGGAGGCCTAAGCTAGCGGGGAGTGCAAGTCGATGATGCCTAAGCTTGCTGCTGAGGCCGGTCCGATGGCTCTCAGTCATGAAGTAGTGGGATGTAGAGTTTTATTTGTGTGTGCAATTAATAGTGGAGATGTAGATGAGGAGCCAAAAACATCAACTTACCAGTGTCATGAGAAGATAGTAGTGCAAGTCAGAGGGAGCACATTTTGATTACCTTAGTTCATCGGATAGGAAAATCACGTGAATAGAAAATTATAGAAAGCGAGATGATATGTATCTCAAAGGCAGAGGAAGCAGTATTTTCACAGTTTGGGTGCTGTCATCGGTGGTGGTTAATGTTGATGGTGTTGTTGTATGTTTAAGTTCGCTTCGACAGGACTTTTAAGTGTTGTGTTTTATTTTCTTTGTGTGTTCACGTTGGTGTTGGCTGTGTACATCCTAGTCATGCAGAGGCCGGAGTGTGCTCATAGTGATTGTATTCTTTTGATGCAACATTGTAAGTCAATAAGATCCGCTCTTTATCAAAAATTGTATATCAAATGCTATAGGAAAAAAGGCGTTATTTGGTTTACATGATAGATTTTTTCATTAGGTCTAGGCTAAAGTTTCTTGTTCCTTTAAAACACAAAGGATTGCTTCCAATCTTGTATATTCCTACAAACGAAAGGAAAATTTTCTACAAATTTTCTTTCATTTAAAATTCCAAAAGATTCCTGTAAGCCAAAGGCCTTTTAATAGATTTGGTAAGACCTCTATGACAAAAGGTTGTAAATCTCGATGATCAGCACTATTATTTGTTTAGTTAAGTACTACTCACTCCATCCGAAAAAGCTTGTCCCAAGTTTATCTCTCAAATGGATGTATTTAGCACTAACTTGGTGCTAGATACATCCATTTGAGAGACAAACTCTTTTGGACCGAGGGAGTGCGTATTTAGTAAATAAACATGTACACGGTTACCCACACGGGTCAGTGTGCTGTTAATTAACATCGGGAGAACCAGGCTGTCCATGTGAGACTCATACTACCCTTCCCGGTCTTCTAGCTCTCCGGTCTGGATCTGCTCCATTCCATGCCCTCTGCCTTTGGCAAGCATTCAGCAAGTCTTCCATCTCCCGCAGTTGCAGGTTTATGCGAGGTGGAGCTGCTCGCGAGGAAAGAAGATAGAGCAAAGCCGCTGGCCGGTCGATCCACACGCCGGCCAGATCTGCTCCATATCCTTAATTCCTGGTTTCCTCCCCTGGCATACAGGTTCATCTCATACAGATCATATCAACACCTTTGCCTTACGGGCTTCACAAGTTATTAGTGTCGTTGTTTGTTTTATTTTTCATCTGTACTTTTCGGTCAAGGGAAAGTTGCCAATGGTTTGTATGGAATTGACCCTTCTCTTCAAGATTTAGCCACTAATGTGACCACTAATTTTCACTATCGTGTATCCACAATCAGTGACTTATATACAGTCAAAGTCTACAACTGTTTTATGTTGAATCTGTCATTTAATTGTGAACTAGTTTGCGAGCGCGTGCAGAGAAAATGACATCAATGCCCCAACCATGTTACAGTGGCCAGTGGGTGCTCCTTGAATCCCCGAACACAAATCCAACTCCAAACGGCGGCACTTCTGTAATCCAGGAGCTCGCACCGTCTGCTTCCCCTGACCCGCGCACAAAACTTTCTCACGCCGCACCCGTACTGCCTCGACAAACCATTACCTGTAGGCAGTAGCCAGCCGCGGGCTCCTGGGTAGCGATGATCGGGCAGCCAGGAAATAGGAAGGTGCGAGCCAACATTGTCGCGCACACCCGGACCCGGTATGTGGCTCGGTCGGAGCTTCCGGCTTTAGGTGTTAGGCTTAGGTGAGAGGTCTGGGTATATGGCGCAGCTTGCACCCCTACATCTATGGATAGGAGTAGCGGCAGATGTTGTCAAGATGGCGGATTCAGATATATTGTTTTACTACTTTGTAAGGTTCTGAAGAATAATCAATAAAATGGCCGCATGCATCTCCCAGATGCAGAGGCCGAGGGTCATCCTCCTTTTAAAAAAAAACATTGTCGCGCACAGAATCCCTTCAGCATTTGCTGCTTGTTCTTGGCACTCTCGTTATCCCATGGCAGGTGTCAGGGTGCGAGGCGAAGGTCTAAAATTTTGAAAGCTTAAATATATTGCATTCTTTTCTTTTCTTGTTTTGTAGTAGAACTTAGGCTCTCTGTTAACCATGTGAAATATTATCTGTATTATTAGAGAGATACAGCCAGCTAATCCTAGCACTGGCAGATATAAGATACCATGGCATTGGCGAACAAGTTCGAACAGACAAGTGCAACGACAAGGGAGTTTACACTCCAGTTCTTGCAACAAATTACAGACAATTTTTCTGAGGAACATGTCATTGGGCGGGGTGGGTATGGAGTAGTTTACAAGGTATACTTTTATGCTTATTACTTAGATCTTGTAACTTCAAATGATACTACCGTACAAAGCTGCAACGGCTCATGTATTTTTGTAACAGGGGGTACTGGAAAATGGGGAAGAGCTTGCTCTAAAAAAGCTCCGTTACATGCCGGGGCTTGATGACACACAGTTTAGGAATGAATTTAATAACCTTATGAGGGCCCAACACCCAAATATTACCCGGTTGGTTGGCTACTGCTATCACCAAGGACATCAACGCATTAAGTACAAAGGTGAATATATTTTTGCCCTTGTGGAAGAAAGAGTTCTCTGCTTCGAATACTTGCAGGGTGGAAGCCTTGACAAGCATATATCTGGTATGATGCTGCTCCACTTAGACTATTTTATTTTGCATGTAAAGAGAAATGATCCATAAAATATGTACTTCGGATATCCCTTAATCCACATCTTGGTAATGCACTTCATGTTTACTTCTGCAGATGAATCACGCGGAATCGATTGGCACACACGTTTCAAAATTATTAGGGGAATTTGTCTTGGTTTGAATTACCTTCATAATGGGTCAAAAGACCCTATTTACCATCTTGACTTGAAACCTGGAAATATATTGCTGGACAAGAACATGGCCCCGAAAATCGGAGATTTTGGTTTGTCAAGACTCTTCCCTTCATCACAAACCTATATCACAGTCAAAATTATAGGAACACCGTAAGTGGACCACATTATAAATAATCAACTTACGAGTTTCTGGTTATAGAATAATTTTATTCCATAAATACCATGCAGTGGATACATGCCACCGGAATACATTGAGAGATACGAAATCACATCGAAGTATGATATATTCAGTCTGGGTGTTACAATCATACGAATAATGGCAGGAGATGAGGGCTACTCCAAGCATGCATATATATCTTCGCAAGAATTTCTTGAGCAGGTATGGAAGATATCTTTTATCATGAAAAAATTCCGTTTGACAAATATAATAATCTTGGCGTGCCTTACTTTTGATGCCACATTTTGCCATTATGTTCCAACTTTGCAGGTCCATGAAAACTGGGAAAAACGGCTGCAGGGAACAATGTCGTCACATACATCTGATCAAGTTAAGACATGCATCGAAATAGCATTAAGGTGTATCGAGGTTGATCGTGAGAAAAGGCCTACCATAGCCGAGATTGTCGGTGAACTAAACAAGGTTGGTACTGTTGAAAGTTCATGAATGGACAGGCATAACTAAACGTCATCCTCTACAATTTGTCTGCTAATTAACAACCAACTTCCTACTCATCATAAATGCCAACTCTGTTAATCTCTGTGTTTTGTCCTGCTTAGCTATAACTTCAAGTTCAGCCACTATAACTAGTCGATTATTTTTTTGGAGACTAATAAGCCGATAAATAGACAAAAGTTTGGTAATGACTCCATCTGCTTGCAATAGATGATGGCTCAAACATGGAAACAATGTCCAGCATGAAACTATGGGCAGTACTTCGCGTGTGAATAGTTTAGTAAAAAAATAAAATTATATTATGCACATATTTTAATGAATAATCTAGTGCTGTTAAATCGATGCTTACACCTGACCAATATTGTATATGTAGTTACTAGATATTAAGAAAAGGTTTGTAGGAGTCAATATATAATTTTTATTTTATAAATTACAAAAAAATCTAAGACGGAAAAAACATCCTTTTTATCGATGAATTACTATAGAATTGTCAACATGTGTATTTCAGAAAGCCCTTCTTTATATATCAGAAATGTCAAAATCATTGCAACAACTCGTGACATCTAAGAATTTTATAATTGGGCACGAGCCGTTTCATGCATGTTTCGACCAACCGCTAGTCAAAGAAAGGGTTGTTCACGCATGTGCACAAAATGAAATGTTGTTTAGTACTATAGGTTGGCAGTTTGACTAACAAATTGTATTCTTGTCGTGAACCATAGTCAATAAGTTGTATGTATTATTTTGTTGCCTGAAAGGGAAAAAAGGTGAAACACCCGTCGATCCACTGTAATCCCAAGCACGTATATCGTGTCTCATTTTTTTATTAGTTGAAAGAACTTCTAAGTGAAATAAAAGGATTCAAAGAATTTATTGTAGCACTTTTGAGTTTCTTTTTATTTTATTATCCTTGCTTGTACGTATATCAGATATGTGCCCAACAGAACCATTTTGTTTTACTTTGTGATAATTGTTTTCAGTGATTAAGCCATTCTATAATATAGAAATTTGAAACAAGAGAACATAAGTGGCCGAAAAGGGTGATTGGTTAGTTGAAATCTAAGGGACAGAAAATGATTCAAAGAATTTCTTCTAACACTTCTGATTTTCTTTTATTTTCATTAACCTTGATTTTATGTATATTAGATATGTGCTGACAAAACATTCCATAATATCGAAATTTGAAACAAGAAGACATAAGAAAGCCAAAAGAGAAAGATTTATTGGAAATCAGTGTTTTTTGGCTCGTATAAATTACTTGTAGAAATATATATCAGGATGATATAAATCGGACACGGATTGTTGGCCCCTGGGTGCTCCACCCCCATACATGAATTTTAAATTAAAAAAATACAGGGAAAATTAAAAAAAAAACTAGGATTTTGGGATATCAAACATGGGTGCCCAATTTACTCCCGTGTGAAGTTCTGCTAAAAAATGACATCCGTGGTACTCTCGGTAAGGAAGACAAAAAATTCCTATGTACAAAAAAAAACTGTTTGGGTGGATCATAGGTCGGACTATATTTTCTTCACCACGGATATATTTCTCGGTATTTTTTCACGAAACTTCACACGGGAGTAGATTGGGCACCCAGGTTTGATATCCCATGATGCCAGTTTTTTTTTTTTGAATTTTCCTGGTATTTTTTGAATTTGATATTCATATAGGGGTGTGGAGCACCCAGGAGCTCGTGTGCATTTTCCATATAAATGCCTACTTACTTTTTTCTATCAATGACATTGTTTCCCATTGAACCAAAGAAGACACATGAACATGGACTTATTGTAGAAAAACCAGCTACTTATTGGTAAGACAGAATGCCAAATACTTGTAAGCCTAGTACTTGTATGAAGCAAATTGTTATTTCGCATATATATCCTAGAACTATGAAATATATCATTGGTCTAGGTACAACACAGTTTATTAAGTGTGATTCCTGATCTGTAGGCATGTGGGCATCCTTCCGCTCCCTAAGAATTGACGAGTCATCACCCATGTGTCCTCGCCATGAATGGGCTGCAACAAAACAACGCGCGTGAGGCCGACACATGAATTTCTCCAATTTCGCCACAAGCTTGAACATAAAACAATAAATGAGAGATCAAGCCTAAATAGAAAATGGAAATTATAGATCGATTGATAGATGAAAACATTGGCGTCAATGTTGCCATCATAACCTTATCTCCATGCATCAACGGATGGTAGTACACGCCTTCATGTGTTTGTACTGAGGCAGGATAAAAGGCCAAATGTCACACTGAAAGACCAACGCGTACATCGCTTTTATCTAGTGTTTGCTAGATCCAGAGACAAGTATTTTTGGTGTGACCTGCAAATAATTTCTTTTAATCCAATGCAAAATATACACGTAATGGACATCTACGTCTATGGTAATTTAAGGATCTTTTTCAAATTTTAAAGAAGGGATTTTATTCGTTTTGGAAATTTTTGTCTATTGGAAGCTCGGGGAATATTTGCATTCGATAGCAATCAGCCACACCAATTATTTTGGAAAGAAACTAAGAAAGAGAAATATCTGATGGACAATGTTGACATCATTGAGAAAATAGGAGTCCAATAAGACACTGTTGGTAAAATGCATAGATGATGCATGCATGTAATACATCAGTTCCATCCATAAAAAGCTACAGAAGTCAAACTGTATGTCTATTAAGAAAGAGCGAGTACATGTGTTGATTAGAGGAGATGATTTGAATATGGCGTGTATATAAAAAGAGGAAGAGGCTGGGTAGAGATTGACAATTTAACAACGATCAACCTGGACTCTAGCAATTTCGCAAAAAAAAAACCTGGACTCTAGCAAAGATTGCAACTTAAATCTAGACCATTATAATTTGCTATCAATAAAAGGATGGTTATTATTCTATCGATTTCCTACAACTAATGTGGAATTTTCTAGGGAGTCCCTAATTACTATAGTCCTATGCACAACTTGGATGGAAGGAATAGAACTAATGATCGTTTCAAAGAGTAAACTCCATTGTTTACACAACTAGCAAGAGCTCCCTATATAAATTAGAATTGAACTTCTTATTGCAGGTCCCGGACTTCCAAAGCAAGCACGCCTTAAACCAAAAGACAATGTCAGGTAAACATCCATAATTCATGCAAAATGAATCGTTTTAATAAAGGGGGGGGGGGTCATATGGCTGGTAGTGGAATAGTTTGTTGGGTAATGATGTGGCTTAACATCGATGCAAGAAATTATATAATATGAATTTGGAATACATGGTCTTCTAAATAGTCTTTCCTTCTAATACCTATATGAAGTTGGTGTTTGTTAACAACATGCTCCCTTCTTTCATGATATACTAGACTGCCGAAGCAGAACTTCCCACTTGCCATTAAAGGGTTGCTCCAAGCAAGACGAGGTACATCTCACCATTGGCATGTCCTCCCCTATGGATCCGCAAACCCAACAAGGACATCCTTCACATTGGCATTCGCTACCCCGGTGGGTCCACCAAATAGCTAAACTAGTAGTCCTAGCAGGCCTATCTTTTGGAGGAGGCCTGGCACTTAGCGCATTTTTAGATGCACGGGAATTAATGATATCTCCATTGTTTTTCACCTTCAAGAGAGAAGACATCACTTTCCTAGGATACGTTTATAGTGCCATTATTATTCTAGGAATCCTTATTATCCTTCTAAAAAGCCTCCTATGTAGAGTATTGAGTTTCATTCTGAATCGACACATGGGATTGTGTCGTGCATTTTGAGTTGAAATGGATGATTGTTTAATATTGGAAGGGGTGTGCGCTTTGCTGCATTGTCTAGTCGGATGTTTGTGTATTCTCTTCTTTTTTTTACCGATCTCATCCTTTTCTTCTTATGTCATCACTAATATAGAATAGTGCTAAGAAAACACATCTATTATACACGCTAGAAAACATGGGCGCGCACTTGATGGAGATGGACTAGCTAGGTTTCTGGTGGAAGAAGAAGGCTCTGTATACCATGTGCGACTTGCGGTAAACGTCTTGCCTTTCCTGGCCGACGTGTTCCATGTTATATAGATGGGTTGCAAGCCCTCATATGCGTACAACTTGTTGCGGAGATACATCTTGGAAGAGAAGAAATACAAGAGATAAAAGAAGATAAAGATTACATAAGTATCTTGCCTAACTACTCCTCATACGGTTGACAAGGACCTCCTCTCCTCGTACGCAAGAGTATACGTGCAGAATATGTCACGTTTAACAGTCCATAGTGGAATCTCTAAAAAAAAAATATTTAGGAACAGAGGTAGTATATGTCATGTGGGATTAGACGTGAAGACTTACCAAGTGTCTGAATAGATACGAAATGAAGCTAAATCAATTTGCAATGCTTGATGGTTCCTGATGAAGTCCGTTCCAACATGCCCTGAATAATCTTCTACTCGTTTCAAAATCATGTCCTAGATTAATGCCAGAGCATGTGGTAGGAGCAGTTACCAACTTCATGTTATCGCAGATGTATGTAACATAATTTGTGCCTGAAGAAATAGGTATTCAGGCTATATACGAAGACAAGTTCTGCAGAAATCAGTCTCTGTACGCATTTTCCTTCCTGAACATACTTGTTCAGCCACTAGTTCGGTGCCATCTTGGTCAATTTTCTCTCCCAGTTCAGTAGTGAAGCATCGCATTGCTACTCTCACTCTCAACAGTGGCCAATTTCAGATGATAATGTACTGGACCTGTAGTAAGAGAATCGCTAGCTGAATCTTGGTTACTTTGCACACCGGATGCAGTGTGAAACGTCGTGTCAGATGAAGGCTCCAAATCGGTCTCGACGACAAGTCGACAAACCAAGCCAAGCATGTGATCCATGGACCGGTAGGTGTTGTATAGAAGCTTGAGCTGTGAAGCAAATATCTTTCAGCGATCGAGCTCCTGGTGCAGGTGTAAATGAATGTACGGATCATGCATGTGGTCAGTTGGCTTCTGTTACTTTCGGATATTTTTGCAGTGACAAGTACTAGTGCAGCTAAAAATAAAGTGTGTGTCTTACTGCCACTAGCCCACTACTAATACTATACTGTCAACTGAATCATATGCATAGTTCCAGATGTGTGATTAAGGAGGGAGGTTGGTTGGTTACACAAGTTCATTCAAAAGAGAGGAAAATGTACCTACATTCCAGATCCATTGAAGAACTGAATCATGCATGGCTTCCAAGAGAATCGGTTGCCACAGGATGAAAGGAGTTGGAAAAAGCAAAAAGATTTTGTAGTCTGTCAGACAACCTCTGAGCCACCCTGCACCAGTGTGAACTAGAACAGGAACGATCCTCTACAGCCATTGGGATGGCACCCATCAGGTGATCCTGGCCGTTAATCACGCTCTGGCCCAGAGGTCAGAATGCATCAACCAGACTGAAGTGCTTGCCTCCTTATTGGTAAAGGATGCAGCGGTACGAGCCTATAGAACAGATCCTGTTCAAGTAAGGTCCTGCAACAAACAGCCACGCCCCGCCTTATAAACTGGTCTAGTGTCGCCTAAACTAGCAAGGTGGGACTAATTAGAGAGTAGACATGCAGTGCTAATTAAGCCTCCTCTGGCAGAGCTTGGAAGAAGGGTCGTGGCCCATGTAGCTGAGCATGAGAATGAGCAAAGCCCATCAGAGAAACGTTCAGCTCTGGAGATTTTGAACTGATTTAAATATCTGGCAAATGCTGCATAATACATAATTCTGAACAATGCTTATTGTATTTTTTTTAATTAAACCTACAATTTTTTTTCTTTAGTTTTTATGCCAAATGAAATTACAGCCGGCCATTACAAAGTTGCAGACACACTGCTAGGTTAGAGAGAAGAGAAAAGAAATGCAAGAGGGAAAACTGGGCGTGTTGTAACTCGGGAATATACACTTGTCTGTTGAAGTACTTTTGCTGTTCAAAAGTACTACAGCGGGAAAGCTATTTGCTGCAACTTCCATTCCGCGACGCTCACGCCGTCCCCTGCGTGGAGCACGGTGATCCTAAGTACTCGGACCGGCAAGCCGAAGCACCTGCCTGAGGCATGCAAAAACTGTCAGCCTGAACATGCTTTCAAACTGAACCTACTTTGCAACATGGTTTCAATAAGATGAAGCCAAGATGAGCAGAGGCAGTACCAAAAACAGAGCAAGCAGCAAGGATTAATACATGTTAATTTTCCTACCAGAACCGGCCTTACGAATAACTGAACATGTGGAACTAGCCTTAAGAACAAGATTCATTTCTAGGAACAAGATTCGTTATCCTACGTACTACTTTGGTTGCATTTACAACATCTTTCTGTTTTATTGGCTCGGCTGTTCAAAAGCACTCCAGCGGTAAAACTACTTGCTGCAACTTCCCTTCCTACTAAATCTAATATTAACAATAGAATTGAGATCTACAATTATTTTTGGTGTATTGTTTGTTTCGAAAAGTAACGCTGAGGCCGGCTTGAAAGATGTGTCTTAGTAAATAATATGAGAAGATAATACTACGAGGTAGACAAGGAGCACATTGTAATAGATTCGCTAAGACCTCTACGACAAAAGGTTGTAAATCTCGATGATCAGCACTGTTAATTTATTAATTAAATATTTGAAAATAAATAATAATCAGATGCACACGGTTACCCACGCGAGCCATCGTGCTGTTAATTAACAATCCATGACCCATCTTGAGGTTCTAACAACTACTGTATGGATTCGTCTATATGAGACTCTTATCCTTCCCGGCCGTCAAGCTTTCTAGTCCAGATCCGCTGCATTCCACACCCTCTGCCACTTGTTTTCCATCTCCTGCAGCTGCAGGTTTGTGTGAGGTGGAGCTGCTCCTGGTGACGACGAACGCGAGGAAAGAGATAAAACTGCCGGTGCGAGCAAAGCCACCGGCTGGTCACTCCCCTACTCGGCCAGATCCACTCGCTCCTGGCTCCTCACCTGCCATACAGGTTCAGCCCGTACAAATCATATCAATACCTTCGCCTTATGTACTTCACAAGTTTTTCTCTTGTATTTTTCATTTGTATTTTTCGCGGTTAGGGAAAGTTGGCAATGGTTTGTATGGAGTTGACCCTTTTCTTACAGATTTAGCCACTGATTTCCACTTTCGTGTATCGACAATCACTCAATCAGTGGCTTGTACACAGTCAAAGTCTACAGCTGTTATACTTATATCTTTAATCAGTCATTTAGTTGCGAACTATAGTGCGAGTGCGTGCATAGTCTACTGGGAACTGACGAAAAGAAAGTCACATGGAAAGGAAATGACATTAAAGCCCCAAACTAGTTACAGTGGGGGATGGGTCCTTGAATCCCCAAACACAATTGCAACTCCGAACGGTGGCCACTTCTGCAATCTACACGAGCTGGCCGGCCGTCGCCTGCTTGCCCAGACCCGCGCACCATTACGTAAAGCAATCCTCCGAGCGCACCTCACCCCTCGGGCCCTGTTTGGATCACCGTTTCTCTTCTGAATACACTTGTAAAAAAATACACACCTGCGCCAGTCGTTTCACTTCCGGCTGGAATTTGCACAGCGGTCAGTAAGTTACAGGTGTAACTCATACACCTCCGTATTGAAATACAACCATTCCAAACACGGCCTCACCCGTACCACCTCCACAAAAGTAATGGAGCACGTACAAAAGTACTACATCGGGGAAAACTATTTGCTGCAACTTCCATTCCGCGACGCTTGTGTTGTCCCTGCATGGAGCATGGCGATCCTAGGTACTCGGACCGGCAAGCCGAAGCACCTGACGCATGCGAAAACTGCGAACATGGTTTCAAACTGAACCAACATTGCAACATGGTTTCAATAAGATGAAGCCAAGATTAGCAGAGGCAGTACCAAAAACAGAATCAGTAGCAAGGATTAATACTACTCCCTATGTCCCAAAATAAGTGACTCAACTTTGTACCAATTTTGTACTAAAGATGGTACAAAGTTGAGTCACTTATTTTGGGACGAAGGGAGTACATCTTAATTTCCCAGCCAACCTTATGAATAATTGAACATGTGGAACCAGCCTTATGAACAAGTTTCATGTCTTGGAACTCAGAATCCCAACCAAAGGTGTACAGTCAAAGAGAAGATGCAAGCTATGTGCAGTTCAGAAAAAGGGTGGCCCAGCCTTGTCTATACTTTCCATATATAATTACGAACAATGGAGAATTCTAACCTTTTTTTCCAGTGACATATAGTAGTTTTTTTTCCCTCAAATTAAGTCACAGTCGGCTATTACAGAAGTAGCAGACACACTGCCAGATTGGAGACACCACAGGCAGAACAGCCGAGTCAATCACAGTCGTTTTATTGACTCGGCTGTTCAAAAGCACTTCAGCGGTAAAACTACTTGCAGCAGCTTCCCTTTCTACTAAATCTAATATTAACAATATAATTGAGATCTAGAATTGATTTTGGTGAACTATTGTTTCAAAAAGTAACGCTGAGGCCGGGTTGAAAGATGTGTCTTAGTAAATAGTAATATGAGAAGATAATACTACAAGGTACAGAAGGAGCACATTTTAATAGATCTGCCAAGACCTCTACGACAAAAAGTTGTAAATCTCGATGATCAGCACTGTTAATTATTAATTAAATATTTAAAAATAATAATAATCAGATGAACACGGCTACCCACGCGAGCCATCGTGGTGTTAATTAACAATTCATGACCCGTCTTGAAACCGTTCTAACAACTAGTGGATCTGGATGGATTCCTTCATATGAGACTCTCGTATCTTTCCCGTCCGTGAAGCTTTCCGGTCCAAGTCCAGATCCGCTGCATTCCACGCTCTCTGCCACTTGTCTTCCATCTCGTGCAGCTGCAGGCTTGTGTGAGGTGGAGCTGCTCCACGAGAGGAGACGACCAACGCGAGGAAAGAGATAGGCCGGCTGCCGGTCGTGAGCAAAGCCGGCGGCTGGTCGCTCCCCTACTCGGCCAGATCCGCTACATACCCTTCCTTCATTCCTGGTTGTTCACCTGCCATGCAGGTTCATCCCATACAAATCGTATCCACACCTTTGCCTTATGAGCTTCCGAAGGGTTTCTTTTTCCTAGCGTCATTGTTTGCCTTATTTTCTGTTAGACTTGTAGTTATACGTAAATACGTATTATAACTTGTATACAACTGTATTTGTATCCAGAGAGGTTTTCTCTCCATATATATATATTGTCGTGGCCGACCCTCAGGGTGTTGAAGCCCACAATACCCAAAACCTCTTGCGTAACATTTTCCATTTGTATTTTTCGCGGTTTTGGGAAAGCTGGCAATGGTTTGTATGGAGTTGACCCTTTTCTTACCGATTTAGCACTGGTTTGACAACTAATTTTTACTGTTGTGTATCGACAGTCAGCGAGTTGTATAAAATCAAAATCCAAAGCTGCTGTACATCTAAGCTGTCGTTAGTTTTGTTGTGAACTAGTGCGAGTGCGTGCCACTCCAAACTATCTAGTTACCAGTTTACCACAAAATCAATGGTAATGGTTTGTATGGAGAGAAAATGACATCTATTGCCCCAGACTAGCTAGTTACCACAAACGCTAGATCTGGGTCTACCGGATCGGACGATGACGGTACCATCAGTATCGTTCTCCCTCATGGGGGCATTGTTTTGGAGCAAGTGCTGGTTGGAGGGGACAAGCGGAGGAGCGGTGTTTCATCCGCTCCATTGATGACGGCAGATCTCGGCGGCGTGGCGCAGTGGAGACTCGGTGCCTGATGAGCGGAGATGGACTCGCGCAGGAGGGTGACGCGACCTGGCGTCGTGGTGGCGTCGGCAGCAGTTGGACCGGGCAAGGTTGATGCAGCAGTACAGCTCTGAAGATGGATTGGTGCCAGGTGGCTGCGGCGGCCTCATACCCGGCAGGGGTCCTGGTTGAGAAGCACGCCGGACTGGTGGGTGTCCATACCCGGAAGGCGTCCTGGTGGGGACCTCAAGTCTTAGATGTTAGGTTTGGCTGCGTGGTCTGTTTGATATTAGGCCTAGACTTTCAGCGCCCCTACATCAACTGGATAGGATTAGCGACAGATGTTGCTTTGTTTGGTGGCTTTAGACTTATTGTTGTATGACTTTGTAAGGTCTTGTGTCAATAATTAATAAAATGGCCGTATGCATCGTCCAGATGCAGAGGCCGGGGGTCGTCCTCCTTTTCTAAAAAAAAAAAGTTACCACAAACGCAGGTTCAACTCCGAACGAGCTCGCCCCCGTCTGCGTCCCAGACCCGTCTCTTGGCGGAGACAGTAACACTTCCACAAGTCATTACCTGTAGGTTGTAGCCTGCCACGGCTCCGCCAAGCGTCACTGTCTCCTGGCCAGCGATGAATGGTTAGGGCTGCAGGGAAGAGGAAGATGCCAGCCAACATGGTCACACACCCGATCTCTTCGGCATTTACACTGCATATTCTTGGCGCGCTCTAGTTATTCCATGGCCAGTGCCAGGGGGGCAAGCTAAAATATAAGCTGCATTATTTTCTTTTCTTGTTTCGTAAGTTATGCTCTCATTTTTTTTCTGGGGCGAGTACAGTTATGCCCTCCGTTGAGCATGTGAAATATTTTCGGTGTTATTAGAAGCTGACCTAGTCAATCCTTGCACTACCAGGAGATATAAAATACCATGGCATTGGTGAACAATTCCAAACACACAAGTGCGACCACAAGGGAGTTTACACTCGAGTTCTTGGAACGAATTACAAATAATTTTTCCAAAGAGCACGTCATTGGTAGTGGTGGTTATGGAGTAGTTTACAAGGTATACTCATATGCTTATTACTCAGATCTTGTAATTACAAATGATGCTACCGTACCTAGCTGCAAGGACTCATGTATTTTTGTAACAGGGAGTACTCGAAAAGGGGGAGGAGATTGCTCTCAAAAAGCTCTATTGGAGGCCGGATACTGACGACACTCAGTTTAGGAATGAGCTTAATAACCTTACGAGGGTCCAGCATCCAAATATTAACCAATTAGTTGGCTACTGCTACCACGAAGGACATCAGAGCGTTAAGCACAAAGGCGAATATGTTACTGCCTATGTTGAAGAAAGAGTTCTCTGCTTCGAATACTTGCAGGGTGGAAGCCTTGACAAGCATATTTCTGGTATGATGCTACTCCAGTTAGACTAGTTTATTTTGCATGTAGAGAAAATTGATCATTGAAATATGTACCTCTTAGATACCCCTTAATCTACGTCTTGGTAATACACTGCATGTTTACTTCTACAGATGAATCTTGCGGACTTGATTGGGACACACGTTTCAAAATTATTAAGGGAGTTTGTCTGGGTTTGAATTACCTTCATAATGGGGCCAAAAATCCTATTTACCATCTTGACTTGAAACCTGCCAATGTATTGCTGGACAAGAACATGGTCCCGAAAATTGGAGGCTTTGGTTTGTCAAGACTCTTTCCTTCAACACAAACCCATATCACATCCAAAGTTATAGGAACACTGTAAGTGGATACCTAACGATAAATAAACATCTTTTTTGTTTTTAATTACAGAAATAATTGTATTGCATTTATATGATGCAGTGGATACATGCCACCCGAATACATTGACAGATACGAAATCACATCAAAGTATGATGTATTCAGTCTGGGTGTCATAATCATACGGATAATGACAGGAGCTGAGGGCTACCGCAAATGTGCAGACATGTCTTCGGAAGAATTTCTTGAGCATGTATGGAAGATATATTTGTGTCATGAACAAAAATCCTTTTTCACAAAAGTATAATAATCATGTTGTGCCTTACTTTACATGCCACCTTTTGCCATTGTGTTCCAACGTTGCAGGTACATGAAAACTGGAGAAAGCAGCTTCAGGCAACAATGTTGTCACATACATCAGATCAAATTAGAACATGCATCAAAATAGCATTAAGGTGTGTGGAGGTTGATCGTAAGAAAAGGCCTACCATTGACGAGATTGTTAATGAACTAAACAAGGTTGGTACTATACAAATTTAACTAGTTTAATGAGTTGTAGGCCAGGATTTACATGGCATAACCAAACGTCATCTAATTCATATTCATGCTTTAATTAACCACTAACTACCTACTTATCATTAATGCCAACTCTTTTAATTTCATTATTTTGTTATGCTTTACATGCTCCTTAAAGTTCAGCCACTATAAATAGTCCCCCCCCCCTCTTTTTAGGGCCTAATACACAGATAAAATAGCTAAAAGTTTGATAATTACTCCATCTGCTTGTAAATAGATGGTGGCTTAAACATGGATACAAATGAAACTGTGGTACTACTTTTCATGGGAATAAGTTAGTATTTTTTTATATATTTGCCATATATTTTTATGAAAAATCTAGTGATGTTATTTCCATGCCTTCACTTGACTAATATTTAATATATAGTTACTAGATATTAAGAATAGGTTTGGAGGTGTTAATTTTGAAGTACATTGTGAATGTGCATTGCATTTGTTAAATCGCAAATTATTTTTCTAAGATGAAAAAACATCTTTTTATCGATGGATTAATCAATGTGTGTATTTGAAATGCCCTGCTTTAAATGTCAAAATAATTGCAGTAACTTGTCGACATCTAAGAATTTTAAAAATAGGGTACTAGTTGCTTCATGCATCTTCCGACCAACCGCTAATTAGAGAAACATGGTCGTCTCGCACGTATTACAATAAAAGTTTTCACCAATAATTTGGTTAGCGGAGTATGAGTTATGTGCCATTCAAAACTTATTTTGAACATGAATCAAATGGTATCTTTTGTGTGACATATAACTAATATTTTGTTGACCAAATTGATGGTCTTCATTAAAATGTGTGCAAGAATTATAAACCCAACCAGAGGGAATAAGCTTTATAAATTGGCCTATATAAACTAATTGAACTTCTTATTGCAGGTCCCCGACCTCCCAAGCAAGCCTTATAGGCGTTGGCTATCGTCCTGGCGGCGCGACGAAATTATTGACGAGCTCAGTGCAAAGCCCTTTGCTAGACTAGCACTAGCATTAGTAGTCGTAGGCGCACTAGCAGTACTAGCACAAATAGTCATAAACTCACTCCCCTACTCAGCACAAAGAGTGCTAAGGCCAGCTGCCTACTTCATACTAGGTTTAGTTGCGTGTTTCATCATTATTATTTATTTTTTTGTGACGGAATTACTGCTTCCCTTTGTGGAATCAGTCTTAGATGCCATCATCTCGGGTTTAGTAGCTGAGGTAAAAGAGAGAATACTGCCATAAGACACAACAGTTCTATTGGGACGCTTCTTATTCTGTCTAGTTGTGAGTTTCCTAAACGCCTACTTCGTATTGGGTTTGGTTGTGGGTTTGTGGCATATCGAGCCTTGGGTTGTAGTCCCAGCAATATACCTCTTACTGAGTTTACTTGTGGATTCCATTCTGGAACACTCCCAATCGCTTACTTCATAATTGGTTTAGTTCTGAGATTCATTCTACTGTCTGCAATGGGAGAGCCACACCTCGCCCTCGGGCCTTGATTAGAGAATTATCAAAGCCCAACCCATGTGAGGAATGTATGTCTCGCCCTTTTATTTCCATGTCTTTTTTTTTCATTTTCGTTGCATCAGCTGTTGAGATTATGAATCCGTTTAAATATCTGGCAAATGATGCATGGCATGTACTTTTAATAATATTGAGTAATGTTGAATTCAAACTTATTCTTTTTTCATGACAACTAGTTTTAATTTTCTTGGTAGTACATAAGTTTGAACAACAGCAGCAGCAGCAACAACAACAACAACAACAACAACAACAACAACAACAACAACAACAACAACAACAGCAACATCAACAGCAACAACAGCAACAACAGCACCAACAGCAACAGCAACAACATCAACAGCAACAACAGCAACAGCAACAACAGCAACAACAGCAACAACAGCAAC
>LT934122.1:33412820-33435513 GCA_900231445.1 Triticum turgidum subsp. durum
CAACAACAACAACAACAACAACGGCAACAACAACAGCAACAACAACATCAACAACACCATCAACAACGGCAATGGCAACAACATGTGCCATCAGATGATCCTTTTTCCTGAAAGAACTATGTGGCACTTTGGCTCATCGTATGACGTATTCGCTTCCTTATCTTTTCTTTTTCTCGGTCTGGTAGACATGTCCTTCACATAGATAACATGTGCCACATCATCGGCTAGGACAAACGGTTCGTCAATGTACCCAAGATTTTTCAGATCCATTGTTGTCATTCCGTACTATTGGTCTACCTGTACCCCGCCTCCTCACAGATTGACCCATTCGCACTTAAACAAAGGGACCTTAAAATCATGCCCGTAGTCAAGTTCCCATATGTCCACTATGTAACCATAATATGTGTCCTTTCCCTTCTCGGTTGTTGCATCAAAACGGACACCGCTGTTTTCGTTGGTGCTCTTTTGATCTTGGTCAATCATGTAAAATGTATTCCCATTTATCTCGTATCATTTCCAAATCATAACAGTCGAAGATGGTCCCCTGGACAACAAGTACAGCTCATCACAAACAGTGTTCTCACCTCTGAGACGTGTTTCCAACAAACTGCTGAAAGTCCTGATGTGTTTACATGTAATCCAGTCGTCGCACTGCTCCGGGTGTTTGGAGCAGACTGTTCTTGTGTTCATCGACATACGGGGTCACCAAGGTAGAGTTCTGTAGAACTGTGTAGTGTGCTTGCGACTAATAATATCCGTCCCTGCATATTATTGAGTCCCTTCCAAGCGTGCCTTTTCCAGTCAGTCTCCCCTCATACTGCGATTTAGGGAGACCTATCTTCTTAAGGCCGGGAATGAAGTCAACACAAAACCCGATGACATCCTCTGTTTGATGGCCCATGGAGATGCTTCCTTCTGGCCTAGCGCGGTTATAGACATATTTCTTTAGGACTCCCATGAACCTCTCAAAGGGGTACATATTGTGTAGAAATACGGGGCCCGGAATGACAATCTCGTCAACTAGATGAACTAGGACGTGCGTCATGATATTGAAGAAGGATGGTGGGAACACCAGCTCGAAACTGACAAGACATTGCACCACATCACTCCTTAGCCTTGGTATGATTCCTGGATCGATCACCTTTTGAGAGATTGCATTAAGGAATGCACATAGCTTCACAATGGCTAATCAGACGTTTTCCGGTAGAAGCCCCCTCAATGCAACCGGAAGCAGTTGCGTCATTATCACGTGGCAGTCATGAGACTCTAGGTTCTGAAACTTTTTCTCTGCCATATTTATTATTCCTTTTATATTCGACAAGAAACCAGTCGGGACCTTCATACTAAGCAGGCATTCAAAGAAGATTTCCTTCTCTTCTTTGGTAAGAGCATAGCTGGCAGGACCTTCATACTGCTTTGGAGGCATGCCGTCTTTTTCTTGCAAATGTTGCAGGTCCTCCTGTGGCTCAGTTGTATCTTTTGTCTTCCCATACACGCCCAAGAAGCCTAGCAGGTTTACGCAAAGGTTCTTCGTCACGTGCATCACGTCGATCGAAGAATGGACCTCTAGGTCTTTCCAGTAGGGTAGGTCCCAAAATATAGATTTCTTCTTCCACATGGGTGTGTGTCCCCCAACGTCACTCGGAACAGCTAGTCCGCCGGGACCCTTTCCAAAGATTACGTGTAAATTATTTACCATAGCAAGTACGTGATCACCGGTACGCATGGCGGGCTTCTTTCGGTGATCTTCCTCGCCTTTGAAATGCTTGCCTTTCTTTCGACATTGATGGTTGGTTGGAAGAAATCGACGATGGCCCAGGTACACATTCTTCCTGCAGCTTCCCAGGTATATACTATCGGTGTCAAGTAAACAGTGCAGTGTGGTATTCCTTGTTTGTCTGTCCTAAAGGTTACTGAGAGCGGGCCAATCGTTGATGGTCACAAACAGCAACGCCTTTAGGTCAAATTCCTCCTGTTTGTGCTCATCCCACGTACGTACACCATTTCCATTCCACAGCTGTAAAAGTTCTTCAACTAATGGCCTTAGGTACACATCAATGTCGTTGCTGGGTTGCTTAGGGCCTTGGATGAGAACTGGCATCATAATGAATTTCCGCTTCATACACATCCAAGGAGGAAGGTTATACATACATAGAGTCACGGGCCAGGTGCTGTGATTGCTGCTCTGCTCCCCGAAAGGATTAATGCCATCCGCGCTTAAAGCAAACCATATGTTTCTTGGGTCACTTGCAAACTCATCCCAGTACTTTCTCTTGATTTTTCTCCACTGCGACCCGTCAGCAGGTGCTCTCAACTTCCCGTCTTTCTTACGGTCCTCACTGTGCCATCGCGTCAACTTGGCATGCCCTTCGTTTCTGAACAGACGTTTCAACCGTGGTACTATAGGAGCATACCACATCACCTTCGCATGAAGCCTCTTCCTGGGGGGCTCGCCGTCAACATCACCAGGGTCATCTCATCTGATCTTATACCGTAATGCACCGCATACCGGGCATGCGTTCAGATCCTTGTACGCATCGCGGTAGAGGATGCAGTCATTAGGGCATGCATGTATCTTCTGCACCTCCAATCCTAGGGGGCATACGACCTTCTTTGCTGCGTATGTACTGTCGGGCAATTCTTTAACCTTTGGAAGCTTCTTCTTCAATATTTTCAGTAGCTTCTCAAATCCTTTGTCAGGCACAGCATTCTCTGCCTTCCTCTGCAGCAATTCCAGTACGGTATCGAGCTTTGTGTTGCCACCTTTGCAATTGGGGTACAACCCTTTTTTGTGGTCCTCTAACATGCGATCGAACTTCAGCTTCTCCTTTTGACTTTCGCATTGCGTCCTCGCATCGACAATGACCCGACGGAGATCATCATCATCGGGCACATCATCTGGTTCCTCTTGATCTTCAGCAGCTTCGCCCGTTGCATCATCATCATGCACATCGTCTGGTTCCTCTTGATCTTCAGTAGCATCACCGTATTCAGGGGGCACATAGTTGTTATCGTACTCTTCTTCTTCACCATCTTCCATCATAACCCCTATTTCTTCGTGCCTCGTCCAAACATTATAGTGTGGCATGAAACCCTTGTAAAGCAGGTGGGTGTGAAGGATTTTCCGGTCAGAGTAAGACTTCGTATTCCCACATATAGGGCATGGACAACACATAAAACCATTCTGCTTGTTTGCCTCAGCCACTTCAAGAAAATCATGCACGCCCTTAATGTACTCGGAGGTGTGTCTTGAACCGTACATCCATTGCCGGTTCATCTGCGTGCATTATATATAATTAAGTGTGTCAAAAATCATTACAGAACATCATGAATAGATAACTAAATGACCAAATTAATAGAAGTTCATCATCACATTAAAACCAAACTACATACATAGTTCTCATCTAACAACATAAAGCTCTGCAGAGCATCTAAATTAATTAAACCATACATTGAAACTATGTAAAACATTTCAATGCGAAAACAAATGTGATCATAATCGCAACCAATGTAACAACTGATCCAACGACATAATGATACCAAGCCTCGGTATGAATGACATATTTTATAATCTTTCTAATCTTCAAGCGCATTGCATCCATCTTGATCTTGTGATCATCGATGACATCCGCAACATGCAACTCCAATATCATCGTCTCCTCCTCAATTTTTCTTATTTTTTCTTTCAACAAATTGTTTTCTTCTTCAACTAAATTTAACCTCTCGACAATAGGGTCGGTTGGGATTTCCGGTTCAACAACCTCCTAGATAAATAAAATCCATGTCACGTTGGTCGGCATAATTGTCATAAACAATAAATGAACCAATAGTTATGAAATGATAATATATACCACATCCGAATCATAGACAGGACGAGGGCCGACGGGGGCGGATACCAAAACCATCGCACTATATAAGATGCAATAATAAAAGTAAGAAAATTATACAAGTATCTATATAAACATACAAGTAAGAATTTTTTTTCCTTTCAGAAAGAAGATAAGAACAAGAGGCTCACCACGGTGGTGCCGGCAACGAGATAGGCGCGGGCGGTCGACGGCGGTGGAGACGGGGACGGGACATGACGGACCGCTAAACCTAGACAAATATTGAGGAAAATGGTGCTTGGAGGTCGAGCTTGGAGAGTAGAAAGCTTAAATAGTGTGGCTCGGGCATTCCATCGAACACCTGGTGTGCATAGGAGGTGAGCTAGAGCACCAGAAAGCTCTCTCCTTGCCGGCCAGGAAAAACAGAGCAGTGGGAGTGCTCTACTCGCGGGCGAGGGGTATATATAGGCAATTAATTGGTCCCGGTTCGTGGCACGAACTGGGACTAAAAGGCAGCCTTTGGTCCCGGTTCAAGCCACCAACCGGGACCAATGGTGTTGGGCTAGGAGCGAGGCCCATTGGTCCCGGTTCGTCCCACCAACCGGGACCAAAAGGTCCAGACGAACCGGGACCAATGGCCCACGTGGCCCGGCCGGCCCCCGGGGCTCACGAACCGGGTCCAATGCCCCCATGGGTCCCGGTTCTGGATTGAACCGGGACTAATGGGCTGACCTGGCTTGGACCATTGCCCCCTTTTCTACTAGTAAAATATACGCAAGATCCTCAAATTCTTTCTTGAAAAATAAATAAACGTGAAGCAGATGCACACGACAATGGGAATATGATCGTGCTCACATAGATCATCAGCAGAGCAACAATTTTAGTCCTTATCTACTCCTTACTTGTATCATGTTGCCAAAACTGCCTACACTGAAAGGTGAGAAGGCGTCCAGCCGCCATCCCGTGCGCCGTCGCTGGCCGTGGGATCTCTCAACCATGCTTGCTCGCTAGGGTAGGATTCAGTGATAGAGTCTGGATGAATGACATGCAGCAAATTCTGTTGGTCAGATTGCGTTAATATATGGAGAGAGAGAGAGAGAGAGAGAGGGAACCTGAATGGCTGAATCAGTAAGAGGTGAAGCCAATTGAACATGGTGGGCAACTCTGGGACAAGCATGTCAGTCACCGGGGATGCACATCGAGCGCCCTGTCCCGGTCTAGGCGAGGTCGTCGTGGAGGCGAAGGAGGCGACGCGCCCCTCCCTGTCGTGTAAATCTTGAATGGTTTGTCGGCAGAGAAGCGAACCCTCGGCGGGCCACTAAGAAAAGAAGTCATAATGGGCTATCCAAACCATATGAGTGGGTGCCCCTCCCACTTGGAAAAGGCCCGCTCAACCACAGCCACCTAGACCGATTTCCGGAGCAGCGGCCTGAGCGGGGTTCGTTCATGCTCGAAAGTGCCTCAGCGACAATGTGGAACGACTGTGAAAGATCTGAGACGTTCAACTACGTGATCAGATGATAAAGAGCCCCAAATCGCTGTGAGGCATCGTAGGTGGCTCAGTTTTGTTCCGCAACTCATGCTGGCGAGTCCGGTCCAGGGTTGCGGAGCGGGAGCGAACGTCGTAGTCGATCATGCACAGGTACAGAAAGTAAATTGACACAGAGAAGTAGAGGGGAGTCTTTCTTTATTAATCAACATCAACTATACATACACAGGGTGCTCTCCTCTTTATATATCTAGGGATGGAGGGATAAGTTCCCACTTTAACGTTAAGTGGAGGGACTTGGTCTATAATGGGCCAATGACTTGTTCCATCTAAGGCCCAAGTTTCCCAACACTCCCCCTTGGGCAGTTATCCGTATATCCATGTCTCAAAACTCCGAAAAACCCAGTGGGAAAAATATGGAGAAAGAGCACATAGTATACGTTGTTATGTTGCACGAATTGCCTCGTCAAAATCCTCGTGTGAGAAACATCAGGAAAACTCACTCAAGGGAAAAAAGAGTACAATCCACTCAACCATCAAGTTGAGTACTCGATCATCGGGACCGAGATTTTAACGATGAGTTTGTGAATTTTCTCCCCTGAACCTTGCATCTCCCTAAGTCTCATCATACTGATTCTATGCACACATCTCTCGAAAGATGGCATCGGTAATGATTTAGTGAACAAATCAGCAAGATTAGCACCGGACTTAGCATGCAAGATTCTCACCTCGTTCATCTTCTGCATCTCATGTGCATAGAAGAACTTAGGATTAATATTCTTTATGGGATTACTCTTCACATAACCATCTGAATGTGTGCAACACAATCAGTATTATCTTCAAAGATAATGGTAGGGGTTTGTACGGTGCTCAACCCACATGTCTGCTAATGTGGCTGATCATCCGCTGAAGCCATACACACTCCCGTGATGCTTCACATAGTGCTATGATTTTCTAGTGGTTCGTGGAAGTCAATACAAGACTCAACTTGGAAGATTTCCAGGAAAACACGGTTCCACACCACAATGGAAAATATATCCAGTCTATGACTTAGAAGTATGTGGGTCCAACAGACACCCAACATCAGCATAGCCTATAAGAGATAGGTCTTGATTCCTTCTAAAACATGCCAAGATCTTTGGTCCCTTGCAGGTACGGGAAGACGTCCTTGACACCTTTCCAATGTCTTTTGGTAGGTTCAGAACTGTACCTCGCAAGAAAACTGACGGCGAACGCAATGTCTGGCCGTGTACAGTTTGCGAGATACATGAGTGCGCCAACTGCACTCAGGTAAGGAAATTTTGGTCCCAAAGTTTCCTCCCCCTCTTCCTTTGGCCTGAACGGGTCCTTGTCTGGCTGTAAAGACCTTCCGACCATCGGGGTCTTAGAAGGACATGCCTTATCAAAACGAAATCTTTCCAACACCTTCTGGGTGTAGGCCGACTGGTGCACTAGAATCCCGTCAGGGGAATGTTCAAGTTGCAGACCTAGACAGAACTTGGTTTTACCCAAATCCTTCATCTCGATTCCGACATCAGATAGGAACTCGCTTCCTCAATATCCTCAGGTGTACCGATTATGTTTAAATCGTCCACGTACACCGAGATTATACAGAATCCATCTTGAGATCGCTGTATAAAAACACATGGGCAATCTTTATTGCTCGTGTAGCCCTTCTCATGAAGGAAATCGCTTAAGCGATTGTACCACATTCTACCAGACTGTCTGAGTCCGTACAATGCCTTTTGAAGTTGGACAATGTATAGACCCCTGTTTGCTCTATCATGGTTCGGAACAGGGATACCTTCTGGAACCTTCATGTATATGTTCGAATCCAAGTTACCATACAGGTAAGCAGTGACAATATCCATTAGTTTCATTTTCAAGCCCATGTTTACTGCCATCGAGATCAAGTATCTAAAGGTAACTCCATCCATGACCGGGGAATAAGTCTCCTCAAAGTCGACACCTGGTCGTTGAGTGAACCCTTGAGCGACGAGCCTTGCTTTGTAGCGTACTACCTTATTATTTTCATCTCTCTTTCGAACAAAAACCCACCTATGGCCAACAAGGCGAATGTGGGGAGGAGTTCGACAAACTGGTCCGAACACCTTTCTTTTGTTGAGAGATAATAATTCGGCAGTAATTGCCTGCTGCCAATCTTTCCAATCTGACCTTTTCTTGCAATCAGCGAGCGTGTTAGGCTCAGGGTCAAGATCTATGATTGAGGCAATTTTTGTAGCAAAGTTGATGTCGACAATCACCGTTGCTCGGTTCAGGGACTCCCCCGTATAAATATAATTTATGGCCATTTCGTCATGGAGCGCATCCGGCGCAAACACTTGCTCTACCAAATTTCCCATTATGGGAGCAAGGTCCTTTAGATTTCCCGCGCCGATGTGTGCGCTCACATCTCCGCTGGGTGTTTTCCCTATGGGAAAGTTTAAGTCCGGAATTTCGTGCACTAAATTTTCCGTACTTGTGCCAGGTCTCGACTGGCTCCCCGTTTCAATTTGGGGTACTTTGACGACAGGCTGCGATAAATCTCTCTTATCCTTTTTCGTCAGGCATCCCCGAGTACTTGGGATTTGAGAAGCCGGATTTCTCGTCCTTTTAGGCCTTTGGATGGGAGCGGGTATACCATCATTTTTCTTTGGTATTTCAACCCTTTCCGGTGCATTGCGCGCGTGCACATGCGATTTTGTCACAGTCTTTAAGTCACTAAAGTGGTCAGGCAGTTGATTTGCTAATGACTGCAAATCTATTATCTTTTGGACTTCTCTCTCAGTCTCAGCAGTGCGCGGGTCATGAGCGTGGATCCCCGTGGCTTGCCACGTGATTTCTCGACTTTTAGCATCAAGGGGTTGATTCTCTCCCCCTAAAGTCGGGAAAAGATCCTCGTCAAAAATGCAATCAGCAAAATGAGCCGTGTGACAGTCACCTGTCATGGGGTCCAGATACCTGATTATGGACACAGTCTCATAACCAACGTATATCCCCGACTTACGGAGCGGGCCCATCGCCAATCGCTGAGGTGGTGGTATTGGTACATATACCTGGCAACCGAACCTACGAAGGTGGGAAATTTTCGGTGCTGACCCTTGCGCAAACTGAACAGGAGAGTGGATGTTGTAGGCCGACGGTCGAAAGTTGATGAGATGAGCCGCGTGTAACACTGCGTGGCCCCAACATGTAGTTGGTAAATTACAACCCTGAAGGAGCGGTCGGGCAATGAATTTAATTCTTTTAATCAATGCCTCGGCAAGTCCATTTTGTGTATGAACATGTGGTACCGAGTGCTCAACTTTGATTCCCATTGCCATGCAATCATCGAACGCCTTTGAAGTAAATTCTCCGACGTTGTCCATTCGAATAGACTTTATACGATAATCCGGGAAATTATTCCTCATTTGTATGATCTGTGAGATCAATTTTGCAAAGGCATGGTTCCGTGTTGACAACAGGCAAACATTGGACCATTTAGAGGAAGCATCAATGAGCACCATGAAGTACCGAAGCGGCCCTGTGAGGGGCTGAATTGGACTGCATATGTCCCCTTGGATACGTTCCAAGAACGCGGGGATTTCATCCCTCACCTTGAGGGGCGATGGCCTAATGACTAACTTCCCCTTAGCGCATGCGGAGCACACGAAATCATCGGGATTCGGGAAGTTCTTCACGTTAACATTATGGCCATGCGAGTTGTTAATTATATTTCTCATCATCCTAAGTCCGGGGTGGCCTAACCTATCATGCCAGAGGCAGAAGAGTTCAGAGCTTCTAAAGATGGTCTTAAGGGTAGTGTACACGGGCGGTGCTACTATCTTAGTGTAGTATAGCCCTGTGTCGAATGGAGGAAGCCTTTCGATAGCATGTTTACCATTTGCATCCCGCTCGATGATGAGTATACACACTTGGCCATAGTCATCATCGGTCTCAACGTGGAAACCATTAGCGTGGATGTCTTTAAAATCAAAAGTGTATGAGTCAACTCCGGGTACAACAATGCATCATTAATGATCACAGTTGTCCCTATAAAAAGTATGAAGGCGACTCGTCTAGAGCCGAATACATTCGAACCGCAGCAGACGATTGTCACAACAATTCCCAGAGATTTTAATAGACTCAAAGTGCTTAGTTTCTCGTAAAATGGTATTAGTAGTACTGCTATCAACAAGCACATTTCCTCCACTCGGGTGCTACACGTGTTCTAAAATATGACATCGAATTAATGTAATGTAGCGAGCAAGAAGCTACATAAATAATAAATGTGCACATTTCAGAACATAACAAGCTATCAAAATTCAATAAAGGAATAAATGGATGAATGCAAACATCATCCAAACGCCAAATGATGAATAAGGTTTTGCTCTAATAGAGTACAACCCACCGGAGATGAATGTATCAATTTAATCTAGGGAATTATAAACAAATGGGAAACCAAGAGAATAAATGAGGGGGCCATTTACTCTAGTCTAGATGTCAAGGCGGCTAAGCATCTCCAAATAGGAGAGCTTTTGCCAGGATAGCATCATCATCGAGTTCGTGTGTCATGGAAGGGGGCCCCCAATGGCTCTACCTTGGGCACCTATAAGGCGTTGCCGTATGAGCCGATGGTGCTTCCCCTAGATAATATAGACTCCCCAAATCTGTTGCGCAACAATGGTTCTATTCCTCTCCATGGGGACAAACAATGTGCTCCAGCCTCTTGAACAACCCTTGTGAGAGCGATCTAAAAGACTAGGGCACTTCGGTTTGTCATGTACACATTTTGCAAGGTACTACGGAGGCAGAGTTGAAGAAAGTGCAGCAGCCGCCATTCACCCTAGGAGTGACAGCGACCATCCGGGTCAAGTCTATCGCCCTAAGTCATTCAGACTCAAGGACAACCTCCACGTTGAATGACAAGGTGAGGTATCCTAGCCCATACACTATCCGCGCATTCACCCTAGGAGTGGTGAAGACCATCTGGGTCCACAAGCTTATCGCCCTCTGGGGTCACTCGGACCCGAGGATGATCTACACGTTGAATGCTCGGTGGGGTAGTAGAACCCCTTCTAGGCCAACTCGATGGACTCCCGGTTTACTTATTCCGGCCATCAATGATTATGAAGGGGTTACATCGGGTAATCCATGATGTAAAAGCGATGATGATACATTTTATGCATCAAAGTGACGTTCCAATATTTATAGCATGCTAAAAATATGCATTACATAGCGATTAAAAGTAAGCAACAATTAATCTATAACAGTAAAAGCATATAATAGAAGCATGCATGATAAAATAGCATGTTAAGCATGTCCTAGACGTGAAAATAGGCTCTAGCATCGGATTCCCGAAACATTTTTTTAAGCACAATTATACATTTTCCACAAAAACAGACTGAACCGAGGGCTTGTGCGCAAAATGACTCAGCAGGAATATAATGTGCATAAATACGGAAAAATCTGAGTGTAAAAATGTAAAAACGCACGCACAGGCTGCAATGTACGACAGTATGCCGAGCCCGGGCCGTCGGACAATTTAATGTGCACAGCCGCCACTCTTGTTTTTTTTTTTAATTACAAGGCACCCGCAGTGAGGCCCATCTAGGCCCAACCCAACACCGGCCTGCCCACACTGCCTAGCCCTTGGGGGGCAGTGGCTAGGTTTCCCAGCCACCTGAGTGGAACGTGGCGGCGGCGGTTGACCAGGCAACAGCCCGCTTGGTCGCGGCGGCCAGCAGGGTCGGCGACGCACGTAGCAGAGCGTCGCGCGTGGTTCGATGCGGGAGCTCGGGCGGCCACGACGAAGGCCAACGGGGGTCACGCGCGGTAGTGCGGCGGCGAGCACTAGGCCATGGCCCGGCTCGCGTAGCGCGCGGCGGCGCTCTCAGGCGCACAGCTGCCCGCGGCAACATCCGACGGCGTGCGATGTGTCAGCAGGGTCCGCGCGCGATGCAGCTGACTTTGCAGCAAGGCGTGATTGCCATGACGCGGCTCGGCCACTGCAAGCGCGGCGACGTGCGCGACCAGCGAGAGCAGAGGGGCGGTAGCCGGCCTATCACGCAACATGCGCGGATCATCGTGCAGCCGAGGCTTGGCGCGGTGGCGGACATCGACGAGGACCGACACAGCTCGGCCATGCGGGCTGGCCATCCAGCACGGGACCGTGGTGGTGGCGTCCAATCGTTGACCGCCGTGAGCGGCGGCGCGCAGGCAAGCCTGGCAGCGACCGGCAGCGCGAGCACTGCAGGAAACACGACGCGGCTGCTGCCCTGCAGCCGAGGCAAACGGCGGCTGACGGACCTCCTGTGATACGGCCAACAGGGCTGTCCACGAAGATGCCGGCGCGATACAACAAGTGCACGGTGATTTGCATACACATAACACATGCAAGTCATCCGGACGTCATGTATGAGTTTGGGAAGACGATTTCATCTCTGCTGTTCGTCGTCGGACGACACAAACCAGCGAGACGACGCGTGCACACCCAGTGCATCGCGGCGGTGCCGTGCTCATCAGGGCACCGTCTCCCTACAGCATAGTCAACAAATTCCTCTACATGCAAGATCGATCCGCATTGGCGGGCGACATCAAGTCCGCCGCGATCTCGCGAGGAAAATCCACACCGTAGGTAAAAATTAATCCAAAAAATTACGGGATCGCAGAGGCGGAATCACAACAACAAGAGGAATCCATTCTTGCGAACAAATTTCGGATCCATACCTCCGCGAGAAAGACGAAAGCCTGCTCGATGCAGGCTTGACGCAGGCTCGATGAAGAGTTGGAGGAGTGAAGCGTGCTGATAACGTGTTCCGCAACTCATGCCGGCGCGTCCGGTCCAGGGTTGCGGAGCGGGAGCGAACGTCGTAGTCGATTATGCACAGGTACAGAAAGTAAATTGACACAGAGAAGTAGAGGGGAGTCTTTCTTTATTAATCAACATCAACTATATATACACAGGGTGCTCTCCTCTTTATATATCTAGGGATGGAGGGATAAATGCCCACTTTAACGTTAAGTGGAGGGACTTGGTCTATAATGGGCCAATAACTTGTTCCATCTAAGGCCCAAGTTTCCCAACAAGTTTTACTGTTTCTCAATTGTTGATCGCTCACACAATAAAAATGTGCTGGGGGGCACGAGTGGGTAATAGCGTACAGTTCGAAAAATCCCTTTCCTCACTGGTTTTTACGTTTTTATCAACGTTCTATATATTTTTTGTTTTTTGTATGTATTATTTTTTATTTTAAAAATTCGTATATTTTATGTGGGTTTTTTTGTTTCCTTTTTTCTTCCATTTTTAATTATTAATTACTTTTTCTTGTTTCTTTTTTCATATTTACTTTTATTTTCATGTTTCTTTTTATGCGTTATATCTGTTTCTAAATATTTTATCAAACTGACTTGAAAACATGCCATTGCGGCCCCTTTTTTATTTTTTTACTTTTTTATTAATAAACATTCTTTTCTAATTATTCAAATGGGTTGTAAATGTAAGTGTTGAAGGTGGGCGTTGCAACTGCAAGTTTTCAAGTCAGGACACAATTGCAAGTCTTTAGATAGGGTCGCAACTGCAAGTTTTTAAGTCGGGACACAACTGCAAGTCAGACCTGGCCAAACGGGCCGGCCTGACACGGGCTGGGTCGTGCCGATTAGCATGGACTGGGCTGTGCCGTGCCGGCCCACGAGCGCTGCTCCTTGGCCCGGGCATGACCTGATAAGTAAACGGGCCAGCTCGTTGGCCCATTTAGCACGCTGGGCTGCACATTTTCAGCCCGTTGGGCTATTTTTTAGCCTATTGGCTATATTTTAGGTATACATATATAAAATTTTCTGAAAATTATAAAAAATAAACGGGCCGTGTCGTGCCTGCCCTCGTGCCCAGGCTCCAGGCCCAGGCACGGCCCAAGGCGTGTTGCTTGCCGGGCACGGACCCGTTTAGCCCGTGTCGTGCCTGGCCCATGGCGGGCCGTGCCGGCGTGCTCGCGGGTTGGCCTGTTTGGCCTGTCCCGTTTGGCCAGCTATACTGCAAGTCTTCAAATAGGAAAACAACTTCAAGTTTTTAAGTCGGGTCACAACTGCAGGATTTTAAGTGGGGTTGCAACCGCATGCTTTTAAGTGGAACCGCAACTGCATGTCTTTAGATAGGATGGCAACTATAAGTTTTCAAGTCAGGCCGCAAGTTTCTTGATATCAACAAAAATTTAGAAAAACACACACATATGTCAATATTTGAGTTCAATGAAATTTTAAACAATGATCATGTTCCAAATTAAATTATGGATTGCCCTATACGTGATGTAAAGTACTCCTTCCGTCCCATATGCAACACTCGTACATAATCGGATTTGGTCTGCTTGGTCTCAACCGATTTTAGGGGCCGCTTCTAATGCTGTTTTTTGTACTAGTGCAAGTAAACTCAAATAAAATATAAATTTATTAATGCATAGCTTAAGATAGTGCGTACATTGGTGTTGCACAAATTTAGTTCCATCCCCATTGTCAATTATACGGGTGCAAAGAAAAACTCGATCATGGAATTTACGTGGGTAATATATGCATTATTTACATATAAAAACTTTTTATAATAAAACTATAACATTGAAATGTTGCATTGCATTTGCGCGGGCCATTTAATTTACAATACAGCCCAACTCCCAGTCCCGGCTGTCCAGTAGCCCATCAGTCCATTGTCCCGCTAACCCTAACCCGTAGGGACACGCCGCCGCCGCCGCCGCCGCCGCCGGCCATCGTCTTCAACATCTGATCGATCGATGGACACCAGCAGGATGCTGTCTGAGTCGAACCGCGATGGCGCGGACCCACGCCGAAGTGCAGCCATTCCCATGTCGCGCTTCGGGAAGGCCGTCCTCCTCTTCTTGGCCCTGTTCGCCGCATGGCACCTCTGCTCGACCATATTCGCCGACGCGCCTCCTGGTTCTGGAGCCGTCGCTGCGGTAGGCGGCGACGCGTCGTGCCTGCTTCTCGCCAGGGAGGCCGGCGTCCGGGCGGCGGCCGGCACGGGGAGCAACTTCGTCTTCTCGCCGCTGTCCATCCACGCGGCGCTCGCCATGGTGACCGCCGGCGCGCGGGGCGACACGCGCAGGGAGCTCCTACGGTTCCTCGGGTCAGCGTCGCTCGACGAGCTGCACCACACGCCGGCGAACGAGCTCGTCGGCAGGCTCAACAGCCTAGCGCAGACGTCCTTCGCCTGCGGCGTGTGGGTCGACCGGAGCCTGGCGCTCAGGCCAGACTTCGCGGCCACCGGCGCGTCGCGGTACGCCGCCACGGCGGAATCCGTGGATTTCGTGTCCGGGGCCGAGCAGGCGAGGCGGCGCATGAATGCCTACGTGGCGGACGCGACGAAGCAGCTCATCCGCGACATCCTCCCTCCCGGCTCCATCGACTCGTCCACGGCGGTCGTGCTCGCCAACGCGCTCTACTTCAAAGGAGCGTGGTCTCACCCGTTCGACGTCTCCACGGCGCCGTTCCACCTTCCGGGCGGCACCACGGTGGGCGTGCCGTCCATGACGACAGGCCGGTCACAGTACATCGCGCTCTACCCGGGCTTCAGGGCACTCAAGCTGCCCTACAAGAACGACGTGAGTCAAGCTGATGCATTCTACATGCTGATCCTTCTCCCGGACAGCGGCACACTCAGTCTCGCCGATTTCTACGACAAGGCGGTGTCAACGCCGGAGTTCATCAGGAAGCACACGCCGGTGGAGGAGGTTCCAGTCGGGCGGTTCATGGTGCCCAAGTTCAAGTTCACGTTCGGGTTCGAGGCGTCGTCGGACATGCGAAAGCTTGGTGTCACCAGGGCTTTCTCGGGCGGTGACTTCTCGGGTATGGTGAGCGGCGGGGATGGGGATGGGCCGGTCTCCATCTCCCGGGTGTATCATAAGGCCACCATCGAGGTGGACGAGCAAGGCACCGTGGCCGCTGCTGCCACGGTCGTACTCTTGGATGGTACTTCGCTTGAGGAAAGGGAGCCACCGCATTTGGTGGATTTTGTCGCGGATCGGCCATTCTTATTTGCCGTGGTAGAGGAGGGGACGGGAGCCGTATTGTTCCTTGGTCATGTGGTCAATCCTCTAGCGGGCTAACTGAATACAAAATGATTCTGTAATATGTGTAATCCTTTGGTTGTGGAATGGATAATTGAACATGTGGAACCAGCTAACTAATATTTTACTCCGTTTGCCCGGAAATAAGTGGTGTGGTTTTAGTTCAAATTTGAACGGAGAGGAAGGAGTAGTTAAATGGTTTGTTTGGTTCAGCCTTCTGAACCGGATTCATGTCCAGGAACTCAGAAACCCAACCAAAGAAGCAAATCATGTGCAGTTCAGAAAACTCCTAATTATGCCCTGGTATTGATCTTAAGCAAGCAAAGCCTTTATTTGGGAGTGCAACACTCACTATATATGATGTAGCAATACACGGCTGGGACTATGTACACACATTTTCCTTCTTGAACATGTACTACTTCAGTAGGCAAACCACCTACTGTTTTCTGAACTTACTCGTGTACTCAGTAGAAGGATCTGGCATGAATCTGGGACATGATTTTATTCAAAGGATTAGTTTACAGATGCAGGAAACTGTTGAAAGCTAGCTGAACTTAGTCTTCCATAGAGTATTTGTGTTGCCAGCTTCAAGTAAGACAGATGTCGTCTGCGGTGTAAAGTAGTTCCTGCGTGGAAAAATATTTATTCAGGTCCTATATATGAAGATGAGTCCTACATCATATATAGTTTCAGATGTGTGGTTAAGAAGAGAGATTGTGTGGTTAAACAAATTCAAAAAAGAGAATATGATTGTAGAGATCACGAATGGAAGCTTCGACATCCTTTTGGAGCCAAGCGAATATCAGGTATAAGTGCTGGACAGTACATTCGCTGAAACAAGCATGGAGGCGCACACCGCGGCATACGTCCTCCTCTGCATCCCCAAGAGGGTTTGCTGATTACTGATCGACTGTTGTACTTTGTACTGTTGGATCCTCATATAGTACTTATTCTACAAAGACAATGCTGGAGAGATTTGTTCCACTTACTTCTGCCTGAGAAAGCCAATTGAGTGATCTTACATATCGATGGCGAACTCACCTGGACAGGTATATCAGGTTCTGCCTGGCATTAGTCTGGGACTTGATCTTCTTTGTGAACATCATCACACACTGGAGCATCTTCAAAGGATTACTGCTGGATCATATCCAAAGGATTACATGTGGAACAACAACTGAAAGTAATTGCCAAATGTTGTACAACCATATCCTAGCTCTACAGCGAAAATGGAAAAAGGATTTTGTAGTCTGTCAGACAACCACTGGGCCACCCTGTAGAGGCAGGAGCCAATTCAGGACCGATCCTCTACAGCCAACGGATGCACCCATCAGGTGAATATCCTAGCCGTTAATCACGCTCTGGTCCAGTCGTCAGAATGCATCAACCAGACTGAAGTGCTTGCCTCCTTATTGGTAAAGGATGCAGCGGTACGAGCCTATAGAACAGATCCTGTTCAAGTAAGGTCGTGCTACGTTCAGCAGCGTCTCGCCTTATAAACCACTCTAGCGTTCTTTAAACTAGCGAGGTGGGACTAATTAGAGAGCAGCCATGCAGTAGCGCCTACTCGGCCAGAGCATGGAATGGCTGGAAGGGCAAGCGGGTCATGGCCCATGATGTACTAGGTGGGCACGAGAATGATCAAAGCCCAGCTCATGTGAGGAATTATTTATGGTCTCTCTTTTTTGCGAATTTGAAATTATTTATGATCTCGTTGTCCATTTTCCATTTTCGTTGCATCAGCTGAGGAGTGTGGAGATATTGAAGCAGTTTAATATCTACTGCTGCATGGCCTATACTTTCCATTTATATTTACGTAAATAGTAAATTCTTAACTTTTTTCAGTGACACCTACTCTTTTTTCTTTTCCAAATTAAATTGCAGTCGGCCACTAGAAGTAGCAGATTACATCCTGCCAGATTGGAGACATCACACAGAGACAGAGCATACACTTGTTTGGTATACTACTTTGGTGGCATTTACAGCATCTTTCCAAGCAAAGGAAAGTCTTGTTCTGAATTCCATAGCTGGATTGCCATTCATAACGGGACTCCCTACACAACATTTCCTTCCTGAACATACTTGCAGTAGGCAAACAACCTACTGTTTTCTCAAAGTCAAAGGTGCAGAGTTCCCATCATTTTTTTTATCTGGCCACTACTAAGTACTAGGAGACAGACTGAATACACGCGCCATGTTGCTAAGGAAGAACTTCTTGCTCCCATCTTGCTCATGTGCCATGTGTGGTCTTCAGAGTTCAGACAGTAGAAGCAAGGGATCACCTCTGTTTCAGCTGCCAGTTTGCTAAGTACTCCTAATTATGCCTGGCATTAATATTGGATATGATTGTTTTAATGTGTTTCAAACACTTATGGAAGCAATCACTAAGCCTTCTTTTTATTGGAAACCAACACCCACTCTTGTCTCCTGGAACATGGTTTACCAGGAGTTACCACATCTTCAGAGGATTACTTTACGGATGCAGGAAAGTGTTGAAAAGATGAGCTGAACTCAGACTTCCATAGAGCATTTGGGTTGCTAGCTTCATGTTACACAGATCCATGTAAAATAATTTCGGTTTGTGAGAAATATTTTATTCAGGTCCAATGAAGATGAGTCCTGCAGAAATCAGTCTCTACATATTTATTCAGCCGCGAGTTTCATGCCATCGGAGTCAATTTACTCTCCCAGGTCAGTACTAAAATTATCTCACTGCTGCCCTCACTGTCATATGATCCATCTACTGGTCTGTTGTCAATTATTTGGGCAGTAGAGACAAACTGGATCTAGATTACTTCGCACACATGGATGCACTATGACATGTCGTGTCGGATTAGGGATGCAGAACAACGCCCAATCCGCCCGCTTCCAAGTCAAAATATCTCAGGTCAGTTATAATTCTTCCGGCCAGATTTAGCTTAGTTTGAACTAATATCATGTTAATGCGGGATGCAGGAAGATAAGAAGAGAGTTGCAAAAGCAAACAATTATTATTGTCTGATCAAGAAGAAATGGTTTTCAGAGAGTTGCAAAAGCAAAAAAGAATTGTTGTAGTCTGTCAGACAACCTCTGAGCCACCCCTGCACCAGTGTGACCTAGGCAGGAACGATCGCCTCCTTATTGGTAAAGGATGCAGCGGTACGAGCCTATAGAACAGATCCTGTTCAAGTAAGGTCGTGCTATGCTAAGCTGTGCCTCGCCTTATAAACTGCTTCTAATTCCTGTGAACTGGCGAGGTGGGACTAATTGAGTATCACAGGCACATGCAGCAGCGCCTCCTTAGGCATAGCTTGGACGGAAGGAGGTTAGTGGCCCATGTACAAGGGTACGAGAATGAGGAAAGCCCAGCCCATCAGAGAAATGTTCAGCTGTGGAGATTTTGAACTAGTTTAAATACATGGCAAATGCTGCATGCCTCTACTTTTAATACCTAGTTTTAAACAATGCGTATCTTAACTTATTCCAAGACAGCTAGCCTTTTGTTTTCTTTAGCTTTTATGTGCCAAATTAAATTACAGTCGGCCATTACCAAAGTAGTAGCAGACACATTGCAAGGTCTGAAAGAAGAGAGGAAAAAAATGTGACCGATAGGAACAAAACTAGATGAGAAAAATGGGTGTGGTGTAAAGGTCTTTGCTGAAGCATCTGTTTGTTTTGCTGAGTCAGCTGTTCAGAAATCCGATAGTATTTCTTTGGAACGCTGCTTGCTGCAATCCACTTGATCCAATAGTATCAGAAATCCAACAAGTCAAGGTAGAGCACGGCCTCTAACCAACATCCTTCCTCGGTGGGGAGCACGGTGGTGTCATCCTTGGCGCGCACGCATGACCGGCGATTCGCCAAAGCGCTGCACGACGCAGCTTATGCTTGATGCGCAGCAGCTGAATTGCTATGGATGAATGCATATAATATCAGGGACCAAAAGACTGAAATCCACTTTGGAGCATGGTTTCAACCCATAAGTGAGGATGAGCAGAGGCAGAATCAGCATTAAGGAATAATTGATTGATTTGTAACTAAAAAAACATGCACCAGCCGGGAATCAAACCCGGGTCTGTACCGTGGCAGGGTACTACTCTACCACTAGACCACTGGTGCCATTTGATGTGATTTTTCTCGAAGGCGGCTCTACTAATTCGATTGACTCTTTGATTGTAAGCTAGACACAGTGATACGGCACCATGTGTCCCACTCCGGGTGTTGCCATTCATGTAACGCTACTCTGCTGGGACTCCCTACACACGTTTTCCTTCCTCAACATACTACTACTTCAGTAGGCAAACCACCTACTGTTTTCTCAAAGTCAACCCCAATGGTGCAGAGTTCCTTCTCAAAATCAAAGATTCTGTGTTGCCTACTTCAGAGCATACTGGACAATGATTTTGTGGATAATGTTTCAAGCTCTTCTTTAAAGGATTGATCTGCAGATGCAGGAAAGTGTTGAAAAGGTGAGCTCAACTTAGTCTTCCATAGAGCATTTGGCTTACAAACTTCATGTGAAACAGATGTATGCAAAATAATTAGTGTGTGAAGAAGTAGGTATTCAGGCCCTATATACAAAGACGAGTTCTGCAGAAATCAGTCTCTGCACCCATTTTCCTTCCTGAGCATACTTGTTCAGCCACTAGTTCCACGCCATTTTCGTCCATTTTCTCTCCCAGTTCAGTAGTGAAACATCTCATTGCTACTCTCACTCCCAGCAGTGGCAAATTTCAGACGACCATCCACTGGACTTGTAGTAAGAGAATCGCTAGCTGAATCTTGATTATTTTGCACACGTGGATGAAGTGTGACACGTTGTGTCGGATGAAGGCACCGAATCGGCCTTGGCAACAAGCCAAGCCAAGAATGTGATGCATGGACCGGTGGGTGTTGTATCGGTTGGCACAAGGTAAAAAGAGCTGCAAATAACAAAAGGATTTTGTGTAGTCTGTCAGACAACCTCTGAGCCACCTCAGTGTGTACCAGGCAGGAACGATCTTCTACAGCCGTCGGATGGCACCAATCAAGGTGATCTTGGCTGTTAATCACGCTCTGGCCTAGAGGTAAGAATGCATCAACCAGACTGAAGTGCTTGCCTCCTTATTGATAAAGGATGCAGCGGTATGAGCCTATAGAACAGATCATGTTCAAGTAAGGTCGTGCAACAAACAGTCGCGCCCCGCCTTATAACTGGTCCAGTGTTGCCTGAACTAGCGAGGTGGGACTAATTAGAGAGTAGACATGCAGTGCTAATTAAGCCTCCTCTGGCAGAGCTTGGAAGAAGGGTCGTGGCCCATGTAGCTGAGAATGAGAATGGGCAAAGCCCATCAGAGAAACGTTCAGCTCTGGAGATTTTGAACTGATTTAAATATCTGGCAAATGCTGTATACTCCTTCCGTTCCTAAATATTTGTCTTTTTAGGGATTTCAAATGGTTACCACATACGGATGTATATAGACATATTTTATAGTGTAGATTCACTCATTTTGCTCCGTATGTAGTCACTTGTTGAAATCTCTAGAAAGACAAATAGTTAGGAACGGAGGGAGTAGTACATAATTCTGAACAATGCTTATTGTATTTTTTTCATGAAACCTACTTTTTTTTCCTTTAGTTTTTATGCCAAATGAAATTACAGCCGGCCACTACAAAGTTGCTTGGTTAGAGAAGAGAAAAGAAATGCCAGAACAAAATTGGAGGGAAAGCTGGGCGTGTTGTAACTCGGGAATATACACTTGTCTGTTGAAGTACTTTTGCTGTTCAAAAGTAATACAGCGGGAAAACTATTTGCTGCAACTTCTATTGGGCGACGCTCACGCCGTCCCCTGCATGGAGCACGGTGATCCTAAGTACTCGGACCGGCAAGCCGAAGCACCTGAGGCATGCAAAAACTGTCAGCCTGAACATGGTTTCAAACTGAACCCACTTTGCAACATGATTCCAATAAGATGAAGCCAAGATGAGCAGAGGCAGTACCAAAAACAGAGCAAGCAGCAAGGATTAATACATGTTAATTTTCCTACCAGAACCAGCCTTACGAATAATTGAACATGTGGAACCAGCCTTAAGAACAAGATTCATTTCTAGGAACTGAGAATCCCAACCAAAGGGGTACAACCAAAGAATGGAAGAAGATGCAAGCTATGTGCAGTTCAGAAAAAGGGTGGCCCAGCCTTGTCTATACTTTCCATATATAATTACGAACAATGGAGATTTCTAACCTTTTACTCGGTGACGCATAGTTTTTTTTTCCCCCAAATTAAATCACTGTCGGCAATTACAGAAGTAGCAGACACACTGCCAGATTGGAGACATCACAGACACACTGCCAGTTTGTAATACTACTTTGGTTGCATTCACAACATCTTTCTGTTTTATTGACTCGGCTGTTCAAAAGCACTCCAGCGGTAAAACTACTTGCTGCAACTTCCCTTCCTACTAAATCTAGTATTAACAATAGAGTTGAGATCTACAATTATTTTTGGTGTATTATTGTTTCAAAAAGTAACGCTGAGGCTGGCTTGAAAGATGTGTCTTAGTAAATAATATGAGAAGATAATACTACAAGATACAGAAGGAGCACATTTTAATAGATTCGCTAAGACCTCTACGACAAAAGGTTGTAAATCTCGATGATCAGCACTGTTAATTTATTAATTAAATATTTTAAAATAAATAATAATCAGATGCACACGGTTACCCACGCGAGCCATCGTGCTGTTAATTAACAATCCATGACCCATCTTGAAGTTCTAACAACTACTGTATGGATTCCTCCATATGAGACTCTTATCCTTCCCGGCCGTCAAGCTTTCGAGTCCAAGTTCAGATCCGCTGCATCCCACGCCATCTGCCACTTGTCTTCCATCTCCTGCAGCTGCAGGTTTGTGCGAGGTGGAGCTGCTCCAGGAGGCGACGAGCGGGAGGGAAGAGATAAGCTGGTGGTCGCGAGCAAAGCCACCGGCCGGTCGCTCCCCTACTTGGCCAGATCCGCGCCACACCCTTCATTTCTGGTTCCTCAGCTGGCATACAGGTTCATCCCAAATCATATCAACACCTTTGTCTTACGAGCTTCTCACGCTTTTCATTTTTATAGCGTCATCGTTCCTCTTATTTTTCATTTCTATTTTTCGGTTAGGGAAGGCTGGTATAGTTTGTATGGGATTGACCCTTCTCTTGCAGATTTAGCCACTAATTTGACCACTAATTTCCACTATCGTGTATCGATTATCCAAAACGCAAATCCAGCTCCAAACGGCGTGGAGTGGTCTGGCGAGCGAGGGAGCCACGCTTGCGTGCTGCCAGCAGAGGAGGCGAGGGCGTGGTGGCGTGGACGTTGGGTGTTG
>LT934122.1:33436130-33460539 GCA_900231445.1 Triticum turgidum subsp. durum
GCCTAGGCACCGGGACTGGGCGGCGGGGGCGAAGGGGGACTGGCCAATGTGCCACCGCCTGGTGGGTCAGCGGAGGATAAGGGCGGCGTCGCGAGTTTCCACGCCGATGCAAATGCCTCCCGGGCCTGAAATGGGTCGTGCCCGAATAAAAGGCGGACATTTATCTGTTTGGTTCGGCAGATTGGGCCGATTATTGTGTCTATTTTGACTCAAACGAACACACGCGGATAGTTTGGATCGACGTGTTGGAGTTGCTCTTGTAGACTGTAGCCAGCCGCGGCTCCACCAAGCGTCGCTATCTCCTGTTCGGTGATGAGTGGTTCTGCCAGATGCCGTCCGACATGGTCGTGCACTGGATTCCTTTGGCATTTGCTGCGTGTTCTTGGCGCTCTCGTTGTCCCATGGCAGGTGCCAGGGGTCTACATTTTTTAAAGCTTAAATATATGCCACATTCTTTTTTTTTTGTACTCTCTCCTAAATACATGCATGTCGTGCTTTTAATTCAAATTTGGCTATGCTCTCTGTTGACCATGTGAAATATTTCTGTGTTACTAGAGAGATAGAGAGAGCTAGTCTATCCTAGCACTAGCAGGAGATATAAGATACCATGACGAACAATTTCGAACACACAACTGCGACCACAAGGGAGTTTACACTCGATTTCTTGGAACAAATTACAGATAATTTTTCTGAGAAGCATGTCATTGGTAGTGGTGGGTTTGGAGTAGTTTACAAGGTATACTCTTATGCTTATTAATTAGATCTTGCAATTTCAATTGATGCTACAGTACATAGCTGCAAGGACTGACTCTGTATTTTTGTAACAGGGAGTACTGGGAAACGGGGAAGAGATTGCTCTCAAAAAGCTCCGGTACATGCCGGGACTTGATGACACTCAGTTTAGGAATGAATTTAATAACCTCATGAGGGCCCAACATCCAAATATTACACGGTTGGTTGGTTACTGCTATCACCAAGGACATGAACGCATTAAGTACGAAGGTGAATATGTTTTTGCCATTGTGGAAGAACGAATTCTCTGCTTCGAGTACTTGCAGGGTGGAAGCCTTGACAGGCTTATTTCTGGTATGATACTACTCCACTTAGATTGTGCTATTTTTCATGTAAATAAAAATGATCCATAAAGTATGTACTTCCTGGATATCCTTTAAGCTACACCTTGTAATACACTGCATGTCTACTTCTGCAGATGAATCATGCGGTCTCGATTGGAACACACGGTTCAAAATTATTAAGGGAGTTTGTCTGGGTTTGGACTATCTTCATAATGGGTCCAAAGATCCTATTTACCATCTTGACTTGAAACCTGCTAATATATTGCTGGACAAGAACATGGCCCCGAAGATTGGAGATTTTGGTTTGTCAAGACTCTTCCCTTCAACACAAACCTATATCACAACCAAAATTATAGGAACACCGTAAGTGGATACCTCATGATAAATAATCAACTTCTGTGTTTTAATTATAGAAATAATTTTATTGCATATATACCATGCAGTGGATACATGCCACCAGAATACATTGAGAGAAATGAAATCACACCAAAGTATGATGTATTCAGTCTGGGTGTTATAATCATACGGATAATTGCAGGAGATGAGGGCTACTTCAAATGCGCACATATGTCTTCACAAGAATTTCTTGAGCATGTATGGAAGATATCTTGTATCTTGAGCAAAAATCCCTTTTCACAAATATAATAATCATGCTGAGCCTAATTTTCCATGCCACATTTTGCCATTGTGTTCGAACTTTGTAGGTACATGAAAACTGGGTGAAACGGCTGCAGGCAACAATGTCGCCACATACATCAGATCAAGTTAAGACATGCATTGACATAGCATCAAGATGTGTGGAGTTTGATCGTGAGAAAAGGCCCACTATAGCCAAGATTGTCAATGAACTAAGCAAGGTTGGTACTGTAGAAAGTTCACCTGCAGCGCAGGCATAACCAAACATATTCATCCTCTAATTAGTAACTAACTTCCTACTCATCATAAACTAATGCCAACTCTTTTAGTTTCATTATTTTGTTCTGCTTTACATACGAGCTACTCCATAAAGTTCAGCCACCATACATAGTCTTTTCCTTTTTTGGGGGACCAATAAGCCGATAAATAGCCAAAAGTATGATAATGATTCCACCGATCTGCTTGTATAATTGTCAAATTAAACACAGACACCATACAAACCTTTTTATGACAAATATAGTAATGTTATTTCCATGCTTCTACTTGACAAGTTACTACACATTAAGAAAGGCTTGTAGGTATCCCAACTAATATTAATTTTGGACCTACAGAGAATGTGCACATTGGATTTGTCAAATCACCAATTATTTTTGTGAGATTAAAAAAGCATACTTTTCGTCGATGGATTACCATATATAATCGTAAAGCCCCGCTTTACAGTACAGAATTTTCAAAATCATTGCAATAACTCATGGACATCTAAGAGTTTGAAAATAGGGCACCAGCTGTTTCATGCATGTTCTGACCAATCACCAATAAAAAAAAACGTGGTTCAGGTATGCCAAAAAAAAATATGAAATGTTGTTTAGTAGAACTAATATGCTTTTAAAAGAGTAAATTCCATTTTGTACACAACTGACAAGAGGCCTCTATAAAGAAGAATTGAACTTCTTATTGCAGATCTCCCACTTCGGAAGCAAGCCTGCTTTACACCCAAATACCGAGTCAGGTAAACATGTGGACGAAACCTATAAACATAATTCATGCGAAAGGAATCGTTTTAGTTGGGAATGATGTGGCTGAACGTGGAATAGTTTGTGGAATAATGATGTGACTGAACATGGAGGCAAGAAAAAATAGCCAGTGAGGAGTATGGTGTAGTTAGGGATTTAAATATTCAACCAAACATAGTACAGTAAGTTTTAGAGTTTTTTTCCTTTTAAAAATGACTAAATGTGTAACATGGGTTTACGTGAAACTCTTAACTTGTACTTTTATATATGCATTCGTGCATCTTCAACGCCGACTTTCAAACCGCCCGAATCATCCGGACCGTGCGGTCCGGACATGTTTTGCCATCCAACGGGGGCCTATTTCGGTCCACAGGCCGGTCCAGGCATGTTTTTCCCCACAACCGGAGACAAAGTTGGGGGGCGGGAGGGGGCGCAAACCCTCCCCCCTCGCCCGCGTGCTTTCCCAGCGACGCCATCTGCCCGTAGTCATGCCACTGGGAGAGCGGCCACTCGACATTTCCACCGGCCCAGACCGGACGCGATCTATCACTTCCGGCATTGAGGTGGCGCACCGGCCGTGAGAGCGCTGCCCGCTGCACGCTCGGCTGAACGCGCATCCTCGGTGCATTCAAACAGCTACGGAGTGCATGCCTGCCTCAATTAAACCCGCTCATGTGCTGAGAAACCTACTACGGCCATATGTCCGTGCGCGAGCCGGCGGGCTTTGAACACAATGTCGGTTGGCTTCTCGCGTCCGTCCTCTATATCGAGGCCAGACTTCGGGCAAGAACCGCACCACACCTGCGCTCACCATGACCTCCTTGCACCATATTCTCCAAACTCTCCATGGCATCTGACGAGCATGAAGAGGAGTTCTCCGGCATAAAAGCCGGTTGGGGCCCGCCGAGCCCGTCGGATACGAGTCAGGCAACTCGCTGCTCCACCTCCCTCCCCGCTCTAGGCCGTCAGTACCTTGGGTGAGGCTGCAGGCTGGCGCGCGGAGGAGCAAGTGTCTGCTCCAAGCTAGCATGTGGTTTAGCTACTTGCCGCTGCAAGCTAGCTCGCGGAGGAGTGGCAAGTTGCTCCAGGCCGGCACGCAGGGGAGCACCTCGGCGCAGGCAGCGTGGTTGCTGTGGACGAGGCCGTGTCATACCGCTCCTCCCCCGCCATCAACCGTCAACGTTCGCAGAACTGCGTCCTGCCGACGGAGAAGGAGGCCGTCTCCGCGGAGATCAGTGAGACGGCCAGCACGTCCACGGCCGCTGCCGATAGCAAGGAAAAGTAAACCATGGGAGGCCGCCGCCTGTTGGGTCCTATGAAGGCCAACGTCGTCTCCCGACCCAAAAACCAACCCTCATCGGTGCTTCACGGAAGCGGAGTCCACTCCGGTAAGCAGCACAACCGGACATAGGGAAGATACAGGGGAAGCGGAGGTTATTCGTCCCCTCCCGCTGGAGCATGCGGAGGTTATTCGCCCCCTCCCGCTGGAGCATATCCCTTCTGGGCATCCGGCAGCCTACTCATCGGGCTGCCGGACAAGGGGAAGACATGTCGTTGGAGTGACAATCCGCCGCGGTCGGCCGTAGACTAGTTTTAGTTAAAATATGCCCGAAATGTGAATGTATTTATCCGGTTTGTATGAAAATCATCCGGTTTGCATATAATTTGTCTGGTTTGTTTAAAGAGTGTTTAAAATGTACGCGGGCACGGTTGAACGGCCGGCTCCCGCAAACGTGTGCGCAGAAAGCTTCCGCTGTCCGCGGACAAATGTGGTGTCCGTTTTGCGGGTCGTTGGAGATGCCGTTATGTACCAGGCAGCCAACGAAATCAATGTTAAATAAATCATAGTATCAAATTAGGCACCCTCAAAAAGAAAGTATCAAATTAGGCAAAGGATTTTTTTTTGGAATAAAATTAGGTAAACGCTCCTCCACTTTTTTCCTTCTAATAATACCTTTATGAATTTGGAGTTTTTTTTGAAATAATTATGAATTTGGAGTTTGCTGACAACATGTGCCATCTTTCTTCTTTCATTACTGGATATATACTAGAGTGCCGAAGCAGAACGCCCCGCTTACCATTCGACGGCTGCTCCAAGCGAGACGAGGTACATCTCACCGTTGACGTGTCCTCCTCTGTGGATCCACAAACCCAACAAGGACATCCTTTACATCGGCGTTCGCTATCCTGGTGGCGCCATCTAACTAAACTAGCAGTAGCATTAGTACGCGTATTAGCAGTAGCAGGCAGACTAGCAGTATCATTAGCACTAGCACTCGCAGTCATAGTAGGCGTATTATTAGTGCCAGCTAAACTAGCAGTAGCATTAGCACTAGCAATGGCAGTCATAGTAGGTGTATTGGCAGTAGCAGGAATAGTCACATCCTCAGCCTTCTGTTTCGTATTTGGAGTAGCTGTGAGTGTCATTCTGACACTCCTCCTACGTATAATAGGGGTCATACTATTCGGTTTGGCATTTGTTGCAAAGAAAAAACCGATTGAGTGATTGAATTGTAGAGAATGAATCAGATTCTTTATTGATGATGATGAACTATTTATGTATGCCCAAGAGGCACGTGCGCATGAACGCCCTTATAAAGACTCAGAATTTCTTTGGTTTATAAGATAGAAATATTATGTGAATAGAAAAACTATAGGAAGTGAGATGATATATGTATCTTAATTTGTATGGGGAAAAAGTGTGATTTGATCCATAGGATAGGTTTTTTTTCATTAGGTTCAGGCTAATGTTTTCTTTTCCTTTGAAATGAGAAAAAAATTGTTCCTATCCTACATTGGAATAGAAATTCATTCCTACTAACCAAAGGCTCCCCGAAGGAATTTTTACCACTCCCTTCATTCCATATTACTCGTCCCAGCTTTAGTACAACTTCATACCAAAGTTGTACTAAAGTTGTGACAAGTAATACGGATTGGTGGAAGGGTAAAATTCTTATCCTTTAAAATTCCTAAAAATTCCTGTAAACCGAAGGAGGCCTCACAGGTGAAACAACACTATTGTTTCCTAATGATTGTTCAGACAAAGGAACGATTATCCCCTGGTTATTTCAATTAGTTAATTCCCAACTCCTCCTTATCAATACTTGTCTTTTTTAATATGTATCATCTTGGTAAAGACTTTCCTTTTTGTATGTTTGTCTTGAGAATGTTCATCATCTTATGTTAAGAAAGACTCCTTCAAAAACCCTGTGGAAAAAATGTGAGAAAAATAGTGCAAATATGTTGCTAAACACATTTAAATCAAGTGGAAACATATAAGGAGGAAATGATGCAACACATAATGATTATTGTCTCCTTGGTAACTCATATGAGAAAAAACATGGAAGAACGAGAAACTTGTCGTTGGTGAGTGTGGAGACCAAATATGATTTGTATACCTTCCTTTAAAAACCCCAATGAAAAAAAGAAAGTATTGCATATATCGTCTCGTTTAAAACCCTTTATGAGAAACTTCAAGAAAATACTTATAGGGGGGAAAAGTGTGATCTGATATGCCATTGAAAACTTCTTCAAAACCCAGTGTGAAAAATATAATAAGAAAATTATATGACATATGATTATAATTGTCTCTTTTAACTCAATATAAGAAAAGCATAGAGCTTAGTGGACAATAAATATGTCGTGTACACTTTCCTAAAAAAAACCAATGGAAAAAAATAGACAGTATGGCATATGAACTTAGTAGTAGTGTGGGATGGCGCAGAGGGTGGAGGCCTAAGCTAGCGGGGAGTGCAAGTGGAGGATGCCTAAGCTAGCTGATGAGGCTGGTCCGATGGCTCTCATGAAGTAGTGGGATGTAGATTTTTTTTTTGTGTGTGTGCAAATAATAGTGGGGATCTAGATGAGGAGCCAAAGACATCAACTTACTAGTGTCATGAGAAGATAGTAGTGCAAGTCAGAGGGAGCACATTTTGATTACCTTAGTTCATCGGATAGGAATAGCACGGGAATAGAAATTTATAGAAAGTGAGATGATATGTATCTCAAAGGCAGAGGAAGCAGTATTCTCACAGTTTGGGTGTTGTCATCGGTGGTGGTTAATGTTGATGGCGTTGTTGTATGTTTAAGTTCGCTTCGACAGGACTTTTAAGTGTTGTGTTTTAGTTTCTTTATGTGTGTGCGTTGGTGTTGGCTGTGTACATCCTAGTCGTGCAGAGGCCGGGCGTGTGCTCATAGTGATTGTATTCTTTTGATGTAACATTATAAGTCAATAAAATCCGCTATTTATCAAAAATTGTATCTCAAATGCTATAGGAAAAAAAGGTGTTATTTGGTTTACATGATAGATTTTTTCATTAGGTCTAGGCCAAAGTTTCTTGTTCCTTTAAAACACAAAGGATTGCTTCCAATCTTGTATATTCCTACAAACGAAAGGAAATTTTTCTACATATTTTCTCTCATTTAAAATTCCAAAAGATTCGTGTAAGCCAAAGTCCCTTTAATAGACTCGGCAAGACCTCTATGACAAAAGGTTGTAAATCTCGATGATCAGCACTATTATTTGTTTAGTTAAGTACTACTCACTCCATCCGAAAAAGCTTGTCCCAAGCTTATCTCTTAAATGCATGTATCTAGCACTAACTTGGTGCTAGATACATCCATTTGAGGGACAACCTTTTTCGGACGGAGGGAGTGCGTATTTAGTAAATAAATATGTACACGGTTACCGACGTGGGTCAGTGTGCTGTTAATTAACATCGGGAGAACCAGGCTGTCCATGTGAAACTCATACCCACACGGGTCAGTGTGCTGTTAATTAACATCGGGAGAACCAGGCTGTCCATGTGAAACTCATACCCACACGGGTCAGTGTGCTGTTAATTAACATCGGGAGAACCAGGCTGTCCATGTGAGACTCATACTACCCTTCCCGGTCTTCAAGCTCTCCGGTCTGGATCTGCTCCATTCCATGCCCTCTGCCTTTGGCAAGCATTCAGCAAGTCTTCCATCTCTCGCAGTTGCAGGTTTATGCGAGGTGGAGCTGCTCACGAGGAAAGAAGATAGAGCAAAGCCGCTGGCCGGTCGCTCCACACGCCGGCCAGATCCGCTCCATATCCTTAATTCCTGGTTTCCTCCCCTAGCATACAGGTTCATCCCATACAGATCATATCAACACCTTTTGCCTTACGGGCTTCACAAGTTATTAGTGTCGTTGTTTGTTTTATTTTTCATCTGTACTTTTCGGTTAAGGGAAAGTTGCCAATGGTTTGTATGGAATTGACCCTTCTCTTCAAGATTTAGCCACTAATTTGACCACTAATTTTCACTATCGTGTATCGACAATCAGTGACTTATATACAGTCAAAGTCTACAGCTGTTTTATGTTGAATCTGTCATTTAATTGTGAACTAGTTTGCGAGCGCGTGCAGAGAAAATGACATTAATGCCCCAGCCATGTTACAGTGGCCAGTGGGTGCTCCTTGAATCCCCGAACACAAATCCAACTCTAAACGGCGGCACTTCTGTAATCCAGGAGCTCGCACCGTCTGCTTCCCCTGACCCGCGCACAAAACTTTCTCACGCCTCACCCGTACTGCCTCGACAAACCATTACCTGTAGGCAGTAGCCAGCCGCGGGCTCCTGGGTAGCGATGATCGGGTAGCCAGGAAAGTAGCGATGATCGGGTAGCCAGGAAATAGGAAGGTGCGAGCCAACATTGTCGCGCACAGAATCCCTTCAGCATTTGCTGCTTGTTCTTGGCACTCTCGTTATCCCATGGCAGGTGTCAGGGCGCGAGGCGAAGGTCTAAAATTTTGAAACCATAAATATATTGCATTCTTTTCTTTTCTTTTCTTGTTTTGTACTCCAAGTTAGGCTCTCTGTGAACCATGTGAAATATTATCTGTATTATTAGAGAGATAGAGCCAGCTAATCCTAGCACTGGCAGATATAAGATACCATGGCATTGGCGAACAAGTTTGAACAGACAAGTGCAACGACAAGGGAGTTTACACTCGAGTTCTTGCAACAAATTACAGATAATTTTTCTGAGGAACATGTCATTGGGCGGGGTGGGTATGGAGTAGTTTACAAGGTATACTCTTATGCTTATTACTTAGACCTTGTAACTTCAAATGATACTACCGTACAAAGCTGTAAGGGCTCATGTATTTTTGTAACAGGGGGTACTGGAAAACGGGGAAGAGCTTGCTCTAAAAAAGCTCCGTTACATGCCTGGGCTTGATGACACACAATTTAGGAATGAATTTAATAACCTTATGAGGGCCCAACACCCAAATATTACCCGGTTGGTTGGCTACTGCTATCACCAAGGACATCAACGCATTAAGTACAAAGGTGAATATATTTTTGCGCTTGTGGAAGAAAGAGTTCTCTGCTTCGAATATTTGCAGGGTGGAAGCCTTGACAAGCATATATCTGGTATGATGCTGCTCCACTTAGACTATTTTATTTTGTATGTAAAGAGAAATGATCCATAAAATATGTACTTCGGATATCCCTTAATCCACATCTTGGTTATGCACTTCGTGTTTACTTTTGCAGATGAATCATGCGGAATCGATTGGCACACACGTTTCAAAATTATTAGGGGAATTTGTCTGGGTTTGAATTACCTTCATAATGGGTCGAAAGACCCTATTTACCATCTTGACTTGAAACCTGGAAATATATTGCTGGACAAGAACATGGCCCCGAAAATTGGAGATTTTGGTTTGTCAAGACTCTTCCCTTCATCACAAACCTATATCACAGTCAAAATTATAGGAACACCGTAAGTGGATACCACATTATAAATAATCAACTTATGAGTTTCTGGTTATAGAATAATTTTATTCCATAAATACCATGCAGTGGATACATGCCACCGGAATACATTGAGAGATACGAAATCACATCGAAGTATGATATATTCAGTCTGGGTGTTACAATCATACGAATAATGGCAGGAGATGAGGGCTACTCCAAGCACGCATATATATCTTCGCAAGAATTTCTTGAGCAGGTATGGAAGATATCTTTTATCATGAAAAAAATTCTTTTGACAAATATAATAATCTTGGTGTGCCTTACTTTTGATGCCACATTTTGCCATTATGTTCCAACTTTGCAGGTCCATGGAAACTGGGGAAAACGGCTGCAGGGAACAATGTCGTCACATACATCTGATCAAGTTAAGACATGCATCGAAATCGCATTAAGGTGTATCGAGGTTGATCGTGAGAAAAGGCCTACCATAGCCGAGATTGTCGGTGAACTAAACAAGGTTGGTACTGTTGAAAGTTCAAGAAAGGACAGGCATAACTAAACGTCATCCTCTACAATTTGTCCGCTAATTAACAACCAACTTCCTACTCATCATAAATGCCAACTCCGTTAATCTCTGTGTTTTGTCCTGCTTAACTATTACTTCAAGTTCAGTCACTATAACTAGTCTATAATTTTTTTGGAGACTAATAAGCCGATAAATAGACAAAAGTTTGGTAATGGCCCCATCTGCTTGCAATAGATGACGGCTTAAACATGGAAACAATGTCCAGCATGAAACTATGGGCAGTACTTCGCATGTGAATAGTTTAGTAAAAAAAATAGAATTATATTGTGCATAAATTTTAATGAAAAATCTAGTGCTGTTAAATCGATGCTTACACCTGACCAATATTCTATATGTAGTTACTAGATATTAAGAAAAGGTTTGTAGGACTCAATATATAATTTGGATTTTATAAATCACAAAGAAATCTAAGATGAAAAAACATCCTTTTTATCGATGAATTACTATAGAATTGTCAACATGTGTATTTCAGAAAGCCCTTCTTTATAGAACAGAAATGTCAAAATCATTGCAACAACTCGTGACATCTAAGAATTTTATAATTGGGCACGAGCCGTTTCATGCATGTTTTGACCAACCGCTAATCAAAGAAAGCGTTGTTCACGTATGTCCACAAAATGAAATGTTGTTTAGTACTTTAGGTTGGCAATTTGAGTAACAAATTGTATTCTAGTCGTGAACCATAGTCAATAAGTTGTACGTATTTATTTTGCTGCATGAAAGGGAAAAAAGGTGAAACACCCATCGATCCACTGTAATCCCAAGCACATATATCGTGTCTCATTTTTTTATTAGTTGAAAGAACTTCTAAGTGGAATAAAAGGATTCAAAGAATTTATTGTAGCACTTTTGAGTTACTTTTTATTTTATTATCCTTGCTTGTACGTATATCAGATATGTGCCCAGCAGAACCATTTTGTTTTACTTTGTGATAATTGTTTTCTGTGATTAAGCCATTCTATAATATAGAAATTTGAAACAAGAGAACATAAGTGGCCGAAAAGGGTGATTGGTTAGTTGAAATCTAAGGGACAGAAAAGGATTCAAAGAATTTCTTCTAACACTTCTGATTTTCTTTTATTTTCATTAACCTTGATTTTATGTATATTAGATATGCGCTGACAAAACATTCCATAATATAGAAATTTGAAGCAAGAAGACATAAGAGAGCCAAAAGAGAAAGATTTATTGGAAATCACTGTTTTTGGGCTCGTATAAATTACTTGTAGAAAAAATATATATAAGGATGGTATAAATTGGACGCGGATTTTTGGCTCCTGGGTGCTCCACCCCAATACATGAACATTGAATTAAAAAAAATACAAGGAAAATTTAAAAAATCTGGGATTTTGGGATATCAAACATGGGTGCCCAATCTACTCCCATGCGAAGTTCCGCAAAAAATGACATTCGTGGTACTCTCGGTAAGGAAGAAAAAAAGTTCCTATGTACAAAAAAAACTGTTTGTGTGGATCATAGGTCGGACTGTATTTTCTTCGCCACGGATATATTTCTTGGTATTTTTTCACGAAAGTTCACACGGGAGTATATTGGGCACCCAGGTTTGATATCCCACGATGCCAGGTTTTTTGAATTTTCCTGGTATTTTTTGAATTTGATATTCATATAGGGGTGTGGAGCACCCAGGAGCTCGTGTGCATTTTCCATATAAATGCCTATTTACTTTTGTCTATCAATGACATTGTTTCCCATTGGACCAAAGAAGACACATGAACATGGACTTATTGTAGAAAAACCAGCTACTTATTGGTAAGACAGAATGCCAAATACTTGTAAGCCTAGTACTTGTATGAAGCAAATTGTTATTTCGCATATATGTCCTAGAACTACGAAATATATCATTGGTCTAGGTACAACATAGTTTATTAAGTGTGATTCCTGATCTGTAGGCATGTGGGCATCCTTCGACTCCCTAAGAATTGATGAGTCATCACCATGTGTCCTCGCCATGAATGGGCTGCAACAAAACAACGCGCGTGAGGCCGACACATGAATTTCTCCAATTTCGCCACAGGCATGAACATAAAACAATAAATGAGAGATCAAGCCTAAATAGAAAATGGAAATTATAGATCGATTGATAGATGAAAACATTGGCGTCAATGTTGCCATCATAACCTTATCTCCATGCATCAATGGATGGTAGTACACGCCTTCATGTGTTTGTACTGAGGCAGGATAAAGGCCAAATGCTCATTGGATCTAATTTTAGGTTATTAGCTTTCAAGTTGATCCTGCTGCCTAGCCCCCATGGTCGCCCACGTCAATGATTGACTTGTGCATTAGTGCCTAAACCGAGATAGGTTCCACTAGACTTCAAGTGATACACAATTTTTCTAATTAATATATCTAATTTAAAATGTACAATCAAACACGTGCATCTATAATATGAAAATATTAACCAGTTTCTTCATATGTCTATTTAATAATTGAATCTCACTGAGCCCTAGTTTATTTAACATGCCTTACTCTAAAAAGGATAATTGTATTTTCATCACAACAAATACTATCTTTCTCATTCATTAAGAACGTGATTCAAAATCTTGTGTGCTTGACAAATCCACGATCTAAAACTCGGTGACATTCATATATCATGATATTGCGTGGAAACCCTGAATGGCTCCTTTTAGATTGGTTCAAAAGAAGAAGAAAAGGTGTGTTCTTGAAGTTTCAGAAAAACTTTACATGTTGATGTGTACTGTCGAACTTTAGAGGTTATTAGAAATCCCTTTTTTGCATGTCACACTGAAAGACCAACGCGTACATCGCTTTTATCTAGTGTTTGCTAGATCCAGAGACAAGTATTTTTTGTGTAACCTGCAAATAATTTCTTTTAATCCAATGCAAAATATACACGTAATGGACATCTACATCTATGGAAATTTAAGGATTTTTTTCATAGTTTAAAGAAGGGATTTTATTCGTTTTGGAATTTTTTGTCTATTGGAAACTCGGGGAATATTTGCACTCGATAGCAATCAGCCACACCAATTATTTTGGAAAGGAACTAAGAAAGAGAAATATCTGATGGACAATGTTGACATCATTGAGAAAATAGGAGTCCAGGACAGTAAGACACTGTCGGTAAAATGCGTAGATGATGCATGCATGTAATACATCAGTTCCATCCATAAAAAGCTACAGAAGTCAAACTGTACGTCTATTAAGAAAGAGCGAGTACATTTGTTGATTAGAGGAGATGATTTGAATATGGCGTGTATATAAAAAGAGGAAGAGGCTGGATAGAGATTGACAATTTAACACCGATCAGCCTGGACTCTAGCAAAGATTGCAAATTAAATCCGGACCATTATAATTTGCTATCAATAAATGGATGGTTATTATTTTATCGATTTCCTACAACTAATGTGAAATTTTCTAGGGGGTCCCTAATTACTATAGTCCTATGCACAACTTGGATGGAAGGAATAGAACTAATGATCGTTTCAAAGAGTAAACTCCATTTTTTACACAACTAGCAAGAGTTCCCTATATAAATTAGAATTGAACTTCTTATTGCAGGTCCTGGACTTCCAAAGCAAGCACGCCTTAAACCAAAAGACAAAGTCAGGTAAACATCCATAATTCACGCAAAAGGAATCGTTTTAATGGGGGGGGGGTGATATGGCTGGTGGTGGAATAGTTTGTGGGGTAATGATGTGGCTTAACATTGATGCAAGAAATTACTCCCTCCGTCCCAAAATTCTTGTCTTAGATTTATCAAGATACAGATGTATCTAACACTAAAATGTGAATAGATACATCCGTATGTAGACAAATCTAAGACAAGAATTTGGGACGGATGGAGTATATAATATGAATTTGGAATACATGGTCTTCTAACTAGTCTTTCCTTCTAATACCTATATGAATTTGGTGTTTGTTAACCACATGCTTCCTTCTTTCATGATATACTAGACTGCCGAAGCAGAATATCCCACTTGCCATTAAAGCGTTGCTCCAAGCAAGACGAGGTACATCTCACCATTGGCATGTCCTCCCCTATGGATCCGCAAACCCAACAAGGACATCCTTCACATTGGCATTCGCTACCCCGGTGGGTCCACCAAATAGCTAAACTAGTAGTCCTAGCAGGTCTATCTTTTGGAGGAGGCCTGGCACTTAACGCATTTTTAGATGCACGGGGATTAATGCTATCTTTATTGATTTTAACCTTCAAGAGAGAATACTTCACTTTCCTAGGATACGCTTGTAGTGCCGTGATCATTCTGGGAATCCTTATTACCCTTCTAAAAACGCTCCTATGTAGAGTATTGAGTTTCATTCTGAATCGACACATGGGATTGTGTCGTGCATTTTGAGTTGAAGTGGATGATTGTTTAATATTGGAAGGGGTGTGCGCTTTGCTGCGTTGTTTAGTCAGATGTTTGTGTATTCTCTTTTTTTTACCGATTTCATCCTGTTCTTCTTATGTCATCACTAATATAGAATGGTGCTAAGAAAACACATCTACTCCCTCCGTTCCTAAATATTTGTCTTTCTAGACATTTCAAATGGACTACCACATACGGATGTATGTAGACATATTTTAGAGTGTAGATTCACTCATTTTGCTCCGTATGTAGTCACTTGTTAAAATCTCTGGAAAGACAAATATTTAGGAACGGAGGGAGTATTATACACGCCAGAAAACAACTGTGTGTGATGTAGTATCATACAATGTTCAAGAAGAAAAGGGTGTGTGATGTCGTAGTATCAGACACAGTTCAGAAATGCAACCATGTACAATTCGAGTAAACAACTTTTGCAAAAATTGTGCGTGCGATGTACCCTATCATTGCACAGGACAGAATCGTGTGTGTTGCTTTGCTCATAGTTATTGTGAAAGAAGTGTGTCCAATGTAGCCTATCATCATGCACAATTTTAAAACGATAATGTGTGTGATGCCTTTCTAACATCCCAAAATTCCAAATATTGGAATGTTAATGTGAGTAATAAGATATTACCGAGTGAATTGCTATGACTTTCAGGGAAAACTAAAACTTTTTGAGTTTTGTTAAAACCTTCTCAAACCATGTTGTAAAAGTTGGATAATATTTTATCCAACAAGAACAATCTTGGTGAAGGGTTTATTAAAAATTCACAAGTCAATCATTTATTTGTGATCCTTTTTAAATATTTGCAAACCACATTCAAATTATGGACTTAGAATAAAATGAGTTTATCAAATATGGTCGATAAATATTTCATAAAGGATCTATTTGAATTTAGAATTTATTTGGATATTTTAAAAGTACATTTAAATATTTGTAATATAGAAAATATTATTAATGATGGGGGATAGTATGCCTTCCCCAAAATATAATTGGATTTAATATTTCTGAGTTATCAATTTACGATATTATAAAACCCTAAAAATTAATTTTGGGGGAATTATAAAGCCCATATACCATTATTAAATATGGTGCATCAAATACTTATTCAAATGGTCCCGAAACTTGTTTTAGTAATCTCTAAATAATCAGTACATAATAGTGAACAATTTATGTATTGCTTATTTGGAGTTTTCTTGCACTAAATAAAATTAATTAGTGAAATTAATAAACTAAATAACCTAAAACCGGGGTAAGCCCACTAACTTCTATCTCTATCTCTCGCATGATAGCACAACCAGATGTCCAATAGCATGCCCAGTAAAGCCGAGCTGAGAAACATTGTCAGTCCAACCGCCTCCTTTTCTTCATTTTTTTACTCCCCTTCACTCGCTGACGATCGGACCCCACTGTCCAACTCATCTCCTTGTTGCGACCCATAGAGGAGCCGATGCGCTGCTCCAAATCAGCAGCGCCGATGCCTCTCATCCCCTTTCCCTGGTCTCCGCGAGGCTTCCAGAACCACCCTACGCTCCTTATGTAGAAGAACACGATGAACGCGCTTAATAGCAGCAAACAGACTAAATCTAGCTAATACAAAAGGATCATAGTTCATCGTCGGACAAAAGGATCAAAGTTCATCGTCGGATGGTGCAAAAATTAATACGAAAACCATAGATAAAATGGAGTATGCCTTCCCCTTGCGGCCGCCGGTGCAGTTGTACCCCTTCGTGTAGGCATCGGCGGACGGAGAGGCGTCATCGTCGGAGCTGGAGCCGTCGATGACGTCCAAGTCATCGTCGGAGCCGATTTGGCCAATCATGCTATGTGCATCGTTTTATGAAGAGGACGGGGTTATCCCTTTTTCAGAAGAAGGAAATAATAACAAGCGGTCCACCACACTTAGCCGGCTCCAAAAGAGGGCATCCTGAACACAAAACCATGTACTATAAAATGGCAATAAGTACATCCTCCAAATATCCAGTAGCACCTTAATCCGTTATCTAGCTGAATATCATTGTGGCTGTATGGTGGCTTGCTGATAAGGTTGCTCTGTGACACGACAAATATGTAAGTCAATCCAATCGATGTGCAAAAAGTCGCATGGTCTGAATCAGTTGAGCATGCATGAGGATGAAGAGCATCTACTACCGCAATTACCAAATTTCGGTCCTCAAATGCCAGTGACAGGATGGCACACAAAATTGCTCCTCCACAACCGGATGCATCTAAACTGAATACTCAAATCCGTATTAGCTCATGCAACATCCTACATAACTAAATATATGACATCGGACTATGAAAAAAATGACATAATTTGCACACAATTTACAAGTAAATAAAAAAATAAAGGTTTAACATTAAAAGAATGTTGTAGCATTGGTATTACCGTTAAAATAGGAAAAATGAATTGTAGCATTGGTATTACCATTAAGCAATTTGCACACAATTTAGAAAAGAATGAATTGTAGCATTGGTGTTACCATTAAACTAGGAAAAAATAAAACCAATAAAACAAATAATGACATAATCTGCACACAATTTACAAATAAAAATGCGTCTTTTTGTAATATGCAAGATGAAGCACATAATATAGTGGTATTTTAGCAAAAACCAATTCACGGGAATTAATTAGTCACACTGGTGTTACCTTTAAGAACAAAGAAATAAAAAATAATAATGATAAAATTTGTTGACGATTAACAATAAATTTGCAATTTTAAATAGTATGCAAGAATAAACATATAATAGAGGACTTCTAACAGTTTGCGGTGAAGACTCAGCGTTTCACAAGCATTTCACAGTGAGCACCGTAAGGTTTTGATTTTGATACAAAGAAGGAAAAAACTTAGACAAGTCGGAAGAAATTTTGCGAGAAATTTTGGCAGCATAACATGTGGAAAGAAATGTTGGGAATGAATTCACAAATTCACTGTATAAAGATTCCAAATCAACCAGCAACAAAAATCAAACACTTGCAGAGGGCAAGCTGGCTGTTCAATGATGACCACAATTCCGAAAGATAAGAATCTATCTAACCAATTTGATGAACGACCTAACAGCTACATCGCCCCATCTCCATCTCCATCTCTTCTCTTCTTCGGCAAGGAAGCAACATCTTCTCAAGTCTGACTGAATTCATCAATGAACACTTGTGGTGAATACATAACAGTAGCAACCCCGTCGCGACCATATCCAGTAGCGCCAAAAGCTCCATCCATCTGCCTTTTCGGGCCGGCAAGCCAAAGTACCAGGAATGCCAAAAACTGTCAGCCTGAACATGGTTTCAGTTAACTGTCAGCCTGAACATGGTTTCAAACTGAAACCCACTTTGCATCATGGTTTTCGACAAGATGAACAGACGCAGTACCAAAAACAGAACCAGCAGCAAGTATTAGTACATCTTAATTTCCCAACCAACCTTATGAATAGTTAAACATGTGGAACCAGCCTTATGAACAAGATTCATGTCTTGGAACTCAGAATCCCAACCAAAGAATGGCAGGAGATGCAAAAATGGCCCAGCTTTGTCTATACTTTTCATATATAATTACGAACAATGCTGAATTCTAACCTTTTTTTCAGTGACACCTAATTTTTTTTCTTTTCCCAAATTAAATTCTATACTTTTCATATAAACGCTTTTCCTGTCCGTCCCGTGTCACCCGCATGGGCTGTACTAGGCCTGTGTCACACTTTTTTCTTTTAAGGAAAAACGATGAAAAATAATAATTTCCACGAGTTTGTGTCACACTTATTTCTTTTAAGGAAAAACGATGAAAAAAATACTAGCCATGAGTTTCGATCACACGACCAGGCCCGTCCTGAAGAACACAACCAACTTTAGCTGGTCTGCTTGTGGGGTAAATCAAGGTTGCTACCGAAATGATAGTCCCACCTCGCTCCTTTGCATTGAATCCCAACACCTTTTATACATCGGCGACCTTGCCGTATAGTCAACAAACAGCCGACCTTCTAAACAGACGCCGGTTCTCGGGCAGTACCGAGAACTCAGTGCATATGTTAACAATGTTTGCCGAGTTTCGGCCACAAAAAGATCGGCAAACCCTCACCGTCAGAATGAACGCGCTCTTAAAGGAAGAGCTTTCCACGACCCCTGAATGGCCTTATTGCCGTGTTCTATATTTCGCAGAGTGCATGTGTTAGAATAAATCCGAGGCCGCCGGCTCCCCCTTGCGCGCCTGTGCTATTATGTTGGCATAGGTTACATCGTGTGTCTACCCCCGCTATATAAGAGAGGCCTAGGATACAAGTGTCCTATTAGAACACGACTCCATATCCTATCTAAACACAATACTACTCAGAGTCCAACTGTAACCTATCTTGTACACAATATCCGACACAACTCTAACAAACTCCACCTTGGCGAATATTCTCCACCACCTTGAATTCGTCCATGTGTCAAACTTTCATGTACATTGGACTTGAGCTTATCCTGTGAGCACCGCTGCTACTCCAAAGACTCCATGTGACTCCACCTGCGACTTGTAGTCCCTTCTTTTCTTGACCACAGTCAACACTCAAGCAAAATTAAGTTCCTTGTTATTCTAGTTTGTGCTCCCAACTTTCAAAGTATCAGTCCAACGCCATCACACACCGATCACTGACCTGCGTGAAAGTGAACAACTCACATATTGGGTGTCGCACATAAAAGTTACCTGAACTCAACATCATCGCTCCTTTCTTGACCACATGCCTGAAACTTGAAGGAATTTCACCGTTGCTTGTAGTCATCCCGAGTCAAATTCGCAGTTGTCTCACCACATGTATGACCACCAGAGCCCTGGCCCGTCTCCATGTCCCGTGCATACCGCACGCCTCGCCGCTATTACCGCGTCGAGCCTCCGCTGTCCTGGTTGAGTCTCAAGGGTCGTGAAACCACACCACTCAACCCCCACTGCAGAGTACCACCGATCATCACCGACCGATGACGAATTTCACGCTTCCATCAGACCACTGGGCTCCAGTCCAAATTACGTGTCCCTCGCTTTTTTCCCGCTGAATAGACTTCGACTTTCTGTCGACTTACGCCGTAGCCCCCCAATCAACACCGAGTGAAGTCTTCTAGACTCCAGCTCCACCTTCAACATGACTCCATGGTAGATGATCAGTCCACCCTCACGTCCCGTCAACTTCAAGCTCACATGCCTACGCCATCTTGAACCAACCCCACGCCATAGTCTTGTCGAAGCCACACAAGCCCTCGGGGCCTGTGCCACGTGTTTCCACGCCCAGAAGTCGGTCACCATCAGCATCACGCTTCTATATCTATGTCGCCGATCCCACCACCGTCTTCTGTACCAACCGACTCGCGTCGATCCGTCAGACTGTCCAGTCTGACCCAGCTAAACTTGTTCGACTGCAATAACATGCTTCAAGGCTCCCAAATCATCTTTCGTGAATTTCCATCCATCACCTGATAATTCCATCTTAGCTGACATGACTTCCTGCAACGCCTTCAAGCATCTCTATTGCACCAACAAATCTTTCACGTTTGTCTGCCATAACCCAAGGTTTTCAGTACAGTCAACTTCTCCACCTCAAACCTGATGCCCGATGGCATCACGATTCTTCGTACAGCTGACCTCGAGAAAAAATAACTGAGCTTCTACACACAATGCCCAAGTACTTCAAGTACGTGTACTAGTACTAGCAAATTTAATCAATAAATTGCTTTGGTCTTCACGTGATGGCTCCTGGCTCAACTCGCGATGCTGCTGTTGCTTTGTCCCGTGCTGTGCTATTCCGATGGATGCACCCTTGATAGATTTCTTCCGCCAATTTGATCTGCCTCTCCGTGTATACGGAGACTCGGTCTCCTTTTGTTTATTTTTCAAACAAAATCTCACGTACATAGCCCTCGTTCCAACTTGCTATCGGCCGACTCCGCCCAGGCCTGCCACACATGGGCCAGCCCACGTCCTGACCTTCACAGGCCACACGCCTTTGGTCCACGCTAGCCCTCGCCTTGGCTTCAGCCACCTGCGCGCACGGCTGCACATCGCGTGCTGCCTGCACGTTCTGCCACCGCCGCGAAGCGCCGAGAACTCCGATATCGCCGATAACTCCCTGCGGACGGATCGCCTTGCTGCTCCCTGCTGTCTATCTCTTCAAAACCTCCTCTAGATCAACACCGACCTTCGAACAACCTAGCTCATGATACCACTTGTTAGAATAAATTCGAGGCCACCGTTGATCATCCGAGGACCAAGCAATCACACGAGCACGACGCCGAGATTTGTTAACGAGGTTCACCGATATGGCTACATCCCCGGGACCTGACTACGGGCGCTCCTCCCCGTGACACCGTCACAATACCGCACGCCGGCCACCCGGGCGCCGGCACATGCCGCCGGCTTCCCCTTGCGCGCCTGTGCTATTATGTTGGCATAGGTTACATCGTGTGTTTACCCCCGCTATATAAAAGAGGCCTAGGATACAAGTGTCCTATTAGAACACGACTCCATATCCTATCTAAACACAATACTACTCAGAGTCCAACTATAACCTATCTTGTACACAATATTCAACGCAACTCTAGCAACATGTTCAATTTAGGCTGGCGAACTGTTCGCCGAGTTTGTACATGTGAAAACTCACTAAAGTCTGACCTATGCCGAGTTCTGAACTCAGGGAACACTGTCAGCACGTACAGTCGTTCATTGCTTTGCCGAGTTTCGCATCTCGGTATTTTCCCAGGTCAGGGTTTTGGCGAGCTCTGGTACTCGCTAAAGATTCAATTTCAAGTCGACCCAGCACACAAATGTTTGCCAAAGGTCGACGTTGCACAGAATATAACAATAAAACACAATAACAATATTGTTCACGAAAGCAATCTAATCAGCACAGGTACATCATTGATCGAAATAACAATATTGATGCAAATTTGTCCATAATGTAATCACAACAAATGTGGATAGATCAAACACAAAGTGCATAGGTAAAGAGTTACAGATTCACAAGTGGAAAGAAACAGGCCTATGGAAAGGCACGACCAGTTTGGTACAACAGCTTGTACGTGGACAACCAAAGCCATCTGCGATGTGGATGCACAAGAAAAGAGGCAGCTTGTACAGCAACTTGTACATCGGCAACAACCTATTAAACAAGAATAAGGGCGCGGCTAGTTAGGGCATCTCCAGCCGCGCCCCCAAGAAGGCCTTCCCAGACGTTTTTTTCGCGCCGGCGCCGAAAAAACGGCCCAGTCGTGCCCCCAGGAGCCCGATTTTCGCCGGCTTGGGCCGAAAACAGCGGCGGCGGACCCAGCCCGAACCCGGCGCGCTGGGGGGCGCTCGGGGGCGCCGGGCGAACTTTTTTGGCGCGAAGAAACCGCGGGCCCGACGCGTCAGCGACACGGATTACTTCTCGCCCCTTCGTCGTCCTCATCGCCTCGTTTCCCGTGGCGAATCAATGCCAAAGCTGCCGCGTTGCCGCGCCGGTCAGCCTGCACCATTGATACCTCACGGGCGGCGCAGTGAAGGCCGGACGACGCGCGTCCCTCGCCCTCGCCTCGCTCGCCACGCGTACGCGCGGTGCCACGCGTGTGGGCGGCGCCTCGGCCTATATATGCCACGCCCCGGCGCACTCGGCCGTCTCACACTTCCCCGCCGCTGTCGTTCCTTCCTCTCATCTCCTCCTTTCGCCGTCTCCAGCTCAAAACCAATGGCCGAGCGCTTCCCAGGCGACGGCGCAGCAGCAGGGACGGCGGAGGTTTAGGCGGGGGCGGCGGCGACGACGACGACGACGACGACGGCGGCGGCGGCGACTACACGCGGTTCTACAGCCTCCTCGGCATGTAGAACCGCGTGGGCGGGCGGCGAGGCGGGCGGCAAGGGAGACGGCGGGAGTAGTCCGCGGCATTTTGTTTTTGTAAAATATGTTTAAGTTTGAACGAACTCGCCGTGTTTGCGTTAAATTTGAGTCGTTTTGCGACGTGTTTGTCATTTTTACTCGAAACGTGGGCGCCGCGACTGGGGGGCATCACGCCCCCAGTGCGCGATTTAGCGCCGGTGCGCCCTCAGGGGGCGATTTTTTGCCCCTCCCGGGGGGCCAACGGCTGAAAATGCCCTTAGCTACAAAGGCGGGTGGATGCAGAAGAAAGGAGGCAGCAAACAAAAAGCTGTGGCTCTGGCATCATTTATGAGCATTGTGGCTAGGATATGCTGGCATGACAGCAAAAATAAGCCATTTCAATCAACAACGATGCAATGGCAGCAAAAATGATTGTTTCTTGCTTTGAAATATGTTGTCAAACGTGAGTCAAGTTTTCGTCGACGGCACGGTACCACCAACAGCGTCGGAATGGCTATCCCATTGTGAACCTTGTGAATATACAGCTCCAGGGTTATTCGAACCAGCTGACATAGGGACCATCTGCAACTGCATGTCGTGGGAGGTTAAGACAAGTTCATTCGATATAGTAGACTACGAAGGGCACTAATGTTTTCACGAAAGTTTTTAAAGAGAACTCACATGACTAAATGTTGGCGGTTGAGTGAGAAGGTCTGGAGTCTGTGGCGGGGCTTGGTTCTGTGCAATACAAAGACGCTGCATATTTTGCCCACAAGGAAAGGTTACATATTCTACCCGATGGCAAATGTTACGTAATCAAACTAAGGCTACCATGAGTGCATTATGGGCAGGATCTAACCGTCGTAGCCTCGTGTTGCGCCATCAGCGAGGCATGCCACATAGCGTCACGTTGCACTATCAGATCTGCCACGTCAAGCGCCATGGATCGCCTCTCCCCCGCAAGCTTCGCCAAGAGCCTATCTTCTGTCTGTTGGAAAACGTTGCATGAAAAAAAAAATCTACGCACACGCAATAATCTATCCATGGAGATGCATAGCAACAAGGGGGAGAGTGTGTCTACGTGCCCTCGTAGACCGTAAGCAGAAGCGTTTAACAACGCGGTTGCTGTAGTCGAACTTCTTCTAGCTCCGACCGATCAAGTACCGAACGTACGACACCTCCGAGCTCTGCACACGTTCAGCTCGGTAACGTCCCTCGCCTTTTTGGTCCAGCAAGATATCGAGGTAGTAGATGAGTTCCGTCAGCACGACGGCGTGGTGACGGTGATGGTGAAGTGATCCTCGCCGGGCTTCGCCTAAGCACTATGAAAATATGACCGAGGATGTAAACGGTGGGGTTGGGGGCAAGGGAGTTTGGCGGCGGCGGCTGGATTGGGGATTGTGGATTGGGGGAGACGAGAGGAGGAAGACACAAGAAGCGGCGCGGGCTGCTGGTTTTGGGTTGGGTGTGGTGGCTTTGGTCTCTGGTTTTGGTAGGTGGGGATTTCATTTTCATTTGTATGAACCGCGAAATTTGTACCACTAAGCGCGGGACTCCCGAAAGGGCGCGGGAGGGGTCAGGCGCGCGGGACATGTGAAATTTTTTCAGAGAGCACGGGAGGGGTAAGGCGCGGGGACGTAGGATGTTTGGACTCTTCTTTTAGTGTTGGTTGGACCCATGTGCCATGGACTATGTCCTGATTGGCCAGCCATGACCTCCCACGGATCAATCTCCCTTTTAGTCGATCACAACCTGTAACATCCCAAATTTTCAATTTGGAATGTTATATATTAGATCATCTTTACATATCATATTTTATTGCATTTTTTGGTTGATCCTAAAAATTCTACGCAAGTCAAGGACCCACGGAGAGAGTTGGGGATTTTGTTATTTTCATATTTGAGTTTTCTCAAATTTTGAAAGGAGGATCATTTGGTTTTAATTATTTTTCTCTTCAAATATTTCTAATATGAAAATACAAGAGAGAGGATAAAATGACTTCTCCAAAATAAATAAATATTGGAGGAAAAATATTAAAATCAAATAAGAACTTTATTCTGAGTTTTGTTGCTATTTTACTTGAATTTGGAAAAAATGCGTTTTTTAAAATTGCATTACAGGCCCAAATAAATGTTTAGCATTTCTTTCATTAGTTTTTTTGCGTGAGGATTTATTTTAAAGAAAGTAACCGACCTAACCGG
>LT934122.1:33468548-33510474 GCA_900231445.1 Triticum turgidum subsp. durum
CCCTCCTGCCGCACCCCTACCCGACAAACTCTCTCGAGGCCATCCAAATTTACCAAGTTAAAAGAGCGTTGTCGTCGAGGCCACCCCAAACCCTTGAAGCGTTGTCGAGGCCACCCCAAACCCTAGAGAAGGGCGTCGAGGCCACTAGTATGATTCCTTATTGTGATTAGCTAGCTATTTCTATGTTTGCCACTAATATATCCATCTGTCACGTTTGAATAATAATTGCCTGTTGGGGAACGTTGCATAAAATAAAAAATTTCCTACGTTCACCATGATCAATCTAGGGAGTCATCTAGCAACGAGAGAGGGGAGTGCATCTACATACCCTTGTAGATCGCGTGCGGAAGCGTTCAAGAGAACGGGGTTGAGGGAGTCGTACTCGTCGTGATCCAAATCACCGGAGATTCTAGCGCCGAACGGACGGCACCTCCACGTTCAACACACGTACGGTTGGGAAGACGTCTCCTCCTTCTTGATCCAGCAAGGGGGGAGGAGAGGTTGATGAAGATCCAGCAGCACGACGGTGTGGTGGTGGATGCAGCAGCGATCACGGCAGGGCTTCGCCAAGCTTCTGCGAGAGGGAGAGGTGTTGCAGGGGAGAGGGAAGCGCCAGAGACTTGGGTGCGGCTGCCCTCCCTCCCCCCTCTTTATGTAGGCCTTATGGGGGGGGCGCCGGCCCTAGGAGATGAGATCTCCAAGGGGGGGCGGCGGCCAAGGGGGTGGCTTGCCCCCCAAGGCAAGTGGAGGCGCCCCCACCCCTAGGGTTTCCAACCCTAGGCGCAGGGGGGCCCCAAGGGGGGCGCACCAGCCCACCAGGGGCTGGTCCCCCTCCCACTTCAGCCCACGGGGCCCTCCGGGATAGGTGGCCCCACCCGTTGGACCCCCGGGACCCTTCCGGTGGTCCCGGTACAATACCGGTGACCCCCGAAACTTTCCTGATGGCCGAAACTGCACTTCCTATATATAATTCTTCACCTCCGGACCATTCCGGAACTCCTCGTGACATCCGGGATCTCATCCAGGACTCTGAACAACTTTCGGGTTACTGCATACTCATATATCTACAACCCTAGCGTCACTGAACCTTAAGTGTGTAGACCCTACGGGTTCGGGAGACATGCAGACATGACCGAGACGCCTCTCCGGTCAATAAACAACAGCGGGATCTGGATATCCATGTTGGCTCCAACATGCTCCTCGATGATCTCATCGGATGAACCACGATGTCGAGGATTCAATCAATCCCGTATACAATTCCCTTTGTCAATCAGTACGTTACTTGCCCGAGACTCGATCGTCGGTATCCCAATACCTCGTTCAATCTCGTTACCGGCAAGTCACTTTACTCGTACCGTAATGCATGATCCCGTGACCAGACACTTGGTCACATTGAGCTCATTATGATGATCCATTACCGAGTGGGCCCAGAGATACCTCTCCGTCATACGGAGTGACAAATCCCAGTCTTGATTCGTGCCAACCCAACAGACACTTTCGGAGATACCCGTAGTGCACTTTTATAGTCACCCAGTTACGTTGTGACGTTTGGCACACCCAAAGCACTCCTGCTGTATCTGGGAGTTGCACAATCTCATGGTCTAAGGAAATTATACTTGACATTTGGAAAAGCTATAGCGAAACAAACTACACGATCTTTGTGCTATGCTTAGGATTGGATCTTGTCCATCACATCATTCTCCTAATGATGTGATCCCGTTATCAATGACATCCAATGTCCATAGTCAGGAAACCATGACTATCCGTTGATCCACGAGCTAGTCAACTAGAGGCTCAATAGGGACTCGTTGTGGTCTATGTATTCACACATGTATTACGATTTCCGGATAATACAATTATAGCATGAACAATAGACAATTATCATGAACAAAGAAATAAAATAATAACCATTTTATTATTGCCTCTAGGGCATATTTCCAACAGTCTCCCACTTGCACTAGAGTCAATAATCTAGTTACATTGTGATGTATCGAACACCCATTGCGTTCTGGTGTTGATCATGTTTTGCTCTAGGGAGAGGTTTAGTCAACGGATCTGCTACATTCAGGTCCGTATGTACTTCACAAATATCTATGTCTCCATCTTGAACATTTTCACCGATGGAGTTGAAGCGACGCTTGATGTAAGGGCATATTTATCCCCAAGATGTTTTGGTGATTGATGACAATGCTTTTGCAGACTAATCGTATGCGTTGATTTCTTTCAGAGATTCATCCTTTCGCACGAGATGATTACCTCCTCTCGGTGTTTTATTCAAGACGGTGAAGCTCCTTCGTTTCTCTGTTGATGGACTAGTTTTGTAGGAGTCACCGTACTATCAAGAGAGGATCCGCTTTGGTAAGGCTAGGGTGGAATCAACACATACACATCCTTATCACACCCGATGTTTCTTTCCGCTTCATTGGAGCTACCTTTCCTATCTGTGCCTGCCCTGTCCTGTCCCAGCGGTAGTACCGCGGCCCTCGGCGGTAGTACCGCCGAAGCACGTCAAGCGGTAGTACCGCTCCCCGAGCGGTAGTACCGCTTGCGGTCTTTGGCCGTAGTACCGCAGTGGTTCCGGGCTACTACCGCCTCGACTCGAGACCGCTGTTTTTCGTGTCAGGTTTTACGGTACTAGTAGCGACAGTAGTGGCGGTAGTATCGCTACAAGCGGTAGTACCGCCAATACTTCCGCGGTAGTACCGCTCTGGGGCCAGGTCCCTGCATCCCTCGTCAGTGCGGCAGTACCGCTGGGAGGGAGCAGTAGTACCGCTTATCAGCGGTAGAACCGTCCTGCCCAAGCGGTAGTACCGCTCTGTGCGTGGCTGTTTGGGGGGGGGGGGTAACGGTTGGATTGTTTCCCCCACTATATAAAGGTGTCTTCTTCCCCATAGTTGACCCACCTCTTCCCCCAAAAGCTCCATTGTTGCTCCAAGCTCCATTTTCGCCCAATCTCTCTCCCTAGCCAATCAAACTTGTTGATTTGCTCGGGATTGGTTGAGAAGGCCCGATCTACACTTCCACCAACAGAAATTTGATTCCCCCTCTAATCCCTAGCGGATCTTGTTACTCTTGGGTTTTTGAGCACCCTAGATGGTTGAGGTCACCTCGGAGCCATAGTCCATTGTGGTGAAGCTTCGTGGTGTCGTTGGGAGCCTCCAACTAAGTTGTGGAGATTGCCCCAACCTTGTTTGTAAAGGTTCGGTCGCTGCCTTCAAGGGCACCAATAGTGGATTCACGGCATCTCGCATTGTGTGAGGGCGTGAGGAGAATACGGTGGCCCTAGTGCATTCTTGGGGAGCATTGTGCCTCCACACTGCTCTAACGGAGACGTACTTCCCCTTAAAAGGAAGGAACTTCGGTAACACATCCTCGTCTCCACCGGCTCCACTCTTGGTTATTTCATGCCTTTACTTTTGCAAGCCTACTTGTGCTGTATCCCTTGCTTGCTTATGTGCTAGTTGTTATTGCATCATATAGGTTGCTCACATAGTTGCATATCTAGACAACCTATTTTGTTGCAAAGTTTAAATTGGTAAAGAAAAGCTTAAAAATTGTTAGTTGCCTATTCACCCCCCTCTAGTCAACTATATCGATCCTTTCAATTGGTATCAGAGGCTCGTCTCTTTATTATGGACTTTGCCGTCCGAAGAGTATGGTTGACACCACAGACGGTGCGGAGGAACACTCCGGTGTGAATCCTATCTCGTCTACGGCCGATGGGGGGACCTTGGTCTCTCGTGAGGAATTCAATGTGGCTCTAGACACATTGAAGGACTCCATGATGACCAAGGTTGAAAGCATGTTTACTAAATTTCTTGAAGGACTTAAACTGTCCACCTCGCCGATGAAAGTGGGTGATCCCACTAACAAGGTGACGGATGCTATCTCCGACAAGGGGGAAGCTAACAGTGAAAAGGGTCCTTCTTCTAGCGGTAGAAATGGCACCGGCATCTTTGCCCATGTGGAACCTCCAGTTTATGGAGGACCGATTCCATCTACTCATTTAAATCATGCCGGTCCTCCTCCTAAGATTGTTAAAAATGAGGATTTTGATTCTTGGGTATATCGCTTCAAGCGTCACTTAAAGCATGTTAATACTAATATTTGGAGAATCATTGAAGAAGGTTTCTATCCTCATGACCCGAGCAACTTCACCCCTCGAGAAGCCGTGGATAATCAATTCAATGAGAATGCTCTCTTCATCATCCAAGAGGCAATTCTCCCGAAGATCTCCCTCATCTTCGACCCTACGCCACGGCCAAAGACGCATGGCATTGCGTTGTGTCTCTCTATCGAGGAAGTGCAAGCATTCAACGCTCCAATTATGAAGTGGTGCAAGATGAAGCCGATGAGTTTTCTATGAAGGAAGATGAAGAACCTCGTGAGCTCTTTCGGAGGGTAGCCAAACTTGCGGTCTCGCTCCGAGATCATGGGAGCAAGGACACGGATGACAATCGGATCAAACGCAAGTTCCTCAAGGCCATGATGCCCTACAACAAGGCCATGTCCTCCGTCATTCGTCAAAGACCGGACTTCCACTCCATGACCTCAAGTGAAGTGTTGGATGAGTTTTTTGCCATGAGCATCTTAGACAAGACCGCCGACAACGCAGTACTCTGGTCTCAAAGGGAAAAGAAGCCCAACCTTGCCTTGAAGGCCAAGGTTATTTTGGAAGAATAGGAAGAAGATGAAGAGGACGAGAGCAACCCCGAAGACACAAAATATGATTATCATGAGCACATGGCTCTTGCTTCGAGGCAATTTTGGAGCAAGAAGAACTCAAGACCCAACTTCAACAAGAACAACTCAAGTGGCTTCAAGAGCAAGCAACGAGTTAGAACTTGCTTCAATTGTGGCAATGTGAGCCATTTCGTTGCGGATTGTCCTTACGAGAAGCGGGAAGACAATGGCGGCAAGCTCATTCGGAGAGACAAAGCCAAGTCCTTCCCCAACAAGAACAACTTCACCAAGAAGACTCCTACTCGAGGGTTGGTGGTTCAAGAGGAATACCGTGAGGATGACGATGATGATGAAGATAGTGAAGCAATGGCCATGGCATCCGTTGCCATTGCCACAACTCCCCGGATGTCTCTCTTCAACTCACCCAACGAGAACATCACCGCCAAGTGCCTCATGGCTAAAACCACCAACAAGGTAACCCCCAACATCAAAACCACTATTATTCCAAATCCTTCTTTGACGGTTGGCATTGATGATGATAAGGGGTCTAATGAGGAAGTAAATGAGTTTGAGTCCTTTATGAGTAAGCTCAAGGGCAAATCCAAGAAGCACTTTGTTGCTCTCTTGGAACTACTTGGTGAAGCCAATGACATGATCGAGGCACACGAAGAAACCATCTCTAAGATGGAAGGTCATAGTCGTGACTATGTCGATGATATATCGGATCTTTCTAATGCTCTTGAGGAAGAGCATGGGCATCGCTTGCCTCTTGAGGAGTCACAAAACGATGACCATGCCAAGTTAAAGAAAGACCTTGATCATGCTCTTGTTGTGTCTCGTGTGCTAACTTCCGAGAAGGCTAAACTTGGGGATGATCATGCTAGACTCAAGGAGGAGTTTGATGTGCTTGACAAGGCCCACAAGGTCTTGAAGGGTGCTCATGCCAACCTCAAGGAGTCTCATGCTCAACTCCAAGTTAAGCTAACCAAGTAAAAGGCCACCTTTCCTCATATGGTATTAATTGATAATGCATATGCTACTAACCCGTGTTGTGAGCATGTGCATCTTGTGGAGGAGAATGTCAAAATGAAGGATCAAATTGAGAAATGCCTTGTGACATGCACTCAAGGTGAGAAGAACCTCAACGACCTTTTGAGCAATCAAAAGGAAGTTGTGGCCAAGGAAGGAATTGGATTCGCACCCAAGTCCAAGAACAAGAAAAAGAACGACAAGACCAAACGACCTCCTCCTCTCAAGCAAACTTTTGTGAAAGAGGGAGAGAGTGCTCCTAAGGATAAGAAGGAACAAGTGAAGGGATTTGATGTCCAAAAGGGCAAAACCATTTCCTCCAACAAAGCCGGCGACTTTAACCCGTCATATGTGTTGTGCCGTGCTAGTGATGGACATGTTTATGCTAAATTTGGTGGTTCTCTTTATGAGTACATTGAATGGTCTATTTGGGTTCCTAAGACCCTTGTTACTAACATCAAAGGACCCATTACTAAATGGGTACCTAAAACCAAGCATTGATCTCTTGTAGGTGTTTGCTTCCGGTGGGGATCATGGTTGCTCGATAGTGGAGCAACAAATCATATGACCGGGAGCAAGGACTTGGTGGTGGACGTGCAAAAGATTCCATCTATGCCCACCAATGTTGAGTGGGGTGATGCCTCACATTCTAAGGTATTGGGTCTTGGCAAGGTTGTCATTTCTCATGATCTAACGATCGAGAAAGTCATGCTTGTTGAGTCCCTTGCATACAATTTGCTTTCCGTTCGTCAACTTGCACTCATGGGTTTTGCTACTTTCTTTGACATTGATACTGTGGCCCTCTTGTGGAGCAAGACTCTTAAAGTAGCCTTTGTTGGGCATGTTGAGAACGATCTCTATGTGATTAACTTTTCGTAGCGACCCACTAAGACCGCGACATGCCTAATGGCTAAAGTTGACATGGGATGGCTTTGGCATCGCCGTTTAGCCCACGTTAATATGAGATCTTTGCAAAGTCTTCTCAAGGGGGACCATGTCCGTGGACTAACAAATGTTAGTTTTGCCGAAGATCGTGCTTGCAGTGCTTGTATTGAAGGAAAGCTCCATGAGAAGGCTCACCCTCCCACGACCATCATCTACTCGAAGAGACCCTTGGAGCTCCTTCACATGGATCTCTTTGGGCCTCCATCTTTTGATAGTCTTGGAGGTAGAAAGTATTGCTTGGTGATTGTGGATGATTATTCAAGATACACTTGGGTATATTTATTCAAGAGGAAGAGTGAGACTCAACAAACCATCATCGACTTTGCACATGAAGCTCAACGTCAACATAATGCAAAGATCTTAACAATCAAAAGTGACAACGGCACCGAGTTCAAGAACTACACCTTGGATGAGTTTCTTAGTGATGAGGGGATCAAGCATCAATATGCTGCTCCACATACCCCTCAACAAAATGGTGTTGCGGAGAGGAAGAACCGGACATTGATGGATGCGGCAAGGACCATGATGGCGGAGTTCAAGTCTCCATACAACTTTTGGGCCGAAGCCATCAACACCGCATGTCATGCATCCAATCGGCTCTATCTCCGCAAAGGCTTGAACAAGACTCCTTATGAGATACTCACCAGCAACAAGCCCAATCTCAAGTACTTCCATGTGTTCGGTTGTAAGTGTTTCATTCTCAAGAAAGGTGTTCATTTGTCTAAATTTGAGGCTAGAGCTTATGAGGGCATATTTGTTGGTTATGCTACAAACTCTCATGCTTACCGTGTTCTCAACAAGTTCACCGAACTCATTGAGGAGACGTGTAACGTGGAGTTTGACAAAAATAACGGCTCCCATGTGGAGCAAAGTGGTACTTGTGATGTAGGTGATGAAATTCCTCCCCAGGCCATAAGAAGAATGGGTATTGGTCATATTCTACCCATTGAGGAACCCCTTGTGGCCGAAGGAGAAGGATAGTGCTCGATTCAAGTGGAGCCATCACCTCCCCAAGACCCACACGCTTCCGAAGAACAAAGTGAAGGCCCTCAACCTCGTGAACAAGACCACGGGCAAGATCAACCTCAAGATGGTGGTGAACCTCTAAATGATGCCCAAGGTCCAGTCCTCCCTCAAGCAAGTTCAAGATCATGAGGAAGCTCAAGATCAAGAACAAGCTCAAGACGGCGCTCAAGATAATCAAGTTAACCCTCCTCCCACATCCGAGGAGGAATTAGAGCGTCGTGCCGTGAAGATTGCTTCCAAGCTCACCACCAAAGGCCATCTCATGGAAAATGTGGTTGGAAGCCTAAGAAAGGGGGTAAGCACTCGTAGACAATTAGCAAACTATTGTGAACATCACGCGTTTGTCTCTTGTGTTGAACCCCAAAAGGTCTATGAGGCGCTCGAAGACTCGGATTGGCTCAATGCCATGCATGAAGAACTCAACAACTTCGAGTACAACAAGGTGTGGAGATTGGTGCCAAGGCCAACGGGGAACCACAATGTCATTGGAACCAAGTGGATTTTCAAGAACAAGCAATATGCTCATGGGACATCATTCGCAACAAGGCAAGATTGGTAGCACAAGGCTACTCCCAAGTCGAGGGTATCGACTACGGTGAAACCTTTGCTCCCGTTGCTCGTCTTGAATCCATATGTTTGTTGATTGCTTATGCTTCCCATCACAACTTTAAGTTGCAACAAATGGATGTGAAAAGTGCTTTTCTTAATGGTCCTATTAATGAGTTGGTCTATGTCAAGCAACCCCCCGGGTTCGAGGATCCCTACTTCCCGGATCATGTGTATCAACTCGATAAGGCACTCTATGGCCTTAAACAAGCCCCACGTGTGTGGTATGACCACCTTACCGAGTTGTTACAAGAACATGGATTTGAAGTGGGGCAAATCGATCCCACTCTTTTTACTAAGAAGGTCAAAGGGGAGTTGTTTGTATGCCAACTATATGTTGATGATATTATCTTTGGTTCCCCTAACAAAGCTTTCAATGAGGAATTTGCTGCTCTCATGACCTCCAAGTTCAAGATGTCTTCGATGGGAGAGTTGAAGTTCTTCCTTGGTTTTGATATCAAACAACGAAGAGAAGGTACCTTAATCAACCAAGCCAAATACACTCAAGACATGCTAAAAAGATTCAAGCTAAGTGATGTCAAGCCGGCTACTACACCAATGCCTACCAAGTGCCAACTTGACATTGATCCCAATGGTAAAGCGGTGGATCAAAAGGTATATCGCTCCATGATTGGCTCCTTGCTTTACCTTTGTGCATCTAGACCGGATATCATGTTGAGTGTGGGAATGTGTGCACAGTTTCAAGCCGCACCAAAGGAAATTCACTATGTGGCGGTCAAGCGAATCTTTCGATATTTGGCTCATACCCCAAACTTTGGCTGATGGTACCCAAGAGGGACAAACTTCAAGCTTGAAGGATTTATGGATTCCAATTGGGCGGGAGACAAAGTGGATAGGAAGTCCACTTCTGGAGGGTGCCAATTTCTTGGGTGCTCTTTGGTGAGTTGGTCTTCCAAGAAGCAAAGTTGTGTGTCTCTCTCGTCCATCGAAGCGGAATATGTGGCGGCCGGTAGTTGTTGTGCACAACTCTTATGGATGAGGCAAACTTTAAAGGAATACGGTGTCATTTGTGACAAAGTGCCTCTTTGGTGATAACGAAAGTGCCATCAAGATTTCTCTCAACCCGGTGCAACACTTCAAGACGGAGCATATTGAGATTCGGTACCATTTCATCCGGGATCACATTAGGCGAGGGGAGATCGAGCTTAAGTATGTCATCACTCATGATAACCTTCCAGATATTTTCACGAAGCCCTTGGATGAAGCAAGATTTCATGAGTTAAGGCATGAGCTAAATATCATTGATTCGAGCAATGTGACTTGAACCCTTGCACATCCAACTCACTCAACTTGTTGTCTAGTTTAGATGTAGGCATGGACATAGGGGGAGTGTTGTTCTCTCAATGAACTCTCCCTCCCCCCATTATGCATAAATTGATCTAGTCTTTCACTTTAACCATTTTTTATGGTACTAGTGCTTCAAGGACGAGTTTTGGTCATGGGTCCAAGGTTAAAATCTTCACGACACCATACCTCTTTACTCAAACATAGGTGGCCTCGGCCACCACCCTCTCTTGAAGAGGTGGGCTCTGGACCGTTGTTAGTGTGTTTGTGGCCGTGTTGGTATTTCCTCCTTCTTGGCTATGTTTTTTCGTTTCTTTTTGAGCTTTAGCCGTATGACTAGAGGCCTGTTGGTTGCTGAGCGGTACTACCGCTGGTGGTGCGTGGTACTACCGCTCTAAGCGGTACTACCGCCCACCAGTGCGGTACTACCGCTGCGAGGCGGGGGCAGGGGGTTATATCGGGGGCAGGGGGAGTTTTCTTCTCCCCCATACCCATTCGCTCGCCTCCTCGCTCTGTTCGTCTCTCCAACAACCGGCTTTGCGGGAGGGCTCCGGCGGATCTCCTTCTCCGGGGTGTTCCTCTCCATTTCCTTCGGTGGAGACGATCCCCACCTTGTCCTCTTGCCATGGATGCCGGTATTGCCCCCGTTCCCTCTATCTTCTTGACTAGATTTCCAATCTAGCATCTGTGGGGAAATAGTGGTTGCATCTCTAGATTTTTGGCCAAATCTAGGCTTGAGTAGGATGGAGAAGGCATCTAGGCAGTTTGGATTGGTGGTTGGTAGAAGTATTTTTGAATTTGGTAGGACGGTAGTGCTGGATCTGACCACGGCAGTAGGAAACTACTGTTTCCCCGTCTTGAGCGGTACTACCGCTCTCTCTGGAGCGGTACTACCACTAGAGCGGTACTGCCGCTCACAGGTCGTGGTACTACCGCCCTCTACCAGGTTCCACCATACTCTTACCTCTCAGTGATCTTTTTGGTTGTGTTTGGTGGCTTATGCTCGTTCTTTCTAGTTGTTTGCGTGTTCTTGTGTGTGGTTCCAGGTGATGAGCTTCCTGAGCATTAGACTCAGCATATCAATCCCGGTCGTGCCACGTCCAAGCGTTACCGCACAACTGAGTCTGCAGGAGGTTCCTCAAGTGCTCCACCTCCACCTCAACTCAAAAAGAAGTCTGCTGTCAAGCCGAAGCAATCTGGCAAAACCGTGCGAGAAATGCAACCCAAGGAGTTCTGGGCAAGGCGTCGCCACAACCCCTATGAGGCAGACCAAGATCCCACTTTGGTCAACCGTCCGTTCTGGAACAGGTTTCAGTTTGCCATCTTCTTTGATGTACTCAAAGCCAAGAAGAACCTCTTTGTTAATGTGCACTCCATTGACACCGACCATATGGAGAAGGATCCTGAATACTTTGGTGAAGCTCTTCAGATGTGCACTCAACTGAACATTCTTGGGGTCATGCAATTCAACAAAGATTATGATGCTGATATTGTGGCCCAATTCTATGCCACGGTTCATCTCGGCACTGATGAGGATAGGACACTGACTTGGATGACCAATGGCAAGTTGCTTTCAGTCAAGTGGAAGGCGTTCATGGAGTTGATTGGGGTGGAAGATCAAGGGCTTGCGTCTCCTATCGGTTTTCCCCCACACCGCAACACCACCTCCACTCACAAGCAAGCTCTATGGCCCTACTGCACTTTGAAGATCAACCCTGAGATGAAGAAGGAAACGTATGAGCTACCTGCCTTTCTGGACATTCTTCACCGTGTCTTCCGTGAGACTCTTTTCCCTTGCATCGGGAATCTGGATATGGTTCATTCTTATCTCGTGGACATGCTTCTCTTCTGCCAGCGTGAGAAGGAACAAAACACCGGAGAGTCCCTGGATATCTCTCATGTTATGTGGTCTGAGCTTTTATCTACTATCTCCGAGCACAAGTGCCTGATTTATGGTCTGTTCATCATGCTGCTTATTGAGAAGGCCTGGGATCGTGTCTATCCCAAGGTGATGTTAGAGACTGGAGAGTTGGTTTCTCACGACATCAAGCGTCTGAGGAAGAAGGAAAAATGGGGCACTCAGGTCCCTAAATCTGGAGGTCCTTCGTCTGCTACTGCCATGGAGACCGAGGAGGAGGCTGAGGTTGAGGCTAAGGATGATGATGATGATGACTATGTGCCTTCTGCGGCAGAGCCCTCTTGGGCAAAGAAGCTCAAGCTCAAGATGAAGAAGCTGTTATGCATGGAGTCTCACAGTCAGTACATGACTCATGTGGCTGAGAAGAAGGATCGACGTCGTCACAACGAGCTCATGCGTCAGTTGGGTGCCACCGTTAACAGTGGATCTGAGGACCAGCTTACTGAGGAGGAGGAGTGGATTTAGCAGCACTGCCCGTGGACCGATTCTGATGCCGAGCACTTCCCGACCGACGACGGTGGCGCATACGATCCCGCTGAGATATGATATTTGAGTCCCTCTCCTGCTATCACCTGGAGCCGTAGCAACACTCCCTCTCCTTTTTGGTGTCTCGATGCCAAAGGGGGAGAGAGTTTAGGGATTTGTGTTTTGTGTCTTCCATCTTCTGTGTTTGTGTTCTCTCGCAGTTTGCTTTGTTTGGTTTGTGTCAGTGAGACATAAGTTCCAGTCATATGGTGTGAGACATATGCTACCTTATCTTTCGATATCATTATCTATGTCACTATCTAGCTTATGAGTTGCATGCTTATCCTGTTATCTATGTTGCTCTCATATACCCTGCTTAGGTGTTTGGTCTCTAAAATGTAGGGGGAGCGTTGATCCTAGTATGTGTGCCGTGCAGTCCAAAGCACTTATCTGGATAGCACACATCTAGGGGGAGCCCATCTACATTTTAGGACAGTGGGGTTTTGCACTTATCCTATATCTTTCCTGTTTGTGCAAATCTCATATTGTCATCAATCCACCAAAAAGGGGGAGATTGTAAGGGCATATTTATCCCCAAGATGTTTTGGTGATTGATGACAATGCTTTTGCGGACTAATCGTGTGCGTTGAGTTCTTTCAGAGATTCATCCTTTGGCACGAGACGATTACCTCCCCTCGGTGTTTTATTCAAGACGGTGTAGCTCCTTCGTTTCTCTGTTGGTGGACTAGTTTCGTAGGAGTCACCGTACTATCAAGAGGGGATCCACTTTGGTAAGGCTAGGGTGGAATCAACACGTACACATCCTTATCACACCCGATGTTTCTTTCCGCTTCATTGGAGCTACTTTTCCTATCTGTGCCTGCCCTGTCCTGTCCCAGCGGTAGTACCGCGGTCCTCAGCGGTAGTACCGCCGAAGCACGTCAAGCAGTAGTACCGCTTGCGGTCTTTGGCCGTAGTACCGCAGTGGTTCCGGGCTACTACTGCCTCGACTCGAGACCGCTGTTTTTCGTGTCGGGTTTTACGGTACTAGTAGCAGCAGTAATGGCGGTAGTACCGCTCCAAGCGGTAGTACCGCCAATACTTCCGCGGTAGTACCGCTCTAGGGCCAGGACCCTGCATCCCTCGTCAGCGCGGCAGTACCGCTGGGAGGGAGCGGTAGTACCGCTTATCAGCGGTAGTACCGTCCTGCCCAAGCGGTAGTACCGCTCTGTGCGTGGCTGTTTGGGGGGGGGGGTAACGGTTGGACTGTTTCCCCCACTATATAAAGGTGTCTTCTTCCCCATAGTTGACCAACCTCTTCCCCCAAAAGCTCCAATGTTGCTCCAAGCTCCATTTTCACCCGATCTCTCTCCCTAGCCAATCAAACTTGTTGATTTGCTCGGGATTGGTTGAGAAGGCCCCGATCTACACTTCCACCAAGAGAAATTTGATTCTCCCTCTAATCCCTAGCGGATCTTGTTACTCTTGGGTGTTTGAGCACCCTAGACAGTTGAGGTCACCTCGGAGCCATAGTCCATTGTGGTGAAGCTTCATGGTGTCGTTGGGATCCTCCAATTAAGTTGTGGAGATTGCCCCAATCTTGTCTGTAAAGGTTCGGTCGCCGCCTTCAAGGGCACCAATAGTGGATTCACGGCATCTCGCATTGTGTGAGGGCGTGAGGAGAATACGGCGGCCCTAGTGGCTTCTTGGGGAGCATTGTGCCTCCACACCGCTCTAACGGAGACGTACTTCCCCTTAAAAGGAAGGAACTTCGGTAACCCATCCTCGTCTCCACCGGCTCCACTCTTGGTTATTTCGTGCCTTTACTTTTGCAAGCCTACTTGTGTTGTATCCCTTGCTTGCTTATGTGCTAGTTGTTATTGCATCATATAGGTTGCTCACATAGTTGCATATCTGGACAACCTATTTTGTTGCAAAGTTTAAATTGGTAAAGAAAAGCTTAAAAATTGTTAGTTGCCTATTCACCCCCCCCCCCTCTAGTCAACTATATCAATCCTTTCACTTGATGTGCCTGGTCTTCTTGTGAAACCTGGGCTCCTTCTTGGACTGATCCATATTGAACTTCTTCAATATCTTATCAAGGTATGTGCTTTGTGAAAGACCTATGAGGCGTCTTGATCTATCTCTATAGATCTTGATGCCTAATATGTAAGCAGCTTCTCCAAGGTCCTTCATTGAAAAACACTTATTCAAGTAGGCCTTAATGCTGTCCAAAAGTTCTATATCATTTCCCATCAAAAGTATGTCATCCACATATAATATGAGAAATGCTTCAGAGCTCCCACTCACTTTCTTGTAAACGCAGGCTTCTCCATAAGTCTGCATAAACCCAAACGCTTTGATCATCTCATTAGAGCGAATGTTCCAACTCCGAGATGCTTGCACCAGCCCATAGATGGAGCGCTGGAGCTTACATACCTTGTTAGCATTCTTAGGGTCGACAAAACCTTACGGCTGCATCATATACAGTTCTTCCTTAAGGTGACCATTAAAGAATGTCATTTTGACGTCCATTTGCCATATCTCATAATCATAGTATGCGGCAATTGCTAACATGATTCGGATGGACTTGAGCTTCACTACGGGAGAGAATGTCTCATCGTAGTCAATCCCTTGAACTTGTCGATAACCCTTAGCGACAAGTCGAGCTTTATATGTGGTAACATTACCATCCGCGTCCGTCTTCTTCTTCAAGATCCATTTGTTTTCTATTGCTCGCCAATCATCGGGCAAGTCTGTCAAAGTCCATATTTTGTTTTCATACATGGATCCTATCTCAGATTGCATGGCTTCAAGCCATTTGTTGGAATCTGGGCCCGCCATCGCTTCTTCATAGTTCGAAGGTTCACCGTTGTCTAACAACATGATTTCCAAGACAGGGTTGCCGTACCACTCTGGTGCGGAACGTGTCCTTGTGGACCTTCGAAGTCCAGTAGGAGCTTGATCCGAAGTATCTTGATCATCATCATTAACCTCCTCTCTTGTCGGTGCAGGCACCACAGGAACGTCTTCCTGAGTTGCGCTACTTACTGTTTCAAGAGGTAGTACTTCATCAAGCTCTACTTTCCTCCCACTTAATTCTTTCGAGAGAAACTCTTTCTCCAGAAAGGACCCGTTCTTGGCAACAAAGATCTTGCCCTTGGATCTTAAGTAGAAGGTATACTCAATGGTTTCCTTAGGGTATCCTATGAAGACGCATTTTTCCAATTTGGGTTCGAGCTTCTCAGGTTGAAGTTTCTTGACATAAGCATCGCATCCCCAAACTTTTAGAAACGACAGCCTAGGTTTCTTCCCAAACTATAATTCATACGACGTCGTCTCAATGGATTTAGACGGTGCCCTATTTAAAGTGAATGTAGCTGTCTCTAGAGCGTATCCCCAAAATGATAGTGGTAAATCGGTTAGTGACATGATAGATCGCACCATATCCAATAGAGTGCGATTATGACGTTCGGACACACCATTACACTGAGGTGTTCCAGGCGGCGTGAGTTGTGAAACGATTCCACATTTCCTTAAGTGCGTACCAAATTCATGACTTAAATATTCTCCCCCACGATTTGATCGTAATTACTTTATCTTTCGGTCATGTTGATTCTCTACCTCATTCTGAAATTCCTTGAACTTTTCAAAGGTCTCAGACTTGTGTTTCATCAAGTAGACATACCCATATCTCACTACAAAAAAATACACTTCCGTGATGATACATGTTTGTCACAGTAGGTCGCATTTTTTGTCATGCATGTACATCCATGACAAATTTATGACAGAATCAAGATAGTCATACCTGTGCTGTCGTAGAAGTGTTCGATGACATTACCAAAATTATCATCACGGAAGTGTCCACTTACATGACGATAAATCATGCGACACAGAAGTGCTTTCGTCAAGGGTGACCGACACATGGCATCCACCTTAACGGAACACCATTAAGCTATCGGGTCGGGTTTTGGAACCGATAACCCGTTAACAGCCCCGACCAATGGGGATTTTCCACGTGTAAAGTCATCATTGGCTGGAGGAAACACGTGTCGGCTCATCGTTGGGACAGTTGTCATCCACTCATTGGAAACACGTGTCGGCTCATCGTTAAGGTGCCTATGATACGTCGACACGTGGCACAGCCAATCAAGTTTAAATGGGCCGGCCCAACTAAAGGCCCACAAGATTTGGCGGCCCATAATGTGCCGGCCCAGTTAAAGGCCCACGAGATTTTGCGGACTATAATGGGCTGGCCCAGCTAAAGGCCCACAAGATTTCACGGGCCATAATAGGCCGGCCCAGGTAAAGGCCCAGGAGATTTTTGTGTGCCATAATGGGCCGGCCCAGGTAAAGGCCCACAAAACTCTTGCGGATCATAATGGGCCGGCCCAGCTAAAGGCCCACGAGATTTCGCCGACATTAATGGGCCGGCCCAGCTGTAGGCCCACAAGATTTTGAGGACCCTAGTAGGCCGGCCCATTAATTGGCTGCCATGTTTTGGGCCAAATGCCGGGCCATAATTGATCCGGTTCATTAATGGCCTGCCACGTTCCGGGCCTAGTAATGGACCATATAAGATCCGGCCCGTTAAAAGCCTCCCACTTTCTGGGACAAATCACGGCCCAGATCAGGTCTGGCCCTTTAAGAGGCTTTGGGCTCAATTATGGCCCATATCAGATTCGGCCCATTGATTGGACGCTATGCTTTTGGGCCCACTTGCTAAAGGCCCATTTAGTAATTCGGCCTGATATTAGTTTCGGCATGTTAAGGGCACATTTAACATTTCGGCCCTATATTAATTTCGGCCTGTTAAAAGCCCGTCATATAGTTGGGCCTAACTACGGCCCGGGTTGCATCCGGCCTACTCGCAGCCGATATCTGATTGGGCCAAACAAGGACCGAGACAACTTTGGCATGTTAAAAGCTCATGAATTGATTCACACAATCATGGGCCGGGGTCCATTTCGGACTGCCGCCAGCCCGTGAGCTATTCGGCACGTTTCAGGACCAACCTACTTCTCAGCCTCCTAAAATCCCATTGAGTTTTCTTGCAAAAAGAGGGCCGGGGGTTACTCGGCCTATTAAAGGCCCGAATCTACTAGTGGGCCAGTTTGACGGGGCCCATGATGCAGATCATACATCGTGATTGCATGACGGAATGATTATGTACTGTAATTTTACGCTTTGGCCGGTTTACTGCGAAGACAGGATATATATACAGTAAAATAACTGCAGCATCGTGAATAAGAAAAAATCTAGACTATACAATAAAGAAATTATGGCATATTACATCCACTAGGCATCAAAGTTCGCCACTATGATAATAAAGCAGAAGCAGACAGCAGATTACATACACTGGGCATCAAAGATCGTCACCAGTGCAAATAAACACGCCGACAAAATAATATACAAAACTGACAGCACTTCAATAGAGTTCAAGAAAGGTTAGCCCTGCTGGGGAGCTGCAGCGCAAGCAGCTGAGCAAGATGATGAGATTGCGCTTGTTCAACACTTATATCTTCCTCACTTTGAAAGATAAACAAGCAGACAGATGAAAGGTTTTGCACATAAAAGTATCAGTGCTGACAATTCATCACATTTCTTACTGACGAATAAAGTGACACAATTTAAAATTGCATTAACACAATATGGTATTGTTCAGGTCAAGACATGGCAGGAATTGACATTGTGAAGGAGTTGGCAGCTTCACGACACCACTGGATTACAGATCAAGAACTTATAAGTATCAATGGTTAGTGTGCTGTCAATTTATCCCATTTCAGATTGGCAAATAAAGAGGCGGTTTAAATAATAGTAGAATGATATGACATTGATCATAGTTAAGACATTGCAGAATATGACATTGTGCTGTAGTGGGTAGGTTCACCACACCACTGGATTACGGATGAAGAACAGAAGTGTACATGAAGTGCAAAAGAAGATCACTTGCTCTGTATAGTTTAATTTACATGGTATGAAGAAGGAACTTGGTTGTACAACTGAAAACTTAAATTGAGAAGGACAAACTTTTTTTATGAACTACATAATAAACTTTAAACATGCAATTTGATGCAAACACCAAAAATAAACAGTTGTTGCGGTCATGCCTAACCAAATATACACAACAAAGTTTGAAGGCTTGAGAAGGACAAACTTACATTACTGGTGAAGACAGGCTCTATAAAGCCCTTGTCCATGCTGATGGGGGGGGGCAATTCAAGAAGCTTAGCACAGAATGTTCTTCATAAGCATTGCCTTTATTCTACATTTTGTTGAGAGTAAATATAGATGTGATAATATACGAAAACATGGACAATATTTAAGACAAGATGAAGAGTGATGCTACATAACCAAGTAGCTATAAATGTATGTGCAGCGATACAGGCAAAAGGCACAGCCAAGAGCAATGCACAACTAAACTTCTTCAGTACCAACCTTATGGTAAGAGTAAATATAGATCTGATGTGTAGAAAATGGAGGGCAAAGGAAAATAAGCTGAAGAGTTGAAAGGATCGATATAGTTGACTAGAGGGGGGGGGGGTGAATAGGCAACTAACAATTTTAAGCTTTTCTTTACCAATTTAAACTTTGTAACAAAATAGGTTGTCTAGATATGCAACTATGTGAGCAACCTATATGATGCAATAACAACTAGCACATAAGCAAGCAAGGGATACAACACAAGTAGGCTTGCAAAAGTAAAGGCACGAAATAACCAAGAGTGGAGCCGGTGGAGACAAGGATGTGTTACCGATGTTCCTTCCTTTTAAGGGGAAGTACGTCTCCGTTAGAGCAGTGTGGAGGCACAATGCTCCCCAAGAAGCCACTAGGGCCACCGTATTCTCCTCATGCCCTCACACAATGCGAGATGTCGTGAATCCACTATTGGTGCCGTTGAAGGCGGCGACCGAACCTTTACAAACAAGGTTGGGGCAATCTCCACAACTTAATTGGAGGATCCCAACGACACCACGAAGCTTCACCACAATGGACTATGGCTCCGAGGTGACCTCAACCGTCTAGGGTGCTTAAACACCCAAGAGTAACAAGATCCGCTAGGGATTAGAGGGGGAATCAAATTTCTCTTGGTGGAAGTGTAGATCGGGGCCTTCTCAACCAATCCCGAGCAAATCAACAAGTTTGATTGGCTAGGGAGAGAGATCGGATGAAAATGGAGCTTGGAGCAACATTGGAGCTTTTGGGGGAAGAGGTTGGTCAACTATGGGGAAGAAGACACCTTTATATAGTGGGGGAAACAGTCCAACCGTTACCCCCCCCAAACAGCCACGCACAGAGCGGTACTACCGCTTGGGCAGGACGGTACTACCGCTGATAAGCGGTACTACCGCTCCCTCCAAGCGGTACTGCCGTGCTGACGAGGGATGTAGGGTCCTGGCGCCAGAGGGGTACTACCGCGGAAGTATTGGCGGTACTACCGCTTGGAGCGGTACTACCGCCATTACTGCAGCTACTAGTACCGTAAAACCCGACACGAAAAACAGCGGTCTCGAGTCGAGGCGGTAGTAGCCCGGAACGACTGTGGTACTATGGCCAAAGACCGCAAGCGGTACTACCGCTTGACGTGCTTCGGCGGTACTATCGCTGAGGACTGCGGTACTACCACTGGGACAGGATAGGGCAGGCACAGATAGGAAAGGTAGCTCCAACGAAGCGCAAAGAAACATCGGGTGTGATAAGGATGTGTACGTGTTGATTCCACCCTAGCCTTACCAAAGCGGATCCCTGCTTGATAGTACGGTGACTCCTATGAAACTAGTCCACCAACAGAGAAAAGAAGGAGCTACACCGTCTTGAATAAAACACCGAGGGGAGGTAATCGTCTCGTGCCAAAGGATGAATCTCTGAAAGAACTCAACGCACACAATTAGTCCGCAAAAGCATTGTCATCAATCACCAAAACATCTTGGGGATAAATATGCCCTTACAATCTCCCCATTTTTGGTGGATTGATGACAATACGGGATTTGCACAAACAGGAAAGATATAGGATAAGTGCAAAACCCCACCATCCTAAAATGTAGATGGGCTCCCCCTAGATGTGTGCTATCTAGATAAGTGCTTTGGACTGCACGGCACACATACTAGGATCAACGCTCCCCCTACATTTTAGAGACCAAACACCTAAGCAGGGTATATGAGAGCAACATAGATAACAGGATAAGCATGCAACTCATAAGCTAGATAGTGACATAGATAATGATATCGAAATATAAGGTAGCATATGTCTCACACCATATGACTGGAACTTAGGTCTCACTGACACAAACCAAACAAAGCAAACCGCGAGAGAACACAAACATAGAAGATGGAAGACACAAAACACAAATCCCTAAACTCTCTCCTCCTTTGGCATCGAGACACCAAAAAGGAGAGGGAGTGTTGCTACGGCTCCAGGTGATAGCAGGAGAGGGACTCAAATATCATATCTCAGCGGGATCATATGCGCCACCGTCGTCGGTCGGGAAGTGCTCGGCATCAGAATCGGTCCACGGGCAGTGCTGCTGAATCCACTCCTCCTCCTCAGTAAGCTGGTCCTCAGATCCACTGTTAACGGTGGCACCCAACTGACGCATGAGCTCTTTGTGACGACCTCGGGCCTTCTTCTCAGCCACATGAGTCATGTACTGACCGTGAGACTCCATGCAGAACAGCTTCTTCATCTTGAGCTTGAGCTTCTTTGCCCAAGAGGGCTCTGGCGTAGAAGGCACATAGTCGTCATCATCATCCTCAGCCTCAGCCTCAGCCTCCACCTCGGTCTCCATGGCAGTAGCAGACGAAGGACCTCCAGATTTAGGGACATGAGTGCCCCAGTTTTCCTTCTTCCTCAGACGCTTGATGTCGTGAGAAACCAACTCTCCAGTCTCTAGCATCACCTTGGGATAGACACGATCCCAGGCCTTCTCAATAAGCAACATGATGAACGGACCATAAATCGGGCACTTGTGCTCGGAGATAGCAGATAAAAGCTCAGACCACATAACATGAGAGATATCCAGGGACTCTCTGGTGTTTTGTTCCTTCTCACGCTGGCAGAAGAGAAGCATGTCCACGAGATAAGAATGAACCATATTCAGATTCCCGATGCGAGGGAAAAGAGTCTCACGGAAGACACGGTGAAGAATGTCCAGAAAGGCAAGCAGCTCATACGTTTCCTTCTTCGTCTCAGGGTTGATCTTCAAAGTGCAGTAGGGCCATAGAGCTTGCTTGTGAGTGGAGGTGGTGTTGCGGTGTGGGCGAAAACTGACAGGAGATGCAAGTCCTTGATCTTCCACCCCAATCAACTCCATGAACGCCTTCCACTTGACTGAAAGCAACTTGCCATTGGTCATCCAAGTCAGTGTCCTGTCCTCGTCAGTCCCGAGATGAACCATGGCATAGAATTGGGCCACAATATCAGCATCATAATCTTTGTTGAATTGCATGATTCCAAGAATGTTCAGTTGAGTGCACATCTAAAGAGCTTCACCAAAGTATTCAGGATCCTTCTCCATATGGTCGGTGTCGATGGAGTGCACGTTAACAAAGAGGTTCTTCTTGGCTTTGAGTACATCAAAGAAGATGGAAAACTGAAACCTGTTCCAGAACGGACGGTTGACCAAAGTGGGATCTTGGTCTGCCTCATAGGGGTTGCGGCGACACCTTGCCCAGAACTCCTTGGGTTGCATTTCTGGCACGGTTTTGCCAGATTGCTTCGGATTGACAGCAGACTTCTTTTTGAGTTGAGGTGGAGGTGGAGCACTTGAGGAACCTCTTGCAGACTCAGTTGTGCGGTAACGCTTGGACGTGGCACGACCGGGGTTGATACGCCGAGTCTGATGCTCAGGAAGCTCATCACCTGGAACCACACACAAGAACATGCAAACAACCAGAAAGAACGAGCATAAGCCACCAAACAAAACCAAAAAGATCACTGAGAGGTAAGAGTATGGTGGAACCTGGTAGAGGGCGGTAGTACCGCGACCTGTGAGCGGCAGTACCGCTCCAAGCGGTAGTACCGCTCCAGAGAGAGCGGTAGTACCGCTCAAGACGGGGAAACAACAGTTTCCTACTGCCGTGGTCAGATTCGGCACTACCGTCCTACCAAATTCAAAAATACTTCTACCAACCACCAATCCAAACTACCTAGATGCCTTCTCCATCCTACTCAAGCCTAGATTTGGCCAAAAATCTAGAGATGCAACCACTATTGCCCCTAAGATGCTAGATTGGAAATCTAGTCAAGAAGAGAGAGGGAACGGGGGCAATACCGGCATCCATGGCAAGAGGACAAGGTGGGGATCGTCTCCACCGAAGGAAATGGAGAGGAACGCCCAGGAGAAGGAGATCCGCTGGAGCCCTCCCGCGGCGCCGGTTGCTAGAGAGACGAACAGAGCGAGGGGGCGAGCGAATGGGTATGGGGGAGAAGAAAACTCCCCCTGCCCTCGATATAACCCCATGCCCCCGCCTCGCAGCAGTAGTACCGTGCACCACCAGCGGTAGTACCGCTCAGCAACCAACAGGCCTCTATACATACGGCTAAAGCTCAAAAAGAAACGAAAAAACACAGCCAAGAAGGAGGAAAGACCAACACGGCCACAAACACACTAACAACGGTCCAGAACCCACCTCTTCAAGAGAGGGCGGTGGCCGAGGCCACCTATGTTTGAGTCAAGAGGTATGGCGTTGCGAAGATTTTAACCTTGGACCCATGACCAAAACTCGTCATTGAAGCACTAGTACCATAAAAAAATGGTTAAAGTGAAAGACTAGATCAATTTATGCATAATGGGGGGAGGGAGAGTTCATTGAGAGAACAACACTCCCCCTATGTCCATGCCTACATCTAAACTAGACAACAAGTTGAGTGAGTTGGATGTGCAAGGGTTCAAGTCACATTGCTCGAATCAATGATATTTAGCTCATGCCTTAACTCGTGAAATCTTGCTTCATCCAAGGCTTCGTGAAAATATCTGCAAGGTTATCATGAGTGTTGACATACTTGAGCTCGATCTCCCCTCGCCTAATGTGATTCTGGATGAAATGGTACCGAATCTCAATATGCTTCATCTTGAAGTGTTGCACCGGGTTGAGAGAAATCTTGATGGCACTTTCGTTATCACACCAAAGAGGCACTTTGTCACAAATGACACCGTATTCCTTTAAAGTTTGCCTCATCCATAAGAGTTGTGCACAACAACTACCGGCCACCACATATTCCGCTTCGATGGACGAGAGAGACACACAACTTTGCTTCTTGGAAGACCAACTCACCAAAGAGCACCCAAGAAATTGGCACCCTCCGGAAGTGGGCTTCCTATCCACTTTGTCTCCCGCCCGATGGGAATCCGTAAATCCTTCAAGCTTGAAGTTTGCCCCTCTTGGGTACCATAAGCCAAAGTTTAGGGTATGAGCCAAATATCGAAAGATTCGCTTGACCGCCACATAGTGACTTTCCTTTGGTGCGGCTTGAAACCGTGCACACATTCCCACACTCAACATGATATCCGGTCTAGATGCACAAAGGTAAAGCAAGGAGCCAATCATGGAGTGATATACCTTTTGATCCACCGCTTTACCATTGGGATCAATGTTAAGTTGGCACTTGGCAGGCATTGGTGTAGTAGCCGGCTTGACATCACTTAGCTTGAATCTTTTTAGCATGTCTTGAGTGTATTTGGCTTGGTTGATGAAGGTACCTTCTCTTCGTTGTTTGATATCAAAACCAAGGAAGAACTTCAACTCTCCCATCGAAGACATCTTGAACTTGGAGGTCATGAGAGCGGCAAATTCCTCATTGAAAGCTTTGTTAGGGGAACCAAAGATAATATCATCAACATATAGTTGGCATACAAACAACTCCCCTTTGACCTTCTTAGTAAAAAGAGTGGAATCGATTTGCCCCACCTCAAATCCACGACCTTGTAACAACTCGGTAAGGTGGTCATACCACGCACGTGGGGCTTGTTTAAGGCCATAGAGTGCCTTATCGAGTTGATACACATGATCCTGGAAGTAGGGATCCTCAAACCCGGGGGGTTGCTTGACATAGACCAACTCATTAATAGGACCATTAATAAAAGCACTTTTCACATCCATTTGTTGCAACTTAAAGTTGTGATGGGAAGCATAAGCAATCAACAGACGTATGGATTCAAGACGAGCAACGGGAGCAAAGGTTTCACCGTAGTCGATACCCTCGACTTGGAAGTAGCCTTGTGCTACCAATCTTGCCTTTTTGCGAATGATGTTCCCATGAGCATCTTGCTTGTTCTTGAAAATCCACTTGGTTCCAATGACGTTGTGGTTCCCCGTTGGCCTTGGCACCAATCTCCACACCTTGTTGTACTCGAAGTTGTTGAGTTCTTCATGCATGGCATTGAGCCAATCTGAGTCTTCGAGCGCCTCATAGACCTTTTGGGGTTCAACACAAGAGACAAACGCGTGATGTTCACAATAGTTTGCTAATTGTCTATGAGTGCTTACCCCCTTTGTTTGGCTTCCAACCACATTTTCCATGAGATGGCCTTTGGTGGTGAGCTTGGAAGCAATCTTCACGGCACGACGCTCTGATTCCTCCTCGGATGTGGAAGGAGGAGGGTTAACTTGATTATCTTGAGCGCCGTCTTGAGCTTGTTCTTGATCTTGAGCTTCCTCATGATCTTGAACTTACTCGAGGGAGGACTTGACCTTGGGCATCATTTAGAGGTTCACCACCATCTTGAGGTTGATCTTGCCCTTGGTCTTGTTCACTAGGTTGAGGGCCTTCACTTTGTTCTTCGGAAGCGTGTGGGTCTTGGGGAGGTGATGGCTCCACTTGAGTGGAGCATTATCCTTCTCCTTCGGCCACAAGGGGTTCCTCAATGGGTAGAATATGACCAATACCCATTCTTCTTATGGCTTGGGGAGGAATTTCATCACCTACATCACAAGTACCACTTTGCTCCACTTGGGAGCCTTTATTTTCATCAAACTCCATGTTACACGTCTCCTCAATGAGTCCATTGGACTTGTTGAGAACACGGTAAGCATGAGAGTTTGTAGCATAACCAACAAATATGCCCTCATAAGCTCTAGCCTCAAATTTAGACAAGTGAACACCTTTCTTGAGAATGAAACACTTACAACCGAACACCCAGAAGTACTTGAGATTGGGCTTGTTGCCGGTGAGTATCTCATAAGGAGTCTTGTTCAAGCCTTTGCGGAGATAGAGCCGATTGGATGCATGACATGCGGTGTTGATGGCTTCGGCCCAAAAGTTGTATGGAGACTTGAACTCCGCCATCATGGTTGAGGGAGTCCTGGACTAGGGGGTGTCCGGACAGCCGGACTATCAATATCCGCCGGACTCCAAGACTACGAAGATACAAGATTGAAGACTCCGGCTCGTGTCCGGATGGTACTTTCCTTGGCGTGGAAGGCAAGCTTGGCAATACGGATGTGTAGATCTCCTACCATTGTAACCGACTCTGTGTAACCCTAGCCTCCTCCGGTGTCTATATAAACCGGAGGGCTTTAGTCCGTAGGACAACATACATTACAACAATCATACCATAGGCTAGCTTCTAGGGTTTAGCCTCCTTGATCTCGTGGTAGATCTACTCTTGTACTACCCATATCATCAATATTAATCAAGCAGGACGTAGGGTTTTACCTCCATCGAGAGGGCCCGAACCTGGGTAAAACATTGTGTCCCTTGTCTCCTGTTACCATCCGCCTAGACGCACAGTTTGGGACCCCCTACCCGAGATCCGCCGGTTTTGACACCGACATTGGTGCTTTCATTGAGAGTTCCTCTGTGTCGTCACCGATAGAGCGGATGCCTCCACCCGTCTTCAAAGACGGTGTTTTCGCCGGAGGGGCCTTGGCCGCCGGCCAAACTATCCGGCTTGGTGGTTTTCTCATGACCGCATGTCCGGCCGCCGCTTCGACAATGACTTCTCAAGTCGTCGAAAGCAATCTTCACGTCAGCCCTAAAGCTGCCGAACAGTTAGATCCAATAGAGCTCTTGTCTGTTAACGAGCTCTTGGATCGCATCGCCGCCCTGGGAGTTGCTATGGACTAAAACCAGATTGGGCTTAAAACCGATCTGAGAGAGATTAACTCTCCCCAGGCCACCCACCACGTCGCAGTGGTAGAGGAGCAATACGGCAACTCTTTGCCAGTGTTGAAAACAATTCATGTCCGGATTCCCGAACCCTCCATGCCGGATTCCCGCGGGGGGACGGACTTCGATCGAGCATTGAACTTAAAATCATGCATCGCCCCGGACTCGCTGGATTGTCCCCAGCAAACCACACTTCCGAATTCGGAAACCCCTTGGCCTTTGAGCCTCAAGATGGGCAGGGATCCGGATTTTATTCCACCCACCCGCCCAGACATATGCGATCTATCTCTAATACGGCAAGAGCCTACTGAAATAGTACATCACTACTGGGCCAGATTCCTCCTGGTTATGGACAGGATAAAGGACTGCCGAGAGGAAAACGCAATATCAATCTTCCGCAATAACTGCACGGACAAGGGAATACTAAATGCCATTGATCGTCGCAAAATTACGTGCTTCACCGATCTGGCATCCATTGTACGAAAGTACTGTGCGATGGAGAGTTTCCGGAAAACCGAAAATCAATTTTGGGATAATCCAGCCCCAAACCCAGTCCGCAGTAAAAGGGCGCCTTACACTCAGGCCCCAGATGCAAAAACGAAAAAACAAAAACCCAATAAGGGAAACGGAACCGTACTGGAGGGATGGCTCAATGGACCCTGTAAGCTTCATAGTACAGAGGGAGCCGTCCCAACACATAGCCTTCGAGCATGTTGGATATTACGGCAGGTGGCCAAAAGTGGCGAAGAGCTTCTAGCTCCGGGAAACCACTCCAACAATACCAGCACGGTATCAACAGTCTTCGAGACTTTCGCATCAAATAATAGGCGTAAACGATCAATCCGCGAACTCGCCGAAGTCTACCAAGTAGCAACAGCAAATCCATGGAGCGACTCAGCTATTACCTTCAATGGCTGCGACGAGCCCACATTCCGAACAACCAGAGCCCCAGCTGCACTGGTACTTAGTCCCATAGTGGACGGCTTTTGACTGACAAAAGTCCTCATGGATGGCGGCAGCGGACTAAACCTCATTTATGAGGAAACTCTGCGAAAAATGGAAATCGATTGGAGCCGTATTGAGCGAAGCAGCACAACCTTTAGAGGAATAATCCCTAGCCGGGAAGCGCGCTGCACCGGAAAAATCTCACTCGATGTGGTGTTCGGCTCTCCAGACAATTACAGATCTGAAGAAGTCACGTTCCAGGTGGCCTCGTTCAGTAGTGGGTATCATGCCATATTAGGACGAGAGGCATTCACAATTTTTCAAGCAATACCTCATTACGGGTACATGAAGCTCAAAATTCCTGGGCCCAGCGGAATAATCACTCTCGCTAGTGATCCGGACATAGCACTCCGCGCCAAAAACAAGACAGCCGCACTAGCCCTCGAGGCACTATCCGAAGCCTTAGCGGCAGAGGAACTCACCGCGCTGCGCTCTACGGTGAACAGGGATGATGTGATACTCGATAAAAGATCCAAGTCCACCTCCTTCAAACCAGTAGACGAGATAATAAAATTCCAGGTCCATCCAACGGACCCAACAAAGACGGCCTCCATTGGGGCACAATTGAACGCCGAAGTAGATGCCGCACTGCGCGAATTCCTTCGGGAAAATTGGGATATCTTCGCCTGGCATCCTTCGTACATGCCCGGAATCCCTCGCAGGTTGGCAGAACACAGCCTAAACATCCTAAAAGGATTCAAGCTAGTCAAACAGGCTCTTCGACGATTTTCCAAGCCCAAAAGACAGGCAATGGGAGAAGAGCTAGCCAAACTACTGGAAGCCGGATTCATTAGAGATATCAAACATCCGGACTGGCTAGCAAATTTGGTGATGGTACCAAAGAAGGATAAATCCTGGCGCCTTTGTGTCGATTTTAAAGACCTCAATAAAGCTTGCCCAAAGGATCCCTTCCCTCTCCCCCGCATCGATCAAATTATCGATGCTACAGCAGGGCACGATTCGTTGTGCTTCCTGGACGCATACTCTGGCTATCATCAAATCAAGATGGTGGAAGCAGACCAAGCCGCAACGGCATTTATCACTCCATATGGACCATTCTGCTTCAACACGATGCCCTTCGGACTCAAAAACGCCGGCGCAACATATCAGCGCATGATTCAGACATGTCTGGCTACCCAGATCGGCAAAACAGTCGAGGCATACGTAGACGACGTAGTCGTCAAAACAAAACACGTCGAAACTTTAGTAGACGATTTGAGGCTCACATTCGACAACCTCAGAGCATATGACATCAAGCTAAATCCGGAGAAATGCGTTTTCGGCGTACCAGCCGGAAAGCTGCTGGGCTTCATCGTATCCGGTAGAGGAATTGAAGCAAATCCGGCCAAAATCCGAGCTCTGTCACAGTTGGATATTCCAAAAGACCTCAAACAAATACAAAAATTAACAGGATGCGTGGCAGCCCTAAGCCGCTTTATCTCCCGTTTAGGAGAAAAGGCGCTGCCCCTCTATCGCCTCCTCAGGCGCACCGAACACTTCGAGTGGACGGATGCCGCCACTGCCGGACTCGAAGAAATAAAGGCCATATTGGCAACAAATCCGGTCCTCGCTGCGCCCACTTTGGGCGAACCAATGTTGTTATACATCGCAGCAACGCATCAAGTTGTAAGCGCGGTCCTCGTCGTCGAACGAGTGACAGAAGGGCATAAATTCCCTCTTCAAAAACCAGTGTACTATGTATCCACTATGTTAACCCCCTGCAAATCCCGTTACCCGCACTATCAAAAGATAGCATATGCGGTGTTCATGGCGTCCCGGAAACTCCAGCACTACTTTCAAGAGTGTTCAATAACAGTGGCCTCTGAAGTACCACTCAATGACATTATAAATAACCGCGACGCAACGGGCAGGATTGCAAAATGGGCCATTGAGCTCTTGCCATTCGACATAACTTATAAACCTCGACGAGCTATAAAGTCACAAGTTTTGGCTGACTTCGTTGCCGAATGGACTGAAGCCGAACTCCCTAAAGAGTACGGCGCATACTCCAATTGGATTATGCATTTCGAGGGCTCCAAAATGTTGGCCGGACTGGGGGCTGGCGTCGTACTAACGTCCCCAACCGGAGATACAGTCCAGTATGTACTTCAAATAATGTACACGGACTCCAACAATGCAGCCGAATACGAGGCCCTGTTAGATGGTCTCCGGATGGCAGTCTCCATGGGCATTCAACGCCTAGAGGTGCGCGGGGATTCAAACCTTGCAATATCCCAAATAAATGGAGACTTTGACGCCAAGGATCCGAAAATGGCAGCATATCGCAACGTTGTCCTAAAAATGTCAGCTCGGTTTGAAGGACTGGAATTCCATCACATAGCTCGAGATAATAACCAGGCGGCCGACATACTGGCATGCATCGGTGCGAAGCGTGATGCCGTCCCTCCTAATATCTTCCTGGAACGGCTCTTCAAGCCATCCGTACTATGGGAAGAGGAGCCCGGTAGTGATAAACCGGAGCAAACCGCACCAACCGGTGATTCGACAGATGACATAACACCCTCCGCCCACGTCATAATGGTAGTAATCGCCGCGTGGACAGAACCTTTCCTAGCCTACTTACTTAGGCAGGAACTTCCCGAAGACCAAAATGAGGCCCGCTGCATAGTCCGGCGATCAAAGGCCTACAAGGTCCATGAGGGAGAACTTTATAAGAAAAGTACCACCGGAGTCCTTCAAAGGTGTATCTCCGAAGAAGAAGGGCGAAACCTCCTGGCTGAAATTCATGACGGACTAGGCGGACATCACGCAGCAGCCTGGGCCCTTGTAGGAAAGGCATTCCGTACAGGATTTTATTGGCCGACGGCTCGGGCAGACGCACAGGACTTGGTCCAGCGATGCGTTGGTTGTCAGCTCTTTGCTAATCAGAGCCATATGCCACCCACCGCCCTCAAAACCATACCCATTACCTGGCCGTTCGCGGTCTAGGGGCTTGACATGGTCGGACCCCTTAAAGGGGGAACCCACAAGCAAAGGTACCTATTGGTCATGGTGGATAAATTCACCAAATGGATAGAGGCCAAACCGGTCAAAACGGCAGAGTCCGGACCAGTGATAAACTTTATATCAGGGGTGGTACACCGTTACGGAGTCCCCCACAGCATCATCACCGACAACGGCACGAACTTCACAGCCGACGAGGTTAAGTCATGGTGCAAAAATATGGGCATCAAGCTCGATTATGCTTCAGTTTATCACCCTCAAACCAACGGTCAAGTGGAAAGAGCAAATGGTCTAATCATGAGCGGCATTAAACCCAGATTAGTGAGCTCACTTACTAAATTCGACACACAATGGGTCGAGGAGCTCGACTCCGTACTCTGGGGGCTGCGGACAACGCCTAACCGTACTACCGGATTCACACCATTTTTTATGGTATACGGCGCAGAGGCAGTCTTGCCCTGTGACATTATTCATGACTCACCTCGAGTGCGCATGTATGAGGAAAGAGACGCCGAGCTTGATCGGCAGGACAGCTTGGACACATTGGAGGAAGAACGTGACGTCGCGAAGGCTCGTTCCTCATTCTATCAGCAGCAGGCCCGAAGATATCAAAGCAGAGAAGTACGGGCCAAGACTTACAACGTTGGTGAACTAGTTCTACGCCTGCCGGACAAGAAAAAGGACAATCTCAAGCCCAAATGGGAGGGCCCCTTCATTATCGATCAAGTACTGACCGGCAGAGCATACCGTCTACGAAATGCGTCGGATAACCGACTCGAGCCGAACCCATGGAACGCAGCCCGCCTCCGACGATTCTATGCCTAGCGCCGGACTAAGAGTTCGTCCCCTTCCCCCGTCCAAACTTTTACACTTTGGCTGTCTTTTATTTCTCTTTTTATCCTTTTTACTTAAAAGCCCTTCCGGGCCTATTTTCGCATTCTTTGCATACGCATGATGTGCCATCCGCACTCATTATTCCTGGGGGCTTCTTTTACAGAAGCTTAATTATACGGGTTTCATACCCAGCACATGTGTCAAGCTTCCACATGTACCTTTTACTCGCCATTATATGCATCGATATGACTTAAGTTTTGGCCAAGCTGGGTTGCCTGGCTCCTGTGCTTACCCCTACGTTCCCGATTGATCGGCTAGGAGGTAAAGGGAGCACCTCTGCGATTGTTACTGCCGGGTCAGCCGGATGTGTACCTCAGACTGGGTGAAGCCGAAAGCTAGCGTTCTTAAGGGAATATTCGGTCGGTGACTTAAAAGATGACTTTTTACCTATTTATCTATCTGCCCCAAATGTTTTACTGCTTTCTTTGCAGTCTGGACATGCACTTTAGGGCATGCCTCCCAGGGAAAGGAACCCTTAACGGAACTATTCTCCCTGGAAGATGTTTCTTACTAACCATGTAATATAACATAACTAGTTGGGCACTTGTCTGATAAAGCACTAATGACCCATAAGCCTGGTCTCCATGCATACCACGGTTGTTTCTTACCAAAAAGGTATTCGGACACACTCCGGACTCTAGGGTCCCGAGGTCGAAGCGAAAAGGTCGGCAAAGACAAACGATCTACAATCCGGCTAGAAGGCATTTCACATGTCACTTTAAAGGATAACATACATTGCAAATTTATTGATTGTATTCCTCCTCAATCCCGTCTAACAGGCTGTCTAGTTTATAGTCCCGTTGGGAAAATTTGGCAGCCAACTCTACTTGGCTGTGTACTAAACTCACAGGGATCTCCTTCCCGTCGGGCCCCATCGGTCCAACTTCGGCCATGTGGTTGGGATCCGCCTTCTTGTACCGCGTCTTCACCATGGCCCAAGCCTCCCTGGCACCTTGGCGGCAAGCCGAAATCTTCCACAAACGGAAGCGGTGCCGCACTCCCTGCAGCTTCTCTGCAAGCTCCCCGAGGCCCTCGGGTAGGGTGAGGGATGACCATAAAGCCTGAATGACGCCGCTCATTGCCTGCCGAACTTGTTCGAGTAGCTGCAACAGTTCGGGAAGTTGATCACCCGTTGATATGGGCATCTCCTCTACAGGACGACCCGTGAGTATACCTACAAGACATATCATGTCAAAATACTTCCTCGCCGAACTCTTCTTTTCAAAAAAGTTCGCTCAAGCACTTACTATAAATGTCGCGACGAAGCCGCTGATTCTCCTTAACGGAGCCGGACAGCTCAGCCTGAGCGCCTTTCAGCTCTTCTTTGAGCTTGGCGTTGGCATCCTGGAGCTTGTTCCTTTCCTGCTGAACCCTATTCAGCACACTCTCGCCGGCCTTTAGCTGGCGTAGCAATGCTTGCCTGTCCGGATCTTGTCCGGCGGTCCCTGCAAAGTCATTCTTAGACTCACGCGCACGCCGCACAGCGCTTATATTTATTAATATAAATGTGTTACCAGGGGGGTCTTTCCATCTCCTTCTGCGGCAGCAAGTGCGGCCTCAAGTTGGGCCTTGCAATCTTGCAGCTCCCGAGACAGCTGGGCGTTCTTCTCGTTAAGTGCCTGAAATTTCCAATGATCCTTAAATCAGTTAGCATAACTACTTTAAATCTCGGGGGCTACTGGTATATACAACCGTTAAAATTCCCTTACCCGTATGTCTTTCACATACTGCTCCGTGGCTCTGGTAAAACCATTTTGAGCGGCACGGAGATGCGCGTCCCCTGCGTTAAAGGCATCCAATGCCTCAGGGGAAAAGCACGCTTCATGAAATACTGTCCGGCGGCGCCTATGGTTCATAGCGCTCTCCACCTCAGACTTGGTGGCGGACAATCTGTCGGTATCCTCCGTTGGAGAAGGATCCGGCTCGCGCCTTGCGCTTGCCTCCCCCTCCAAGCCGGGTGCTGGAGCCTGGCCGGTGTTGGTCGGATCGGCAATTCCTGCGCTCGCAGTCTGGCGAGCGCTTTTTCTCCTACAAAGATCATGAACACTCAGACGTTTCCTCGGAACGTTGCTCTGAAAATTCAAATACGAGCTATACCTTTGCGGCGACGTTTCCGCCCGCACTGCGCTCCTTTTCCGCCTGCTGGTTTGGACTGACCTCTGTTGATCAGCCGCCGCGGGCTCGGCTCCCTGCCGTAAAGGCACTTCCTGCAAAATACCATCGTTCGTGAAGGTCAAAAATAGGCAGGGATGAGATAATGGTGTCCGGACTTCGGTCGCGGTCACCTGGGAAGCCGGACTTAGCCCGGGGTAGTCCGCCGTAATGGCGACCAAAGCATTGTCTATGCTGAACTGGTGATACACCCTGTCGATCAGCTTCACCTCGATGTCCGGGTCCTCTTCGGAGGCCGGATCCAGGGATCCTTCTGGATCCTCGGGTTGCGGAGCAGGACTCACCATGTCCTCCACAGTCCGGTGTAGATCCTGTGCCGAAGACACATTGTAAGAAGCTTAAACTTCGAAAGCATGGGTTGAGCCCTTCAAGGTGTTCACTTACCCATCCTCTGGGGTTGATCATGGAAAACCCATTCAAAGGGTTCGTTTGAAGGAAGTCCTCCTTCTCCCCCTTGTACAGGCTGGACAGGATCTTTACCAGATCCTCGGCCGAATCCGGCCCTTTGCGGCCGTGCCGGGTTGCATCGTCTTCCCCGTTGAAATCCCAGATGGGGTGGCCTCTGTATTGCAGTGGCTGTACCCCTCGCTTGATGCATGTCGCCATGACTCCAATCATGGTCAAGCCGGAATGAGCCACTAATCTTATCCGGCCCATCAAGTAATGGACGCTCTTGTCTTCCTCCAATCGGGGGCTCCGCGGGCGCCAGCTGAGGCGTTTCTTCAAGGGAGCAGCACTAAACTCCGGGAGGCCGATCCGGACTGGGTCTGGCAGCGGAGCGTCTACTACATAAAACCATTCCGAGGGCCAGTCTTCGGACGCCTTCTTGGGAGTACCGGATAGGTATGTGGTCCCGGCGATGCGCCATATTTCAGCTCCGCCCACTTGATATATGGACCCCTGGTGAGAAAGGGTACGAGGCAAAACAGCCTCTTCCACAATGCAAAATGGGGCTCGATGCCCAGGAATAGCTCGCAAAAAGCTACGTAGCCCGCGATATGCAGGACAGAGGCGGGCGTGAGGTGGTGGAGCTGGAGTCCGTACAACTTCAGGAGCCCGCGGAGGAACGGATGTATTGGAAATCCGAGTCCCCTTATCAGATAGGGAACAAAGCATACTCGCTCCCCCTTATTGGGGTTTGGAGTGTCCTCCGCCTGCCTCCCACCTTGATAAGTAACCAGTCCGGCCCGGACTGGGACCATGAAGGCCGGAGGGAGAAATCCCCCCGTTTGGAGCTTTACTAGCTCATTGTGCGAAACAGAGCACCTCCTCCAATTCCCCGGCGGTGGGCTGGGAGCGCGTGAAGAAGAGCCGCGTTGACGATCCATGATGGAATGGATTGCTAGGTCAAAGGCGCTTCGATGGAGTATTCGCGGGAGGAAGACGGTGTGGTTTGGATCTGGATTCTTGCCTCTTTTATAGGCGGACGGCTCGCACAATTAGGGGGTGAAATGCAAAAGACACCCTGGCTTTTCGCATTCATGCGATGCGTGGAAGAGGGCCATTATTTGGCGTAGAAGCCAAGGAACACAGTATTCAAGATAAAGCCGGACACTGTTCGACAGGTACATGGAATTTGAAGGGAGAACCCGCCTTGCAACGCCGAAGACTATAAACACGCTGGACTTGTCGTCATTGAAGCCTGGTTCGGGGGCTACTGAGGGAGTCCTAGACTAGGGGGTGTCCGTACAGCCGGACTATCAATATCCGCCGGACTCCAAGACTACGAAGATACAAGATTGAAGTCTCCGGCTCGTGCCCGGATGGTACTTTCCTTGGCGTGGAAGGCAAGCTTGGCAATACGGATGTGTAGATCTCCTACCATTGTAACCGACTCTGTGTAACCCTAGCCTCCTCCGGTGTCTATATAAACCGGAGGGCTTTAGTCTGTAGGACAACATACATTACACCAATCATACCATAGGCTAGCTTCTAGGGTTTATCCTCCTTGATCTCGTGGTAGATCTACTCTTGTACTACCCGTATCATCAATATTAATCAAGCAGGACGTAGGGTTTTACCTCCATCGAGAGGGCCCGAACCTGGGTAAAACATTGTGTCCCTTGTCTCCTGTTACCATCCGCCTAGACGCACAGTTCGGGACCCCCTACCCGAGATCCGCCGGTTTTGACACCGACAATGGTCCTTGCCGCATCCATCAACGTCCGGTTCTTCCTCTCCGCAACACCATTTTGTTGAGGGGTATATGGAGCAGCATATTGATGCTTGATCCCCTCATCACTAAGAAACTCATCCAAGGTGTAGTTCTTGAACTCGGTGCCGTTGTCACTTCTGATTGTCAAGATCTTTGCATTATGTTGACGTTGAGCTTCATTTGCAAAGTCGATGACGGTTTGTTAAGTCTCACTCTTCCTCTTGAATAAATATACCCAAGTGTATCTTGAATAATCATCCACAATCACCAAGCAATACTTTCTACCTCCAAGACTATCAAAAGATGGAGGCCCAAGAGATCCATGTGAAGGAGCTCCAAGGGTCACTTCGAGTAGATGATGGTCGTGGGAGGGTGAGCCTTCTCATGGAGCTTTCCTTCAATACAAGCACTGCAAGCACGATCTTTGGAAAAACTAACATTTTTTAGTCCACGGACATGGTCCCCCTTGAGAAGACTTTGCAAAGATCTCATATTGACGTGGGCTAAACGGCGATGCCAAAGCCATCCCACGTCAACTTTAGCCATTAGGCATGTCGCGGTCTTAGTGGGTCGCTCCGAAAAGTTAATCACATAGAGACCATTCTCGACATGCCCAACAAAGGCTACTTTAAGTGTCTTGCTCCACAAGAGGGCCACGGTATCAATGTCAAAGAAAGTAGCAAAACCCATGAGTGCAAGTTGACAAACGGAAAGCAAATTGTATGCAAGCACTAGTAGAAAAAGGGTCAAACGTGCAGCACATTAGTGCCGGTTTGTATTAGCGCCGGCACTAATGTATACATTAGTGCCGGTTCCAACGGCTAGCCGGGCCGCTCTCATTAGTACCGGTTCGTGGCTAACCTTTAGCACCGGTTCGTGCCACGAACCGGTACTAATGAGGGTGGTGGCAGGATGTTGTCAGTCTGGGCCCCCTCCAGCACCTTTAGTACCGGTTCGTGCCACGAACCGGTACTATAGGTCGACGTACATAAACCCTTCGTCCACCCGAGCCACTCTGTTCTTCCCCTTTCCCCTCACTTCTCCTCTGTTCTTCCCCTTTCCCCTCGAGCTCCTCACAAATTTTGCCCAAAATTTGTCAAGATTTGAAGGCCCCCATCCATTCAAATGATCACAAAGGTTAGCAACTTTGTCCTTTCAACTCTCATTGCTAGATTAGCTCTTCCCATGCTTTGTATAGTTACTAATTTGTGAGGTTAGTAATTTGGGAGGAAATATATATATGTGCTAGTATTTGATTTATATGCAATTTGAGCTCAAAAATAACACTTAGTTTGCATATGTAGGTGTGGTTTACTTAGTGCCTTCTAAATCTCCGTCGTAACCACCGTCAATCGCCCGCACCGTCCCATCACCGGCACCACCTTGTGGTGAGCCTCTTGTTCATGAAATTTTATATAAAAAATTGATGATTGTGTGATTTGGATATATAGTTAATCATGTAATTATTATCTTACCCGTACGTTGTTTGTTATACATAGTGCCATGGTTTTGATATCCGTCCCCGTCGGCCCTCGTCCTTTTTATGATTCGGATGTGGTATATTCTCTTTTAAAACTATTAGTTGCATTTCGTGTTTATGACAAATTATGCCCATCAAGTTGACATAGATATTTTTATCTAGGAGGTATCTGAACCGGAAATTCCAACCGACCCTATTGTCGAGAGGTTAAATTTACTTGAAAGAGAAAACGAGTACTTGAAAGAAAAATTGAAAAGAATTGAGGGGGAGAAGATGGAATTGGAGTTGCATGTTGCCGATGTCGTCGATGATAACAAGATCAAGATGGAGAAAATGCGCTTGAAGAATAGAAAGATTAGAAAATATGCTATCGATAGTGAGGCTTGGTATCATTATGTTGTTGGATTAATTGTTACCTTAGTTGCAATCTTGATCGCATTTATTGTTGCATTTAAATGCTTTAGCTAGAGAGTTATTTGTTTGTTGCATTTAAGTGTTGTATGAACTTTATGTATGAACTTGTATTAATTTGGTCTATTCGGTGTTGTGTAATGAAGATGAGTCAGCAATGGATGTACGATGACCGATGCTCTCCCCAGTTCGTTGAGGGCGTGCATACTTTTCTGCTTGCGGCTGAGGCAAACAAGTGGGCGGATGGTTTTATGCCTTGTCCATGTGCTGGCTGTAAGAATGGTCACAATTACTCTACGTCAAGAACCATTCACGTCCACCTGTTTGAGTCCGGTTTCATGCCCCACTATAATGTTTGGACCAAGCACGGAGAAAGAGGGGTTATGATGGAAGACAATGAAGAAGAAGAGGACGACGACATCTATCCTGGCCATGGGTTCCCTGAATACGATGATACAACAATGAGGGAAGAAGCTGAGCCGGTAATGCGGGAAGAAGCTGAGCCGGCAATGCGGGAAGAAGCTGAAGAAGAGGCATCAGATGAGCCCGTTGATGATCTAGGTCGGGCCATTGCCGATGCAAAGAGAAACTGCGCAAGTGATTTGGAGAAGAAGAAGTTGCAGCGCATGTTAGAGGATCACAAAAAATTGTTGTACCCGAATTGCGTAGGTGACAAGAAAAAGCTGGGCACCACACTGGAATTGCTGCAATGGAAGGCAGAGAATGGTGTATCTGACAAGGGATTTGGAAAGTTGCTGGTAATGATAAAGGATATGCTTCCAAAGGACAATGAATTGCCCGAGAGTACGTACGAAGCAAAGAAGGCTGTCTGCCCTCTAGGGTTAGAGGTGCAAAAGATACATGCATGCCCTAATGATTGCATCCTCTACCGCGGTGAGTATGAGGATTTGAATGCTTGCCCGGTATGTGGTGCATTGCGCTATAAGATCAGCCGCGATGAGCCTGGTGATGTCGAGGGTGAGCGCCCCAGGAAGAAGATTCCTGCCAAGGTGATGTGGTATTCTCCTATAATACCACGGTTGAAACGTTTGTTCCAAAACAAAGAGCATGCCAAGGCGATGCGATGGCACAGAGAAGACCGTAAGAAAGACGGAAAGTTGAGAGTACCCGCTGACGGGTCGCAGTGGAGAAAAATCGAAAGAAAGTACGGGAAGGAGTTTGCAGATGACGCAAGGAGTGTATGGTTTGGTCTAAGCGCAGATGGCATTAATCCTTTTGGGGAGCAGAGCAGCAACCATAGCACCTGGCCTATGACTCTATGTTTGTATAACCTTCCTACTTGGTTGTGCATGAAGCGGAAGTTCATTATGATGCCAGTGCTCATCCAAGGCCCTAAGCAACCCGGCAATGACATTGATGTGTACCTAAGGCCATTAGTTGAAGAACTCTTACAACTGTGGAATGGAACAGGTGTACGTGCGTGGGATGAGCACATGGGGGAAGAATTTGACCTCAAGGCGTTGCTGTTCGTGACCATCAATGATTGGCCTGCTCTCAGTAACCTTTCAGGACAGACAAACAAGGGATACCACGGATGCACGCACTTTTTGGATGATACCGACAGTATATATTTGAATAGTTGTAAGAAGAATGTGTACCTGGGACATCGTCGATTTCTTCCGAGCAGGCATCCCGTAAGAAAGAAAGGCAAGCATTTCAAAGGTGAGGCGGATCACCGAACGAAGCCTCGCCACCGTACTGGTGCTGATGTACATGATATGGTCAAGGATTTGAAGGTGATATTTGGAAAGGGTCCTGGCGGACAACCTGTTCCGAAGGACGCGGACGGACGCGCACCCATGTGGAAGAAGAAATCTATATTTTGGGACCTGCCATATTGGAAAGACCTAGAGCTCCGCTCCGCAATCAACGTGATGCACGTCACGAAGAATCTTTGCGTGACCCTGCTTGGCTTCTTGGGCGTGTATGGGAAGACAAAAGATACACCTGAGGCACGGGAGGACCAGCAACATATGCACGGAGAAGACGACATACATCAGGGTCATGCAAGCTACTCTCTTACCAAAGAAGAGAAGGAAATCTTCTTTGAATGCCTGCTCAGTATTAAGGTACCGTCTGGCTTCTCGTCGAATATAAAGGGAATAATAAACATGGCAGAGAAAAAGTTCCAGAACCTAAGTCTCATGACTGCCACGTGATTATGACGCAACTACTTCCGGTTGCATTGAGGGGGCTTCTACCGGAAAACGTTCGATTAGCCATTGTGAAGCTATGTGCATTTCTCAATGCAATCTCTCAGAAGGTAATCGATCCAGAAATCATACCAAGGTTACAGAATGATTTGGTGCAATGTCTTGTCAGTTTCGAGTTGGTGTTCCCACCATCCTTCTTCAACATCATGACGCACGTCCTAGTTCACCTATGCGAAGAGATTAACGTTTTGGGTCCTGTGTTTCTACACAATATGTTCCCCTTTGAGAGGTTCATGGGAGTCTTAAAGAAATATGTTCATAACCGTGCTAGGCCAGAAGGAAGCATCTCCAAGGGCCATCAAAATGAGGAGGTCATTGAGTTTTGTATTGACTTTATTCCTGACCTTAAGCCGATTGGTGTTCCTGAATCGCGGCATAAGGGCAGACTGGATGGAAAAGGCACGCTAGGAGGGGAACAAATAATATGTATGGACGGACATTCTCTCACTGAAGCACACTACACAGTTCTACATAATTCCACCTTGGTGGCTCCGTATATGGATGAACACAAGAATTTGCTACGCTCCAAACAGCCGGAGCGGTCTGATGAGTGGATTACACGTGAACAAACCAGGAGTTTCGCCAACTGGTTGCAGACACGTACCATGCATGACACCTCTATTGAAGATGACCTGTACTTGCTATCCCAGTTACCATCTTCGAATATAATGACTTTCAAAGGGTACGAGATAAATGGTAATACATTTTACACGATCGCCCAAGATAAGAAGAGCACCAACCAAAACAGTGGTGTCCGCTTTGATGCAGAAACCAAGACGGGAAAGGAAACATATTATGGTTATATACAAGACATGTGGGAACTTGACTATCGATGTGGTTTAAAGGTCCCTTTGTTTCGGTGCAAATGGGTCAATATGACACGAGGCGGGGTAACGGAAGACCCGCAATACGGAATGACAACAGTGGATCTCAACAATCTTGCGTATGCAGACGAACCATTCGTCCTAGCCAATGATGTGGCACAAGTTTTCTATGTGAAGGACATGTCTACCAAGCCAAGAAAAAGAAAAGAGAAGGAAGCGAATGCATCGTACGATGAGCCAAAGCGGCACATAGTTCTTTCTGGGAAGAGAAACATCGTGGGAGTGGATGACAAGATAGACAAGTCAGAAGATTATGAAAAGTTTGATGAAATTGCTCCATTCACAGTGAATATTGACCTGAGCATCCCGTTAAATGATGAAGATTTTCCATGGTTACGGCGCAAAGGGACACACGCGAAGAAAAAGTTTCACACCTAAAGATCTGGGATGTGATCGGCTTCACTATCATCACTTTCTTCTGTGTTTCACACCCAGGAGGGAATGTCTGTAATAGTTAGGGTAGTTATGTGTTTTGGCATTTGAAACGCGAAGAAATTTTATCTGCAGACAAATTCTTTTCATGCATTTACTGATTTTTTTTCCAGCTAAATGACCCTGAAATTGAAAAGCAATTCAAATGAACTCAGAAAAGGTTGAAAGTTGGCATGGTATCATAATTTCATACAAATAGCATGTGCAAGAAAGTAGAGAGGGTTACGGCAAAAACTGGATGCACTTCGTGTACAAAATGGACAATCTCTTTCGAAGTATCAGGGTTTCCGACGAAAACTAAATTGTTACAAAGGCATTTCATTTTTTAAATAACCTAAGCATTACTAAATTGAATATAATGATAAAACACACTAATATTAAACATAAGAAAAAAGAATCACTAAAAAAACTTTTTTCAAAGTTAAGTTATTCACAAACTAGTGATTCACACAAATTTCAAATAATTCAAAATTTAAACTATTCAAATTTGAAATCTACCGGCACTAACAGAAAGTTTGTAATTTTTTGTACCTAAAGCAAAAATATTCACAAAGAAACTCTAAATACAGCAAAAAACAACTCAAAAATAAATAAAACAAAAAAATAAAGCAAAAACAAATTAAGAAAAAAAAGCCCGCCTACTGGGCCAAAGCGGCCTGCATACGACTAGCGACACAACGTTTCGTTGGGCCAGGATGCAGGCCCGCGAAGGCCCAGTAGGCCCACAAGGCGAGGAGGAAAGGTAGGCCCAGTAGGCCTGATTAGGAGAGGAGCTCGAGAGAGCTACCGCACTGGGGCTTATAAACCAGTGCAGTAGCCCCTCGACTAGCAAGGTGGGACTAAACTTCCGCACCGCACCTGCGCCAGCGCACCCCCTTTAGTACCGGGTGGTGGCACAAACCGGTACTAAAGGGGGGGCCTTTAGTACCGGTTTGTGCCACCACCCGGTACTAAAGGGGGTGGCTTCCCGCCGCTTGGCCTGGCCAAAACAGACCTTTAGTACCGGTTGGTGGCTCCAACCGGTACTAAAGGTACCTTCTATATAAGAAAACACTTCAAACTTTCGTCAGTTTCTCATCTCTCCCTCTGCTTCTTCTCCTCTGCACCGTCGCCCGCCGCCCCCGCCGTCTCCATATCCCTCGACGCCGCCCCGGCCCGTCGCCGCCCCGGCCCCGTCGTCGCCGCCCCGTCGTCGCCGCCCCCGTCGCCGC
>LT934122.1:33526767-33542106 GCA_900231445.1 Triticum turgidum subsp. durum
CACACACTTAGACTCCATCTCTCTCTCTCACACACACACAAACTAAGACTCCATCTCTCTCTCTCCTCTCTCTCACTCTCTCTCTCTCTCTCACACACACACACCACACACACTAAGACTCCATCTCACACACACATGATCTAGGCGGAGCATTTGTTCCTACCACCCTTCATCCAACCTTACCCGTATGATAAACAATCTCCTTTATTTACTTGCATAACATGGACAGATTCCACTTTACTTTAGTAGTCAGCAAACTTATCATCTGTATACCCTTATAAAAAAATGAGTTGGCGATGATGGTGTGCCTGCCATCTTGTAATACAAACTGTATGATCTATATCTGACGGATAGGAAGCAAACTATGATAATTTTACAAAAGATACCCGCACCTCTTTCCACATCATTATATCCCGCAACCTCATTGCTCAGCAATTAAAAAAGGAATAAGTCTCTGGAACAATCTAGCATGCATGGTGGCCGCTGCCGCCTGCCGGCGCCGTCCATCCCCATGCCTCCGCCCATTCCGACCACCAGTCACCACCACGCTCCACTCCTCCTCGCCTTATCTCTCATCTTTCATTTTTTCGATGACATTCTCGAGATACCAGTTTTCCGATAAAATTCTTGAGATATCATTAGTTTTTACACATGGGATTACTCCTCCATGGGTCAATCACAACATGTGTTTTGTAAAAAAAAATGCATATTGATGTTCCGTGCAATGCACGAGAATCTTGCTTGTAATTATATAATGCAAATCACGAGCATGAAGTGACATTTTTTGACACAACCACGTTAACATGGCCACGTAAATCACGAGCAGGAAGGAGAAGGGAAGCGGGCTGTGGAGTAACATTTTTTACCACAATTTCTTAGGGAACTCAGTGCAATAATTGAGTAGTTTTGCAAACTACCATTACTACTACACCTGAAACGGTTCAAAACCTATACTCCCTTGCCAACGCGCGCTTCCCGCGTGAAACGGTCAGCGTCGCCTGGAGCATTAGTGTCGCATTAATGCCCAGCCAGAGTGGAGGCGACCTCTCACTGGCGTCGGCTTTGAAGTGGCGCGACGGCCGAGAGAGCGTTGCTTCCCGGTGCACGCGACTGCTCCGCATCGAGACTGGCCATAGGCCCTGTTTGGATCCATGGGTTAGAGTTAGTTTGAGCTAGTTGGGGCTCAAATAGCCCTAAAGTATCCAAGCATGAGGGTTTAAATTGGAGCAAGTTGCACCGAACCCACCAAAAAAAACTATCCCACCCAAGAGGTGCTAACTAGAGATAGTTCTCATTGGGACCACTAAAAAATCACTTTTCTCTCTCCATGAAGTGCATTTATTGTCAATCTAACCCTGTCACCCAAACACCTCTTTGGCTACAGTTAGTTCAGGGTTAGTCATGAGTTAGTCTACCCTCTAGCTAAGTTAGAGTATCAAACAGGAGCAGTATAGGACACGCAAGTTGCTCAAAGCATACATGCAAATTCGTACATGAAAGGATTTTTTTTCTTTTTGAAAACGGAACATGAAAGGAATTTTTTTTAGAATTCTGTTGGCATGTTGCTAACATGTGATAGTTAACCGACCTCAATAGATGGCAGAAACGCCAGCCCGCCGTACTTTGATAGAGACGAGGAGGGAGAAGCGATACAGGCTACTGGATTACTAGAGATAGGTGTCGCACAGAAGCCAAGAAATATGGTGATAGCGTGGGTTAGCCATGTACTAGTGTATGATGTAACTACACTGGGCCCGCCGTGTTTCGTACTCTTCCAGTCCACTGTGGAGATGATTGGTTAATTTTATATCGCTGAATAATATTAAATATTATGAGTGCAGACGCTCCACCACGAGGTTCCTTGCTCCTTCTCGGTCGTTCGGAATCTATATTCTTCCACTCTATTTTTTTACGTGAGCTTTGTTCATCCTTTTGCCAACACGCGAGACATCTAGCATCAAGGCGCACGTGTTATGCAACGATCGTTCCATCTATATGAAGAACACATGGCACTGGAACTACGAGACGGACATGTACCCAGGAGTGGACGTACGAACCTGAGTAATGTAGCGCAGTAAGTGAAGTAGAAAGGCAAAATGGTATAAACATGCATGGCATACAGGGTGTGTTTGGTTGCGTTCTCGTCTCAGCATAGTTGTTCCCTCTTCATGCATGCTCAACTCAACACCCCTCTTCATGCATGTTCTCTTCATGCATGCTTCTAGTGTATTTGTGCTAAACTAGTGTGGACTCATGCACCCTCCATACACTCTACCAAACACCCAAAAGTAGGTCGAGAAGGAAACTCTTGGGCGGCATTTGTCTCTTACTATGTACTACCACTAAATGTCGTACGTGCAATGCACGGTGATGTTATGGAGTACGTGTCTAAGTACTCCACTACTACTATATTAGTTGGAGGCACGTATTAACTTTTATATTTATTTACGTGTATGCCCCGAGACCTTCCAACTAGACGTGTCTTTCTCTCCAGATCGCACTTTGTATCGTTCATACAGCTAAGTACTACTACGTGTGGTGTCCGACCCAGAAGTGGAAGAAGTGGAGACGCTCTACCACACTGTTTTTTACGCCGGGCTCTACCACGCTGTTCATGTCCCACTCCTTTCGCTGACGTGTGGGACATCCAGCACGTGCCGTGTTTGGCACCCTTCGTCGTAAGAGTTTAAACGCTAGCATTCATCAGAAATAAAAAATAATTATAAATCGGCAGTGATACTATTTTTTTTGCGAGCCAATCAGCAGTGATACTATACCACGCGGTTTCCTTGCTCCTCAATATCGGAAAGAATACATCCGTTCGCCAACATGTGGGACGTTGACCATCCTGGTCCACTTGCCATGCAGGCAGAACTCCAAGGGAGAGTCACCCAGGTCATCGCGCCGCAGTAACAATGACTAATGAGCTGTCAAATCACAGGCCCACTTCCCACTTTGAAGTTGCTCGGACGAAGGAACCATCATGACTTCGTTGAATTCCGCTTCTTGAAGAAAACTACTGTACCAGCAGTACTGCTAGCTACAGTATTTACTCCAACAGAGGCCTCTTTTCGTTCATAGGATAGGAATATGAAAATCAAAAGAAGTGAGATGACATGCATCTCAATTCCTATAGAGAAAGAGATGCCATTTGATGCATAGGATAGGAATTTTCCCACTTAGTCTAGGCTAATGTACTTGTAATTTGCTCTAAAAACTACAGTAGTAACTAGTAGTACTGGTACATGCTCGTACTCAGACACAGACACACACACTAACTACTAGTACTACTACTTCTCACATGCTAGCCAGACGCCGTCGTTCTCCTTCCCGGCTTTTTCAGCGACACCCCACCGTGCTTGGATCTCCACCGACCTCTCCGCAGCAGCCCGTGCGTCCTTTTCTTTCTTGCGTGGCGGGCCTCTCTTTTCTTGAGTGCTTTCTGACTTTTCCGCTCCCTCTGTGCGGCTTTGGCCGCCTCTTGCTCTACCGCCCATTCGGCCTTGGCATCTTCAAATTCCTCCCACATAGTTGTGAGGTCGTGAGCGGCGATGAACTCGGCACAGCGGGATGCCATCGCTTCCCTACCATTTTGTGTGCGTTCGTGGGCGGCGAGGAACTCGGCGCGGCGGGATGCCATCGCTGCCTTACCGGTTAGTGTGTGGCGCGGTGGCATGAACGACGCTTGGTGAGAGCTCTGGGGTGGAGTGGCCGGACAATCGTATAGTGCATTAGTTTGTCAAGAGCTCAAGGATAGAAGACGAAGCAAATTAGGATTCCCCTTCAATCCTGGTCATTTATCACCGAGTAAAATGCATTGGCGGTCATCGAACTTGTCTTGATAGCTCACTTTGATCATTGTATACGAGATATGGTGATTATACGGTCGCTGGCTCAGCGTATAGCTCCGTATTTGTATGGTTGACCAGTCAAACAGTCCGCATGCGCCTGAAACGGTCACCGTCTCTCCAGAATGTCAATGCTGCATTCACTGGACTTAACTGCAGGTGCAATTGGTGTGTCACTGACATGCGGGCCAGACGCCCATTGGGCCCACATGTCACACACCCAAACGCATCTGCAGTTAAGTCACTGATGCACGCATTCACGCCCGACGAACCTACTCCGGCGCCAGTTGTCCATCCGTCTGCCGCGGCTCACTGCCATTCGCCCGCTATATTAACTTGAGCCCCAGCTCCCAGCCATAGCCAAAGACCCACACTTCTCCTCCGGCCCCTTCCTTCTGTCGGCACCACTTCAACCATGGCCTCGTGGCACTCCGAAGCTCTCTTGGACGTACTGTCGCAGGAGCAGACAAGGGACATCGGCGGCTCCGCTCCGGGCGCGCTCCAAAGCTCTCTTCGACGTACTGTCACAGGAGCAAACGAAGGAGATCGCCGGCACCCCCCGGGCCGCCCTCCGCCGCCACGACCATGAAGCCGACGCGCGTGCGCGGGCGCATCCGGCAGCAAGGAAGAGTAGTACATGGTAGGTCGCCACCGCTCTGGTCCCGTGAAGGCCACCGCTACTCCACTCAGTCGACGCCAAGCTTGGTGGGGTAAACATCGGCGGCCGATTAGCCGCTTGACGGCGACGTGGAGGCGGAAATCTTCATAACCTTGTGCTCCGGCCGGAGGAGGAGGTTATCGAGGCGGATGAGGAGGAGGCAAAGGCAATGGCCGGCTTTCTCGGGTTCATGGCCGGACTTGGTGGTCGGGCGCCGGCGATCGTTTAGATTAGGTTTATAGTAGGTTTAGTATGGTTTGTGCGAAATATGTAATGAATTTCGTCCAGTTTGTAGGAAAAGTTTTCGAAATGTAATGAATTTCATCCGGTTAATTTGAAATTTGCTTTGTTTGCACGAATTTCATCCGGTTAGTTCATATAGTTGTCGAAAGGTATGCGGGCAGCATCGGATGGCATCCATCAGTGTCCTCAGACAGATGCCGGTGTAAATTTGTGGGCCAGCGCTGCAGATGCCCTAACTATCATGCTATAATCGCTAACAATCTTTCATTATTTGGCAGGGAACAGTTATCCCTCGATCAAAATCAGATCCACGGTGTTTCGCACTCCTCCCGCGTACGAGTGTAAACTCTTGCTTACATAAAAATGGAGCAAGTGGAGGGCACTGTAGCACGTCATATCACTCGAACTAGCCCGCCTAACGAGCGGGAAAGCACCGCCCTCGTCATTTTGTTCTGGATTTCTATCGATCGATCGTGCGAAAATGTTACGCTTCCCAAATTCTAAAGGGAAAGGCGGCACACTTACGACTTGTACGCGTCGCAACCCCGACAGTCCAGCTCGCACGACTCACCAAAGGGGACACGTGTTGTCTTGCAATTTCACTGACATGTGGGACCGTAATTGAATAAACCGTCGATAGCCGAAATCTAATCGCTCGGCGGGCGTCGGCTGAGAAGAGAGAAACGGGGGAGGGAGAACAGATCGCCCGCCCGCTGCGCACAGACTCCAAGAAATATATGGTGATAATGTGAGGTGGGCCATGCTGGAGTCTGGACCTCTTCTGGAGCCCGCTCTCACCGCCCTGGCCCCTCAAGACGCTAGCTGCCCGTTGCATGCATAGCAAGTAGTCCCCGCTTATGTGGAGGAGAGAGAGGCATTGACAAAGTCAAGGAGTAACAGTGGAGACAATAGCTTTCATCAAAAATAAACAATGAATACTCGTTGCTCGTCCTCTATATCGGAAAGAATACTTTCATTCGCCGACATGTGGGATGTCGACCATCCTGTTCCACCTGCCATGCACAAAATTATCCTGGTCTACCCTCGTCGTATCGCAAGCCCAACCTTTCCCATCGTAAGTTGTTCGGACGAAGGAACCATCATGACTTCGTTGAATTCCGCTTCTTCAAGAAAACTTACTGTACCCGCAATACTACTACCACACGCGAAGACTGGACGGCATTATACCACGTCATATCACTGAAACCCACTAGGCCAAACTAGCCCGCCTAGGTCATCTATTTTGCAACGGAGGGAGTACGTCTCTGCACTGCTATGATTTTGTGTTGCACGTTCTCTGTACTTTTGCTACGATTTTCCTACCCTATGAACCAAATGAGGCCTGAATGTATGTCAACTATTGTCTGATCGATCGCTAAGCCTACAATTTTAGGAGCTAGGGCTATTGGTCGATCGACGAGGGATAAGTATAAGGGTACCATGAGCTCATCAGCCCCAACGTTTCTCTTCGGTGAGTGTTTTGCAAGTACTGTAGCTCACACAGTAGCTAGCCTACTAACACCAAGAATCATCAAACAAGCCCTGCTGATATGATAAACAGTTCAAACTTACATCCAAGCATGCCATATATTACATCAAAAGCTGGTGAGGATACATCTGTTTCCATAACTCGGAGAGGGTTCGCATGATTCATCGCATGATTCACTATCAAACAAAAGTAGCAAGATCCGCCCACACAAGACAGTGCACTAGCCCTAAGATGGTTTGATAACACGCATCGTTCTGGTAATTAAACATAGGGCAATGCAAACTACCCTGAAGGATTAGCGCGACCAACTATTTCTTGTCATCGATCTCTCGGGCAATGACCATAGCACTGACAGCGGCATGGGAATCGATTTCTGGGGCGATGTCCACAGGACTGACCGCGACATCGGAATTGATCTCTGGGCCGATGTCCACAGGATGGACAGCGGCATCGGAATCGATCTCCGGGGCGATGCCAACAGGACGGGCCACGACATCGGAATCATCAAGGACAACCACCGGCACCTGCACAACACTAACATATTAGCAAGCACATTGCAAATAATCAAAAATCAAGCACATTGCAACTAATCAAAAACCACAACTATGGTAATACGCCATTATTTTTTACCTTGTGTAGCTCACTGGGGGATCTCATCCCTCCGGGGGCCATCTCCTCGTCCTCTATGGGGGCCATCACCTTGCCAGGGGAATACTGCTTCTCAACGGCGACTATCTCCTCAAACTCGGTCTTGAGCCTCACATAGGTGGCAATCAGAGCTCCTGGGGTAGGCACGATGGGGCCCTTGATGTTCTTCCAACTTTCTTTGAGGAGTTCGTCTGCCAACGTCCTCAACTCTTTGGCCAGTGCTTGTTTCTTGGAGTTCTTCGTCTACATGGGTTCGCCCGCCAACATGGTCAACTCGTTGGTCGGTGCTCGCTTCCTGGAAATCGCTGTCTCCAGTGGGTTGTATGCCGGCAACTCTTTGCCTAGTGCTCCAGGATCCATCAATGAACTAGCAAACAAAAAGCAATCGAAAGGAAACCACAATCACAATGAAAATGGGAAAAGAATAGGATGTGAGAATCGGTCGGTGCTTCGCAAAAAGAAGATTATTGGAATGAAAATATAGCAGCATAACTGACTCGCCCACCATTCCTTCATCGGTAGAGAAGAAAAATGGCAGAAGTGAGTAGCCTGGAGTGAGGTTTTCTTCAAGAAAGGGAAGAAAGGGCTTGAACGAGCGTTCCAATGAAATGATGGTTGCTTCGTCCAGTCCAACTTGGAGGCCACCTTACCACTGCTGGTAAAGGTGTGGGTTTTGTGATATGACGGGTCATGACGGCCACACCGGGGTGACAGGTGAGTCTCGACTGTAGCACCTTGCAGTGATTTGGTGGATGGCACGCGGGCCCGGATGCTTTGAAATGTCCCGCATGTAGATAGAGCGGCTAGTCATATAGGACTGCTCAATATTGTGCACCGCGACCAAGGCGGAGAGGAAAACGAGAGAACTACGTAATTAATGCATGAGTTTAATTAGGGTAGTTTTGTAAAGTACGAGATACATTCCTCCAATCGCAAAATGCCTTGGTTCATGAGATTTGAGATTTGAGCCCTATAAACCGAAGGGGAGGGGGTACTGCACACGGTGTAGTCTAGTCACTTGTTTTTTTTTGAGCCGAAGTCTAGTCACTTGTTGAAATCTCTAGAAAGGCAAATACTCCTTTTCGGTTTACAGGTCTATACTACTCCCTCCGTCTAGGTGTGTAAGTCATCTTACGAAAACCAAATAGTCCCAAAACACTTAGGTGCGGTGCATTAACTTCTACCTTGTTTCTTGTTTCTTGACATACGTATCAACCAATAAGAGATGAGAGGTGTGCATGCTTTTAATGACTTGCAATGGCTAGTTCATTGCATGGAATGCTATTAATTAGCAAATAAACATTGGTGACCCCAGGAGGAAACGGTGCTAAGCGCGTGGACCTATGCAGAATGAGTATCAACCAATGGATAATGGAGTTTAATTGTTAAACAATAGCAATTTTGTCTCATGCAAGAGCCTGGCTAGTACTCCAAGGAACCGCACCATGCGAGCGTTTGCAACTGCCATGTTCGGTTTGCACTTGGCTCTTCGCCTCTTCGAGAAGACGAACAATGATGTTACTCCTACTTCTACAGTATCGAATCCACTGCTCCATGTCCGTCCACCTCGTGCGGGAGGGATAGCGTGTAGCGAAAGCTTCTACTTACTGCTCCTGCCTTTGCGTCCATGACAGGTGGGCCCAAGAGGTAGTTGGCCCACCTATCATGCAGCCAAAGGCAGGTGCAGTTAAGGCACCGGAGCTCAGTCCGCAAGGGAGAGGGCGTCGTAGTAATCAAATTTCTCGGGCTTGTACGAGTTGACACGACACATCAAAGCACTACATTCGATAAAACTCTTTTTACACATTTCAAATGGGCTACTTCGTATGTAGGAGTAGACATATTTTGCTTCGTATGTACTCCCTCCGTTCCAAAATATAAGTCTTTTTAGAGATTTCACTATGAACTACTCCTACATACGAAACAAAATGAGTGAATCTACACTCTAAAATATGTCTATATACATCCGTATGTAGTTTGTAGTGGAATCCCTAAAAAGACTTACATTTAGGAACGGAGGGAGTAGTCACTTGTTGCAATCTCTAAAAAGACTTACATTTGGAAATGGAGGGAGTACAACGCATGCATGCATGCCGTGACTTTCCTTTTGATACTTGCATGTGTTGATTTGATGCACCTTGCCAAATTTTGACTATAAATTTAACTAACCAAATTTTCATGCATGTCACAAAAAATCACGGGGCTGTTTGGATTGTGACTATGTTTGTCTTATGTTGCCACATTATTTTTCCCACACTTGCCACACTTGCCTAACCTGAGTTGCTCAAATTGTTAGACACACTTTGGCTTGCCTAAGGGAATCTTGCCAAAAAATTTGTGTCTATGACATGTCGGGTTCACTGCTAATAAAAAATTTCTTGTCTTAGGTGTGGCTAATAAAAAAGACTTAAATTTAGGAACGGAGGGAGTAGAAAATATAAATAATAAAGCATGTTGGGGCAACCCACGTTTCCGCTAATTTTAGCCGTGAGCTTGTTCACAATTTTTACGAGGGGGTGGTTGTTCATTTAATGGAGGGACTTGTAGTACTACCAAACTTGAACGATACAAAGTGCGACATGGCATGCCGTAACACCACTTGGAACAAGCGGGTAGCTATCTCAAAAAACAATCAACAACTAAAAAAAACCGCGACCTGGCATGTAGTATAGTACACAATTTTAAACGATTGTTTTGATGGAGTGAAAAAGGAAAACTACCCCACTACTTATATATAGGCCGGAGCTTCTGCTCTTGCTTGCTAGGGCTGATCTATTCACACACTCTCATCCTCTCCAGATCTAAACAAGATAGGGGAAGTAACCCTGTCTTTCTCCCTTCAAAAAACACTGGCTTTCTATCCTCACCGCTGGTTACAGATCCGGACGTATCCCCCTCCGCCGGTGAAGGGGAGGAGGGGCGGCGTTTAGGCCGTCGTCGACAGCGAGGGAGGAGACCCGCTGCCGGCCGCACCGTTATCTCTGGCCGAGTGCCGGCGCGGGAGGTCCTCCGATCCCTTCATCGTTGCCTGTGGGCGGATCCGGCCTCCCGCCGCCCACCTATCCACATCCCGACGACCTTCAGGTATATCTTCGTTCGAAACCGCCTTAGCTCTACTTCCCTAGCTCGCTACGTCGCTGCATGTGCATCATTTTCTACCTCTCAGCCCCTCTCGATCGGATGGTCCAACGTCACCTATTTTTTTTTTCTATTGTTAGAGGTAAAGCTACTTCATGGAGTCGAATCTTGTACTCCCTCCGTCCGAAAATACTTGTCATTGAAATAAAGTGGGGGTGGGGGAATTTAGTATGTACATCGGACTTGGTACAAACAGGAAGGAAAGGGGATGAAAGTAGTACAGACTGGTCATCCAACCGGTCTCTTGGTAGAAAAGGGAAATATAGGGGTAACGTTGTACACAGTGGTACGACCAGGACTAGATTTGCTATCCACACATAGGAGTAGGTGGCTAGAGTGAACAAAAATGGGACCAACCCAGATAGTATGTTTCTTGGATGTTTGTTTCTCGGGGCAACAAACTATGAATCACCACTTTATGCCCCTGTTTACGTACACGGTGCTGTACTGCTAGTGCACCCACTGTCCCATGCCCTTATACCAAATATTTAGGCTCCGGTCGGAATAAAGGGGCAGAAAACATAATTCTTGATGAAAATAGAGGAATAGGAAAGGAACGTAGGTATAAAACTATGGAACAGCGAACCAGAGGAAACTCTCAAGAGAATGTGTTTGGATGGACTACGAAATGTATAGATTTGTTTTTTCAGAGTAACATGCTTGGCAGTATGAGATGCTACTTGTTTATTCAGATGCACAGTGACTACTCTTGTCCTCACCTCACGTACCACACATAGGTTGACTTTTTTATTCCGGCAAACACAACACAGCAACCTGTCTAACGCATGGCAGCGAGCGCCTGCCTCGGGCTTCCGCCCAAAAAATGAGCAGCGTGTGGATGTTTCTAATCTGATGGAATCAGTACTACCAGACCAGCTTTCCTATGAAACACTATTCACCTTTCCCGTGTTCCGAATGGTTGGAAGGGAAAGAATACGTAGGAATTGTGTTCCTACGAAAATCCTGCACCAAACCTGTGAACCGAACGCAGCCTTAGCTGTTCTTAATATAATGTCCCTGGTAAAAATGAAGCCATGCCACTGTTTTTGCCTGTAATTGTTTGAGACTCTGACAAGTTTAGCCAAATGTTTTTGCCTATAATTGTTTGAGACTCTAACTGTTTCCTCTGTGCCTTTTTGTGCAAACAGGGATATCCAATTCACCTGGTTGCTGTTGTGACCTTTTGGTGCACTGCACAAAACTCTTCTTAAAAGAAGTGACTTTTGTGCTGTTTAACTGGAATGTCAGATGGAACAGTTGGTTCACTTTGGTGGAACTGCACAAAGGGAGATCTGTGTTCCAATCCTCATCATCCATATTGGCGCCATAACCTTCCTTTAGGTAAGAATGATATTTAATGCATGTGTTCGTCTCTATTTTCCGACTGCCATGAGAAAATAATGCTGTTTTTTACTAGTACACTTGTACTCCCTCACTGACAAAACCAATTCTGAATTAGAAGGCCAATCATGTACTTGGTTTCACCAACTGGTGAGGAGAAAGAGAAACATGGCATGAAGAGGAAGAAGAAGAAGACTAAACAGTGCCATGGCGATCTTGCTGAAGCCAGAGGCCTCAGTCGAGGCTATTCAAGGGCTCCGGCAACGACTACCTTACATGTGAGACGATCCTCCAGGGAGCCCTTCCACTTCTACTGTCTCACTTAATTAATTAGGAGCACTTAAGTACCACTAATTTATTACTGCCTAATTTCCCTCTTGGAGTTAAACAAATCTTTAGTAGGACCCTATGCTGAATCATGTACGTGTGAATGTTTGTCTATGGAGGTGAATCATGTGGTGGAGCAGGGAGGGAATATTATTAGTGTCATGACATAATAGTGCTATTGTTTTGCATGTCAATTTATTGCCATTGGTTCAATGAGGCAATTTTTTGCGTATTGTCCATCATGAATTTGATGCTACTGTTTGAGTAATATGCTAATTTCTTCCTATCCTTTCTCACTAAGCTAATGAAGGTTTCACCTTGTTCCTACTTGTGCAAACTGGGATCATGTTGTGCCAATCATACATTTTAGTGGAACTACACAAGACAATACAATGAACTGTATCCCAGCCAGTGCTTTAACTCTGCTGGAAGTTCTTGATAATCTTTCGATATAATCTCAGCACTGGTAAACAAGAGTGATTTCAACCATACATTTGAAGTACACAGAAATATATACTATTGTGTGATTCCAGTGAGTGCTTTATCATCTCTTATGGGACTACATGAATAAGCTTTTTTTTCTCAGGTTGGTACGGGCCTAAGGCCTTCCTAAGGCCTTCATCCATATTAGTTTGCTGTCATCTCTATTTGTATCATGCTACTGTCATGAGAAACTCCTTTATCTTTGCACTTTTAAGTTTTGCAACCTATGATAAATGGCAATGCTTCGAGTGTTGAGTTGTGCTAATTGGCACTGATTAAATAAACTAATACCTCTCTTTAAGCAAGACTACTATGTTGCTAACTTTACCCATTAAGATAATGAGGGTGCTTCTATTTGTTAGTGTATGTTTCATCAACTAGTCCCACTATTACAGTAATCTCACTCTCTCAATATATGTGCCAACAGGGATGCTTGATTTTGGTGGAACTGCACAAAAAACTTTGGGTGCTTCATTGCCTCGACAGCTTCCGTCCTTTCCTGTCAGTCGCTAATCTCCGATTGCTTTCTTCCTTTGCTGTCAGTCGCTTGGCTTATCTCGGCTTCCAGTCGAAGGAAATAGTAATTGATATGCTACCTCACATAGGTTGGTACTGGTCTTTATCCTGATTATTGTGACTGTCATATGTACTGGTCTTTATCCTGATTATTGTGCCTATTTGCCGATTTCATAAAGGAGTAATTTGGAGCCTCAACTCGCAGGCAAATCATTACATCGAGTGATTTCAGTAGAACTGCACAAAATGATCAGATGGACAGGTACTTATGCTGCTGCTATGTACTCCAAAGTTCACTCAGACAAGCATCGATGTTGACAAGAACTGCCTATATTCATTCGAGTATCAACCGGCGTCAACCAATTGTCAAACTCCAAGTATTAGGAGAGTGAACGCCAAAAATATTGCTTGGTGCATAGCCCAGAAAAACACAGTCCAGTCTTTGGTCCCAACTTGTGCCTTTTGGTTATCGGCACATATGGTAGCAAACTATATGGCATGGAGTCTAAAGATTCTAGACAAGTTGGTTGACGCGTATATTCATCTGGGACTTAATCAGTCTGCACGCCAAGGATGCTCCATTTCAGTTGAACTGCACAAAAAATTTGGGTGGTTCATTTTCTCAACCGCCTCCTTTCTCGTCTGCAATGTAGAATTTTGGCGAGATACAGGACCAAGATGAGCCAGTAAACTAGTTGGATGAAAGTAGTGGCCAAGTTGCTCAAACTTCCGTCGGCACGAGGCCACTATTTGAGGATAAACCTACAAGCAAAGTTCAGATTGTCTGTGCTGCCTCTTATGTACTCGAAAGTTTACTCGTACAAGAACTAATTTTAGTAAGAAGTACCTCTGATTGAACACCATTTACCAGTCTGTACCCTAGGTAATTAAAGTTCGTCCATGGATCATATTGGCTGTGATCTCAATCATTTGGATGCATAAACATACTGAACATGTGTATATCTGAATCTTTTTGTGAATTATGTATGAATATTGTCGTGTGATCTATCAATCATTTGGATGCATAGATATGCTGAGCTTGTGTATATATGAATCTTTTGAGTTCTTAATAGTGAATGTTGGCTATGAATATGAACGTGTCCTGTGAACCTGAGTTTGATATGAATTGCAACAAAACCAGTTATAACCCTTCTCCTCCTCTCAATCTGCGACTCCACTACCGCGTTTTCCCATCTCCGAGTCGTTCCCGTCCGGGGCCTCGCCGTCGTCCACCGCCTTGCTGTGTTAGGTGCGGCGTGGTCAACAAACGAGAGTCATCGGAAGAGGACTCTACATGGAGAGCCTGACGGCTGGGACCCACGAGGTACATGGTCGCACGCAAGGAAAGTTCCTCCTTATTAAGCTGGAAAAAAATGTTTCCTCCACCTGACAGCTGGGAACCACTGGCTGTATCTTCGCACGGAAGGAAGTGCCTCCTTGTTTTGCGAAAAAAATTATTCATCCCATTGACAGCTGGGACCCGTCAGATTTGGTGACTGACTTGTGGGCCTGCTAAGCGGACGTGTACGCACGGCTTTGTCAACTTAATCAACAAATGATTCTAGCAGCTGGACCGTTGGATGTTAATCCAACAGCCGTGCTCCTTCTTCAACCTCTGTTCTTGCTCCTGTCTCCTGTGGGCGGCACCGCGGATGTGCTGCCACGCACCCGAACCAGTGAAGTTTCCCACTCCTCTCCATCTGCGACTCCACTGCCCCGTCTTCCCCATCTCCGGTTCATTCCAGTCTGGGTGCGCTTGGCACGGTGTGGTCAACATGGTCAACAATCGAGAGTCATCGGAAGATGACTGTACGTGAGAGGCTGACAGTGGGGACGCACCACGCCCATGGACGCATGCATGCAACGGAACGCGGCGAGGTCAACATGGTCAAGGAACGACTTCCATCGGAAGTATACTGTACGTGGAGAGTCTCAGCTGGGTCCACGGCTGCTGCAGCTACCCCGCAACGAAGAAGCTGTGCTACTAGGTCATGGTTGGACGTCGCCGGAACCAGGTATGATCAAGATTTCATGTGATGGAGCACTCAATGTGGCCGAACGTCGAGGAGGTGCGGGTGGCATAGCCCGGTCTCTATCTGCGCTCTTGGGTACTTGGTGCAAGCCTTTCGGTGACATATCCGATCCTCTTATAATGGAAGCCCTATCAATGCGAGAAGGAACGCTTTTTGCAAAACTTGGAGGCCTATCGCATGTGATAATGGAGACTGACTGTCAGGAGTTAGTGCAACTCTGGCATACACGCCACAACTCACGTTCGGTTGTGGCTCCTATCCTAGATGAAATAGGAGAGCTTAGTTGTGATTTTTCTGTTTTTGAAATTCAACATGTATTAAGGTCAGCAAACTTACCGGCACATCTATGTGCAAAACGTGCATGCACATTGAATGTGACAAAATGTTGGCTAGAGGAGACTCCTAGTTTTTTGGTAACCAGCCTTCTGGCTGATTGCCCGGGGAACACTTTTTGTTGAATAAAGCTCTCTAATTTGCCTGCAAAAAAAAGTAAGTGCCTCCTTATTACGCAGAAAATAATGATTTCTCCAACTGACAGTAGGGACCCACTGGACGGGCCATCGTATTTTGCGAAAAAAATGTTTGCCCCATGACTGCTGGGACCCACCTGACGGG
>LT934122.1:33545607-33573588 GCA_900231445.1 Triticum turgidum subsp. durum
CATCCAGCCGTCCACACCACGGGGTCCTGTTCAACCACCCCTACACGGCCACCCCTCCACCGTCTACTGTTCATCCAGCCCTCCACACCACGGGGTCCTATTCAACCACCCCTCCACGGCCACCCCTCCACCGTCAACTGTTCATCCAGCCCTCCACACCACGGGTTCTTGTTCATCCAGAGGCAACACCATCGCTCACTGTTCATCCAAACCCCCTGCAACGCTCACTGTTCATCCAATCGATCGGCTTCAGTTAGCAGCAGTAGTGAAGGAATCGCTCCATCGGGTTCAGTTAACAGCCATCGATCGATCCCTCGGGTTCAGTAACGCGTAGCCTGCAGTGAAATCACTTGGGTTCAGTTAGAGCCAACGCCTCACACACACGCGCGTAAGTACGAGAGAAACGCGCATCGCTTTCCCACCGTAACCGACAACTCCCTGAAATTTTCCTCCCCCTCGCTTCTACCATGGTTTTTTCCGTCATGGACGGCCCAAAGAATGTCATGCAGTTGCGTCTCCGGCCCGCCCAAGACGAAAAGCCCATTTTCTGTCATGATTTTTTGTCATAGAAGTAGGAGCCCACCACATCTATGATGATACCGGGTTTTGTCACAATTATCATCATAGAAGTGTCATATGTATGACAGGAAAAAAAATTTGTTCGGCCCAAAATGTCACGGATGTGTCTTTTTTAGTAGTGTCTACTCAAGTCATCAATGAGAGTGAGAACATAACGATATCCTCCGCGAGCCTCAACGCTCATTGGACCACACACATCAGTATGTAGATTTCCAATAAGTTGGTTGCTCGCTCCATTGTTCCGGAGAACGGAGTCTTGGTCATTTTGCCCATGAGGCATGGTTCGCATGTGTCAAACGATTCATAATCTATAGACTCTAAAAGTCCATCAGCATGGAGCTTCTTCATGCGCTTGACACCAATGTGACCAAGACGGCAGTGCCACAAGTATGTGGGACTATCTTTATCAACTTTACATCTTTTGGTATTCACACTATGAACATGTGTAACATTATGCTCGAGATTCATTAAGAATAAACCATTCACCAGCGGGGCATGACCATAAAACATATCTCTCATTTAAATAGGACAACCATTATTCTCGTATTTAAATGAGTAGCCATCTCGAATTAAACAAGATCCTGATACAGTGTTCATGCTCAAAGCTGGTACTAAATAACAATTACTGAGGTTTAAAACTAATCCCATAGGTAAAAGTAGAGGTAGCGTGCCGACGGCGATCACATCGACCTTGGAACCATTCCTGACGCGCATCGTCACCTCGTCCTTCGCCAGTCTCCGCTTATTCCGCAGCTCCTGCTTTGAGTTACAAATATGAGCAACCGCACCGGTATCAAATACCCAGGAGCTACTACGAGCACTGGTAAGGTACACATCATTACATGTTTATCACATATACCTTTGGTTTTGCCGGCCTTCTTGTCCGCTAAGTACTTGGGGCAGTTCCGCTTCCAGTGACCACTTCCCTTGCAATAAAAGCACTCAGTCTCAGGCTTGGGTCCATTGTTTGACTTCTTCCCGGCAACTAGCTTACTGGGCACGGCAACTCCCTTGCCGTCCTTCTTGAAGTTCTTCTTACCCTTGCCTTTCTTGAACTTAGTGGTTTTATTCACCATCAACACTTGATGTTCCTTTTTGATCTCTACCTCCGCTGATTTCAGCATTGAATATACCTCAGGAATGGTCTTTTCCATCCCCTGCATATTGAAGTTCATCACAAAGCTCTTGTAGCTCGGTGGAAGCGACTGAAGGATTCTGTCAATGACCGCGTCATCCGAGAGATTAACTCCCAGCTGAGTCAAGCGGTTGTGCAACCCAGACATCTTGAGTATGTGCTCACTGACAGAACTATTTTCCTCCATCTTACAGCTGAAGAACTTGTCGGAGACTTCATATCTCTCGACCCGGGCATGAGCTTGGAAAACCATTTTCAGCTCTTCAAACATCTCATATGCTCCGTGTTGCTCAAAACGCTTTTGGAGCCCCGGTTCTAAGCTGTAAAGGATGCCGCACTGAACGAGGGAGTAATCATCAGCACGAGACTGCCAAGCGTTCATAACATCTTGGTTCTCTGGGATTGGTGCTTCACCTAGCGGCGCTTCTAGGACATAATCTTTCTTGGCAGCTATGAGGATAATCCTCAGGTTTCGGACCCAGTCCGTATAGTTGCCGCCATCATCTTTCATCTTGGTTTTCTCTAGGAACGCGTTGAAGTTGAGGTGGACATGAGCGTTGGCCATTTGATCTACAAGACATTTTGCAAAGGTTTTTAGACTAAGTTCATGATAATTAAGTTCATCTAATCAAATTATTCAATGAACTCCCACTTAGACAGACATCCCTCTAGTCATCTAAGTGAAACATGATCCGAGTCAACTAGGCCGTGTCTGATCATCGCGTGAGATGGACTAGTCATCATTGGTGAACATCTTCATGTTGATCGTATCTTCTATACGACTCATGCTCGACATTTCGGTCTTCCGTGTTCCGAGGCCATGTCTGTACATGCTAGGCTCGTCAAGTCAACCTAAGTGTATTGCGTGTGTAAATCTGGCTTACACCCGTTGTATTCGAACGTTAGGATCTATCACACCCGATCATCACGTGGTGCTTTGAAACAACGAACCTTCGCAACGGTGCACAGTTAGGGGGAACGCTTTTCTTGAAATTATTTCGAGGGATCATCTTATTTAAGCTACGGTCATTCTAAGCAAATAAGATGGAAAACATGATAAACATCACATGTAATCAAATAGTGACATGACATGGACAATATCATATTGCTCCTTTGATCTCCATCTTCGGGGCGCCATGATCATCTTCGTCACCGGCATGACACCATGATCTCCATCATCGTGTCTTCATGAAGTTGTCACGCCAACGACTACTTCTACTTCTATGGCTAACGTGTTTAGCAATAAAGTAAAGTAATTTACATGGCATTCTTCAATGATACGCAGGTCATACAAAAATAAAGACAACTCCTATGGCTCCTGCCGGTTGTCATACTCATCGACATGCAAGTCGTGATTCCTATTACAAGAACATGATCATCTCATACATCACATATATCATTCATCACATCCTTTGGCCATATCACATCACAAAGCACTTGCTGCAAAAACAAGTTAGACGTCCTCTAATTGTTGTTGCAAGTTTTTACGTGGCTTCTATAGGTGCTCTAGCAAGAACGTTTCTTACCTACGTAAAACCACAACGTGATATGCCAATTTCTATTTACCCTTCATAAGGACCCTTTTCATCGAATCCGCTCCAACTAAAGTGAGAGAGACAGACACCCGCTAGCCACCTTATGCAACTAGTGCATGTCAGTCGGTGGAACCTGTCTCACGTAAGCGTACGTGTAAGGTCGGTCCAGGCCGCTTCATACACGATGCCGCCGAAGCAAGATAAGACTAGTAGTGGCAAGAAAATTAACAACATCTACGCCCACAACTGCTTTGTGTTCTACTCGTGCATAGTAACTACGCATAGAACTTGGCTCTGATACCACTGTTGGGGAACGTTGCATAAAATAAAAAAATTCCTATGTTCACCATGATCAATCTATGGAGTCATCTAGCAACGAGAGAGGGGAGTGCATCTACATACCCTTGTAGATCGCGTGCAGAAGCGTTCAAGAGAACGGGGTTGAGGGAGTCGTACTCGTCATGATCCAAATCACCGGAGATCCTAGCGCCGAACGGACGGCACCTCCGCGTTCAACACACGTATGGTTGGGAAGACGTCTCCTCCTTCTTGATCCAGCAAGGGGGAAGGAGAGGTTGATGAAGATCCAACAGCACGACAGCGTGGTGGTGATTGCAGCAGCGATCACGGCAGGGCTTCGCCAAGCTTCTTCGAGAGGGAGAGGTGTTGCAGGGGAGAGGGAGGCGCCAGAGACTTGGGTGCGGCTGCCCTCCCTCCCCCCTCTTTATATAGGCCCCCTGGGGGGGCGCCGGCCCTAGGAGATGAGATCTCCAAGGGGGGCGGTGGCCAAGGGGGTGGCTTGCCCCCCAAGGCAAGTGGAGGCACCCCCCACCCCTAGGGTTTCCAACCCTAGGCGCGGGGGGGGCCAAGGGGGGCGCACCAGCCCACCAGGGGCTGGTCCCCCTCCCACTTCAGCCCAAGGGGCCCTCCGGGATAGGTGGCCCCACCCGTTGGACCCCCGGGACCCTTCCGGTGGTCCCGGTACAATACCGGTGACCCCCGAAATTTTCCCGATGGCCGAAACCGCACTTCCTATATATAATTCTTCACCTTCGGACCATTCCGGAACTCCTCATGACGTTCGGGATCTCATTCGAGACTCCGAACAACTTTCGGGTTACTGCATACTCATATCTCTACAACCCTAGCGTCACCAAACCTTAAGTGTGTAGAGCCTACGGGTTCGGGAGACATGCAGACATGACCGAGACGCCTCTCCGGTCAATAACCAACAGCGGGATCTGGATACCCATGTTGGCTCCCACATGCTCCTCGAAGATCTCATCAGATGAACCACGATGTCGAGGATTCAATCAATCCCGTATACAATTCCCTTTGCCAATCGGTACGTTACTTGCCCGAGAGTCGATCGTCGGTATCCCGATACCTCGTTCAATCTCGTTACCGGCAAGTCACTTTACTCGTACCGTAATGCATGATCCCATGACCAGACACTTGGTCACATTGAGCTCATTATGATGATGCATTACCGAGTGGGCCCAGAGATACCTCTCAGTCATACGAAGTGACAAATCCCAGTCTTGATTCGTGCCAACCCAACAGACACTTTTGGAGATACCCGTAGTGCACCTTTATAGTCACCCAGTTACGTTGTGACGTTTGGCACACCCAAAGCATTCCTACGGTATCCGGGAGTTGCACAATCTCATGGTCTAAGGAAATGATACTTGACATTTGGAAAAGCTCTAGCGAAACGAACTACACGATCTTTGTGATATGCTTAGGATTGAGTCTTGTCCATCACATCATTCTCCTAATGATGTGATCCCGTTATCAATGACATCCAATGTCCATCGCCAGGAAACCATGACTATCCATTGATCAACGAGCTAGTCAACTAGAGGCTCACTAGGGACTTGTTGTGGTCTATATATTCACACATGTATTACGATTTCCGGATAATACAATTATAGCATGAACAATAGACAATTATCATGAACAAAGAAAATATAATAATAACCATTTTATTATTGCCTCTAGGGCATATTTCCAACATTGCCATGTTGTAAATATTTGAAGAAACTATGGAGCACCCTCGAGACAAAGCAACAGAAACGATGTTGGGGGACATAATCGCAAAAGGAAGTGATGCCGTCTTGTCGTATCTCAACGACACCGATGGTCTGGAAGGACAGGGTGAATAAGAAGACTAGGATTATGATGGCTCCGGTGACCCAATGCCGATACAAGAAGGAGACCGTGATGACGGCTCCGGTGACCGAACCGAGTCGGGCCAGGTATATATATTAGTTAAGCATGTGCTGACTAGCTAATTAATGCATTCATTGTTTTCGTATGTACACATATTAATTAACTCTAGTCTTTCTTCTTTTTTCTAGCCCTCCGGATCGAGCACAACTTCGATAAAGAGACGAGGCCCGAAGAAAAAGTTGCGCTCAGATGAAAGGTTTGAGATCACAGCAATCGCGCGCGATGGCAAGCCGATTGAACCCATCCAGACAAAGGATGCATTTGCTGCTCAGAGCGGAGTTCTTGTTATGGACAAGATCCCAATCAGTATCCACTGATGGTTAAAGCCTAATAATGAAGACCCTGAGGTGTCTTATGTCTCTAATATGCAGAAAGATGATCTTTGGACAACGCTTAAGGAAAATTTCACCCTACCGCTAGAGGAGGATCCGGAGAAGCCAGTTAAAGAGCAATTGATCAAGTCTCATGCTCTTAAGAAGATGGCAGAACTATTCAGGAGGTGGAAGAATGAGCTGAAAACAGAGTTTGTCGACGAAGAAAAGACACCAGAATTCACCGGAAAGTATGAGAAGATAAGAGATCGCTGGCCAACATTTGTGGCCCACAAGACATCGGACAAGAGTAAGAAGATGTCAACAACAAACAAGAAAAATGCTGCGAAGAAGAAGCATCACCACCGCATGGGGTCAGGTGGCTACCTCAAAGCCCGACCGTTGTGGGCCAAGGCTGAGAATGACCTGATTAATAAAGGGGTCGAACCAGAGACATTGAAATGGCCAGACCATTGCCGGACTTGGTTCTTCGGGGTTGGCGGAACCTTGGATCCTGTATCAGGAAAGTGCATTTGGACGGACGAGCAACTGCGAATACCCGTCACGAGGCTTCAGGAGTATACCGAGAAAGCGCGGCAAGGGATGTTCATTCCAGACAGAGAGAAGGACGAGCTCACAATGGCCCTCAGGAATCCTGAGCACCCTGTACGGACATGAGGCATGCCAGGCTCCGTTCCGTGGAAGACTGGGTTTCCAGACGCAGGGGGTTACAAATGCCAGGAGAGGAGGAAGAAAGTGGAGCATAGCCAACTGCAGGCGCTACGCCCAAGGGTACAAGGGCTAGAGGAACGAGAAGAAAATTGCAGGAAACGACCTGCCGAAGCTTCCCCTGAAGCTACCCCGCCATCTCAGCAGAGAAGCTGCGTGGCTTCCACCGATCAGCTTCAGCTGGAGCCTGTCTTCACGGCTCCTACTAGCTACCCCGTGGATGCTATCACGGACTCTCAACATTGCCACCTTATGATGCAATGGATGAAATTCAAAGTCAAGGCGGCTGTTGGCTCTGTTTTACCTACTGAACCTGGCGCAACCTACCACTGCTGGTCGATTCCAGAAGGACATGCTAGGGTGATGGTGGATGAAATAACAGACGGATTTGAGGACCTCGAGCTTGACCACCCTACGGGTGAAGGGGAGATTTGGTTGGGTTCTTCTCTGAAGACTCCATGCCTATGGCGGAAGGAGCTCATCAACCTTCCGAACTGGACGCCTCCGCCTCCTCCTCCTCCTCCGGCGCATCAGGGCACTCCGCCTCCTCCTCCAGCGAGTGATCAGGGCACTCAGCCTCCTCCTTCGGTGAGTGATCAGGGCACTCAGCCTCCTTCTCCAGCGCGTGGCGGCACTCCGCCTCCTTCTTCGCATGCGCCTGCACGCCCGAGCAGCCAGCCTCCTCCTTCTCTGCCTCGTCAACAAGGGTGGAAGACACCCGCCGCTGCTCCGGCTTCTCCGGCGCGTCGTAGTCCTTCTCCTCCGCCTTGTAAGAAAGGAAAGACAGCCGCAGCCGCTCCATCTGCTCCGGCGTCTAGCAGTATAGCCAGAGGTGGGAGGCAATACAAATTTGGTCCTTCTCTGAAGACTCTAGAGAAGTTACCATACGAGAGGAGCTTGGAGGAAAACGCGAAGATCGTGCGAGCTGAAGTGAAGAACTTCTTTGAAGGGGTGAAAGCAAAGAAACATCCACCTCCGGAGGAGAAGATAGATCCGGTAAAAGCAAAGCGTACTCTGGCTGCCCTGAAGAAACCATCAAAGTCTCCGACGAAAGGCGACTATGAGCGCATTATTGAAAAGTCATTTATCAAAGCGGAGCGGTCGGGAAGTACTGTCAGTGATCAAAGGTTAGCAGAACGATGAGCTGGGGAAAAATTGCCCAACTCGGTGAACAAGTGAACTAATCGTTCCCCCCGCTCCAGGTGTCTAGCGATATCGTCGCTAATGATCCGGGGATGGTGCCCGGTTATAACAATCTTGGAGATTACCTGCCCGACGATGTACATTATGATTTCTTGGAGGTGGACGAACACAAATACGAGTACGGGAAGCCTCTCGTCAAAGATGAAAGATCTCTAACAACGATGATGCGAAGATTCCATGATTGGTACATGAAAACCTGCAGAGAGTCTGAGGGGAGGAATATTTTGACGCTGAGAGTTAGAGAGGAGCATGACCTCGTTGGAATTGAACTATTGAATGTTCCATTTGAGGAGTTCTTCGCGTTTTTCAATCAAAAGGCCCTCGATAAATTAACGGTCACTTGCTATTGCCTGTAAGTAGTACTACTTCTGTCATTAAGTCTCTATATATAGGTCAGCTCTTTCATTGCATGTATTTTTAATTATCCTCACTATATTATGCAGACTGAAGATAGCCGAATTGAAGAAAAGACAAATCGATGATATTGGGTTCATTAACACAAATATCATAGATGCATATATGGTTGAATTTCAGGCCAGAGATACGAGGCCAAGTTGCTACAATCATTTGTATTAAATCAAAACAAAGCGATAATACTCTTTCCTTACAACTTCAAGTGAGTGTTACTGTCTTGTGCATATTCGGTTTCCCTTATTAGTCGAGGTTATAGTAATGTAATTGATGAGTTATGCATGTGTGCGCAGCTTCCACTATATTCTCCTAGAGATTAAGCTTGAGCAGGGACTAGTAACTGTCTTAGACTCGAGACGAAAAGATCCCAAGGAGTATGCGGACATGCACTACAAGAAATATGTCAACTAGTGACCTTCTGTCAATCACCTTGGAAGAATTGGTCATAGATCTATGACCATTTCAGACCAATTGGTCAAAAGCTGTTCGGGGGCTCCAAACCTTAAACTATAACGACCATTTTGGTCAGAAAGGTCGTAATTTCCTTATACGAAATGGTCATAAAGCAGATAGCACATGTCCGCTGCCTTATTTCTAGCTGATCATGACCAATATAGATGGTCATAACCTTGTAAATTGTGGTGGGTTGCTATGACTAGGCGCCACCTTATCAGTTTTGCCTATGTGTCATGTCCATGTGGCAGTTTTTGCCCTAGGTTGTGAAGCAACCTATATTTCTGTCATTCCCAAAATTCCCAAAAAAAATCTCATAAATTCTTTGGGTCATATCTTCGTCAAATATGTAAAAAAAAACCTTCCTTGCCTAGTTCAAAAATAATTCAAAAATATTCATTTTCCTATTCTGTTCAAAAAAACACTTTGTGAAGGAAGTACCACTTTGGCATGTCCAAATGGTATCCATTTTCTACAGTGCTTTCCTATGCCCAAATAACCATCCTCAACCAAATGCCAGCTCAATCCATTCATTATTTTGAGCTCAGCTTCAACATTCGTATTTATGTCCAATGTGGTACTTTGCAAAGCAAGTACCACCTAGGCTTCTCCTTTTAAGCTGAAAATTTGTGAAGACGGTCTTCTTAGTAACTGATCATCCTCAGCCAAAACTCATGCCCATTAGCCATGTGCATTTCCTGTACCGCTAATCAAACACTTGGCTGCTTATTCATGTTTGAGCATCGATCGGTCTCCTCGTGAGAATCTTATGTTGTAATTTTCTTCCTAGAACCTACTTGGGGAGTGCCCAACCCACTAGACATGCCTAGGCCGCCCAGAACACATGGCAACGCCATGGTCACGCAGTGACCATGCGGCGGGCATGCGAGTTTACGCGCTCTAGAATTGGGGCCCTCGGCTACCGTCCAAACCTCGACGTATCACCACCAAACCATGTATTTATGATTAAATAGGTACTTATGTAACTAGAAATTATTTTTGGAAAAAATAAATAGCAAACTATGAGGCAGTTGCAGTTCAAATTTGACCCGCTTCCTACTGAATCGGCGGGAATTGTCTTTTTCAACAGAGGTGGATCAAAACTTTTGACACCCAACCATTTTTTCAATTGTGCATTAAATATGGCCTAGTATTTTAGAAATTTGATTTGGTCCAATTTTGCAACAAATATATGGTAGGTCCTTCACAAAAAAACCTCATTTCGGGCACTCGAAAAATGGAAAATGAATTTTCCGTGCAAAGAAAATGAAAACTCCCTTAGGCAACATTGTTTGGAATTTCAAGATGCAACCTTGTGCACAATATGATATCATTTGAATAAACTATGCCATGAATGTGGCCATAAGATTGATCATTTGGCTTGAAAGCCATGAATCTTCACGCATGATAGCTCATTTTTAGAACACTTTTTTAAAATAATTGTCGTATTACAAGTTTATAATTTTTGCTTGTAACTTGGCCACATATGATGAAACAATGCGAAGGTTTTCTAATTTTTTGATTTTTTTTTTGAATTTTTTTTGAATTTTTTATGCCCGTTTCAAAATGCGATCAAAACGGCGGGCTTGACCGTTCCTAGCTAGTGGTTGACTCTTGGAAAACTTTTGACGTTTCTCTGATTAAATAGATACGTATGTACCTAGAATGATTTTTATAAAAAATAAAGAGCAAACTATGAGGCAGCTACAATTCAAATTTGACCCGCTTCCAACTGAATCAGCGGGAATTTGTCTTTTTCACGAGAGGTGGATCAAAACTTTTGGCACCCAAACATTTGGCCAATTGTGCATTAAATATGTCTTAATATTTTAGAAAATTGATTTGGTACAATTTTGCAACAAATATATGGTAGGTCCTTCAAAAAATAACCTCATTTCGGGCACTCGCAAAATGGAAAATGCATTTTCCGTGCAAAGAAGATGAAAACTCCCTTAGGCAACATTGTTTGGAATTCTAAGATGCACCCTAGTGCACAATATGAGATCATTTGAACAAACTATGCCATGAATGTGGCCATAAGATTGATCATTTGGCTTGAAAGCCATGAATCTTCACGCATGATAGCTCATTTCTAACAACACTTTTTTAAAATAATTGCCGTATTACAAGTTTATTATTTTTTCTGGAAACCTGGTCACATATGATGACACAATGCGGAGGTTTTCCAATTTTTAAATTTCTTTTTGAATTTTTTATGCCCGTTTCAAAATGCGGTAAAAACGGCGGGCTTGACCGTTCCTAGCTACTGGTTGAAGTTTGGAAAAATTTTGATGTTTCTCTGATTAAATAGATACTTATGTACCTAGAAATGATTTTTAGAAAAAATAAAGAGCAAACTATGAGGCAGCTACAGTTCAAATTTGACCCGCTTCCTACTGAATCGGCGGGAATTTGTCTTTTTCACGAGAGGTGGATCAAAACTTTTGGCACCCAACCATCTGGTCAATTTTGCATTAAATATGTCCTAATATTTTAGAAAATTGATTTGGTCCAATTTTGCAACAAATATATGGTAGGTCCTTCACAAAAAAAAACCTCATTTCGGGCACTCGGAAAATGGAAAATGCATTTTCCGTCCAAAGAAAATGAAAACTCCCTTAGGCAACATTGTTTGGAATTCCAAGATGCACCCTTATGCACAATATGAGATCATTTGAACAAACTATGCCATGAATGTGGCCATAAGATTGATCATTTGGCTTGAAAACCATGAATCTTCACGCATGATAGCTCATTTCTGAGAACATTTTTTTAAAATAATTGCCGTGTTACAAGTTTATTATTTTTCCTGGCAACTTGGTCATATATAATGACACAATGCGAAGGTATTCATTTTTTTTGAATTTTTCATGTTCGTTTCAAAATGCGGTCAAAACGGCGGGCATGACCGTTCGTAGCTAGTGGTTGAATCTTGGAAATTTTTTTGGTGTTTCTTTGATTAAATAGATACTTATGTACCTAGAAATGATTTTTGGAAAAAAAAAGCAAACTATGAGGCAGTTGCAGTTCAAATTTGACTTGCTTCCATCTGAATCGATAGAATTTTGTCTTTTTCACCAGAGGTGGATGAAATCCTTTGACACCCAACCACTTGGTCAATTGTACATCAAATATGGCCTACTATTTTAGAAAATAGATTTGGTCCAATTTTGTAACAAATATTTGGTAGGTCCTTCACAAAAAAACTCCTTCTGGGCACTCGGAAAATGGAAAATGGTTCTTTTTTTGCAAAGAAAATGAAAAAACCCCCCAAATCAACATTGTTTGTCATCCCTAATTACACACATGTGCAAACTATTGATTTATTTGAATAAACTATAAGAGGTTAATATGTTAAATGTTTATCCTGAATAAGAGGTTAAAAAATATAAGAGAAACAAAAGAAAAAGAAACAAAATTATATAAGCTTAACTTTGATTGATGGAATCAGGTGTGGCCTGGATTGATGACATGGCAAACATCTATCCATCCGTACATCCGTCCGTCCATCCTAGCCCTCCGCTCTCTCTCTCTCTCTCTCTCTCTCGCAGCAAACCCCTCTCTCAACCCTAGCGCTTGCAGCCGCCTCCGCACCCGATCCAGATACGCTACCCACCTCCATCTCCCCTCGCCGCCGGTCTGCACCCTCCCCTCCCTTTCCCCCACGTTTGCCGCCCATCCACCACCGCCGACCTCGTCTCCGCCATCCCCCTCCCCTCGCCTTCATCCCCCATATCCACTAGTCCAGGCGAGGCCATGGCGTCCCCCTCCTCCTCCGCGATTCATTCCCCTCCTCTGCGGCCGCCACCCAACCTCTCTCCCTCTCTATCCCGCACCACCACCGCCACGGCCGGCGGCACCACCCAATCTCTCTCCCGCGCCGCCGCCGACCGCTTCCCCATCCGCGACGTCGCCTCCTTCTCCACGCCGATCGGGGAGCCACCCTGCTCCGCGTGCGTGCTTATTCTCGGTCGATGACGCGGCTGTGCCCTTTGTCGCCTCTCTTCCTCGTCCGGTGCCGGCTGTACAAGAGGCGCCGGACTCCTGCCGTCGTCCGTTCGCACCTGAACGCCGCGGAGGTACTCCCGGATCTCGGCCCTCGGATTTCTCTCCCCGCCCCCTTCCCCTTGACAAAGTTCCTCATAATTGATTCGATCCTGCAGTGCAGGGGTTTATTCATTCGTTCGTTGTTGCTGCTCCAGGCAGCTCTATCAACCAGTACAAGACCCTGAGGTGTGCTGCTCTAGGCAGAGTCCGGCCTTGCGCTGAAGCTGCTGAACTCCAAGGTCACCGCTTCCTTCTTCAGCCCCCGGGATCCTGAGTGGACCATGTGAGAGCTTTCGGGTAAAAATGGTAGCAAGTATGTTGGCTTGATCGGCAGCGAAAAGGAAGATCATCTCTAAATCGCATGCATTGTGTAGCTCTGAAGCTCCTAAGTTAAATTTGTGCTGGTAGATTTTTCAGACTAAGAATAATTATCAACATTTGCTTAGTGGAAAGCTTGTCTGGAACACAGCCTGACCTATTGCACATAAACAAAAAGGAAATCCTTGGCTAGAACTCACAGTCTCACATACATTTATGCGCCTCACAAGTCATACAGGAGAAAACTTAATAACCATGTTATTGTGTATCAGCTAGGATTATCGGAGCCAACTGAGCCCATGATTTAGTGATTAAATAATGGCATCGTGTAATGTTTTTATGCGCATGCATTGTGTAGCTCTGAAGCTCCTAAGTTAAATAATGGCGTCGTGTAATGGTTGTGAATTTGTGATATGCACATTTCATATTCATAATTTTTGATACAAATATACCATTTGTTATGTTCTGACCATCAATTCTTGCTATGAAATATTGAGTAATTGAATGGAAATCATATAAAGGGATCATTTACTAGTCTTTGGTCTATTTTGCAGAAATGTGCGCAAAGGCACTGTAACCGTCAAGATTCCGTCTAGGTGGCTATCGAGAAGAGTGAAGAAAAGAAGAGGAGGACGGCTAATGTGTAAAGTTTGCAGATCAGGGAGGGGATCAAAATCCCTAGATCGCCTCCATTCCCCATCGGGCCTGGCACTTCTCTCTCCCTCACCACTTCTTCTTCCACCTCCGGCCACCGCTGCGTCCAGGCCGGCGTGGCGGCGCGCCACCGCATCTCCATCCACCACTCCACACCCATCCAACAACGCATCCACCAGCGCCACCATTTCCAGCCACCGCCGCCATCAGCACCAGCACCACCTCGCGCGCCCGACCAGACGAGGGGAGGCACGATTGTCTGGTGCTCCGCGCGAGTCTCTCCTCCCTGCTGCTCCTCACCACGCTCCTGCTCTTCCCTCACCATCTCTGCTGCTGCTCTTCCTTGCACCCCTGTGCTGCTGCCTCTCCTTAGCTCCGCTGCTTGGTGCTTCTCCTTTGATCCCTTTGCTGCTGCTCTTCTTCTCCCACGTCCCCTGCTGCACCTCCACTCCTTCTCTCTACTGCTGCTCCTCCCCTCGTCCCTACTGCTGCTCCTCCTCCGCTCAAGTTCTCCAACTTGCTGTTGCTGCTTTTCTCTCTCTATCTGATCTCAAATTTATGTAATCTTGAGAAGTTTATTGTTTAGTACTTTGCAATATTCAGAATTGATATGTGTAGTACCTGAAATATTTAGATTTCATAAGAGCTTGCAACTTGACAGTTGTTCAGTTTCGTACTCACAAAATATAGTGCATCTTATTGTTTGTTCTGACTAGTTAATGTCTAGTTGTTTGAATTATATTTACTATGTGTGATATGCTCTGTGATATAGTAATCTTCTAGCATATGTGTGTGATCCCCTATGTGTTCGTTTCTTGACTGGTGCTTGTTTAATACCACTCATTTTGTTGATCTGTGAGTACTAGAATTATGTCTTGTAACCCCCTGTTTGCATATGTGTGATGTGTATTCTGTAGTCCTTGTGTTAACTATGTTCATGCGAGAATATATATTTTTGTGTTGTGATATATTTCTGTCCTTGTCATAGTATTGTTTCTACCCTTTGTTTACTTTGTCAAATAAAACAAAATACCAAATGACAGTGAGTAAAATCTGAACCTCCCTTTGCTCTTTTTCATTTTTTTTTGTGGTTTATCTTCGGGAACAACCTTGTTTAGTTTAGGTTTATTTTCTTGTAGCCATATTCTGAATTCTGTCACCTAGCTTTAGCCGAGCATAGTCGCCATCGCCTAGTCCCTGTGGGGAACACGACACTTGCAGATTTGGGCGAAATACCCTACTGTACTTACAATCGATCAATTTGTATTGTAAACAGAGGAGTGACTTCATTCTTATCTCACTGACAAACAACAGATAGTGTTCAATGATCAGTTACCGCTCAGTTTTTTGGTAAAAGCCGCACAAATATATCTGTCAAGGTGTTCGCGGTAGTGCCCAAACAACAGATAATGGGCTGTAGTGCTTTCTGTTCTACCTTAGTATGCTGTCACTTAGCATGGCAGATTAATCTGCCCTATGTATGTGTTTAATTATATTCATGGTTGCTTTATGTGTTTGTTGATTATGCAGGTTCCCTGGCTAGGCCTCTGGGTGAGTGCATCATCGGCTCCTACTGCAGCTTCTCCTGCTGCTTCCACGGTTTGCTCCTACATGTCCCTTTGAGAGTTTGAGCACTTGAACTGTGGCTCTATTTGCCCCTTGAAGGCTTTTATTGTTACGTTAATAACTTCTATAGTGGCTGTAGCATGTGCTATAAATCCAGATTGTACTTTAGTTCCAGATTTCTATGCATGCCACCTTGTTGTGATTAATTAGGTTAGTTTAGTTCCAGATGTCTGAAATATACTCTACTTATTGTTCAGGGTTGATTGCAAATTAGTTCTGGTGCCTCCAGTGGAGTAGAGTGTGGAGAGCCAAGAAGCTTTATCTCTTTAAATTCAGTTAATTTCCTTACTGAAATTAGGTTGTTGCCTTGATACAGTATTGTACAGTGGCTCTGCCTCTAGAAATTTTATTTGATTGTGAGATGATTGGATTTTGAAATGTAGGCATATGGTACTGAACTATACTACTGAACTGCACTATAGTAACAAGAGTAGCTTGTTTTAATGCTTGTTGCTGCTGCAAAACTACCCTTCAAGATGAAATTAGTTTGCTGGTGTTTACTCTCTACTAAAGAGATATTAGTAAAGCTGTCGTTGGTGGTTCAATTCTGAATACATACTGATATATGAATTCTGAATATTACTCTGTTCTAAAGAGATGTGTGCTGAACTGAAGGTTGTAGGCATTGATATATACTTTGTTTTTGCCTTTGTGCTCTGCTCGAACCTGGCCAATTTGGTTGAATTGTCTTTGGGGCCTGTACGTGGGCATGTGATCCAAGTAGGGCTAAACGTGTTGATGCTACTGATCTCTCGGCTGTACCACTATGCATTGCCGTTGCTTAGGCAGCATGCTACAGGCACATCAAAACAATTTGAAATTTGAGCCGCGTTGTAGTTGTGCTGTGGCTGCTGTTTATATGCTGCATCCTTTTGTTATGAGTATCAAAACCAATCAACAGATGTGTGAAGCTGTTTATTCGGTAGCTTCTCGCAGAGCGAGGGGAATTGTCCAGATCCACACAGGCAAATCAGAGTGCCTCTCTGCTAGAATATGTAGTGTGATTCAGTAAAACCAGTAAATAAATAGCACTGGGGTTTCTGGACTTATCGTGCATATACAACATATTTCTGGACTTATCGAGCTATTGTAATATGAATGTATATTAGGACTGTATTGAACCCTTCCATGTTTCTGGACTCATGAAAATAAACTACATGCGATATACTCAAATAACACTCGGGTTTAGGACTATTTTATGGTGTTGTGGATATACTTTGTGATTTAGAGTTACTAATCTATGGTCTGGTGTCATATCATGGTCTAATATTTTTTTTGTTTGACTCTTTCTTTATTGCCAGGAAAGCGGTGAGTAGATGTCGATGATGTCTACTTGCTTGGCTGCTATGGTGATGCATGCACCGGTGAAGCACGCACACATGCAAGGCTGGCCCCATGTCTTCCTTGGCTGCGAACATCATCTACAGGTACAGCATTGTCCCACATCTTTGTGCTGTTTTGCTCGTTCTTCTCCTTGCATCCAAGAAAATTGGCGCTTAATCTGCTATTGATTACAGCCTTTGTTCGTTAATACCAAGTACTCAGGCTAGCAGTATGACCGGATGCGAGGACCTGCTCACTGACCAAGACAATCTATGAGCTCCCAGCGCCTCTGATACAAGGTGCGTTAGGGCCAACCTCTTCCGGAAGAAGGCCACACTCGTAGCCCCTCTGGATCAAAATTGGTATCCCTTCCTGCCTCTCCTTTTGGATTCACATGATTTTGCCTCATGGATTGATGGATGTGTCTGTAATTGTAAAGTCTGGTCCTCGTTTACTTTCTATAATTTATTGCATGCTTGATGAGGCTATGTCAAGTGTCTAAATTTTGAATGCATGCGCTAAGGCATTTTTGAGCACTTCGCGTTGATTGGGCGTTTAGCTCCTGTAATGGTCTTGAAGTTCATTGTTATATACTTCTTGTTGTAGGATGGCAAGTTGTCGCAGCTGGAGCAAGTCTCGCAAGAGAGAGCGATGAAGTCCATTGTACTCTCCTGTTATATACTTCTTGTTGTAGGATGGCAAGTTGTAGGATGTACGTGTAAACCTGATTGTACTCTCCTGTCTAAACTACATGCCATAATTGTCTTATTGCATATTCCCTCTGTTCCTTCTATAAGGTAATGTATTCCTGAGATGATTTGTTATGTAAACCTGATGTGATGTGATGGATGATTTGAATTTCATATGGAGTTTATGAAATAATGTTGGATGTACGTGTGTGTAACTGGGCTAGAGGCTGGTCCAAAAGGCTGAGATCTAATACCGGACAAATAATTGGGCTGAAGAAGGCCACAGCCCAACAAGCACTGGACCGTTTAAAAAATGAAACAGAATAAAATCTCAGAAAATAAAAAAAGGGAATAGATTGCAAAAAGGATGAGGCCCAGAAAATGGAAGAAGCTCATGAAAGCCGAATTGTTGGGCCAGGCCCATGTAGCTAATCGAAGCATAGGAAAAAAACAACAAATGGGCTGAATTGTTGGGCTCGGTCCATGTAAAACACCTAATCGGACCGGGCTGAATCTTGTCAGTGACCTTTTGAATTGGTCGTAATTTTGCCACGTCAGATTGCCACTGTTGGGGAACGTAGCAGAAATTCAAAAAATTTCCTACGTAACACCAAGATCTATCTATGGAGAGACCAGCAACGAGTAGAAAGGAGAGGAGAGTTTGCATCTACATACCCTTGTAGATCGCTAAGCGGAAGCGTTCAAGTGAACGGGGTTGATGGAGTCGTACTCGTCGTGATTCAGATCACCGATGATCCTAGTGCCGAACGGACGGCACCTCCGCGTTCAACACACGTACAGCCCGGTGACGTCTCCCACGCCTTGATCCAGCAAGGAGGGAGGGAGAGGTTGAGGAAGACTCCATCCAACAGCAGCACAACGGCGTAGTGGTGGTGGAGGAGCGTGGCAATCCCGCAGGGCTTCGCCAAGCACCATGGGAGAAGAGGAGGAGGGAGAGGGGCAGGGCTGCACCAACCAGAGATCAAATCGTGTGTCATGGGCAGCCCCTAGGCCTCATATATATAGGGGAAGGGGAGGGCTGCGCCCCCTTTAGGGTTTCCCACCCCCTAGGGGCGGCAGCCAGCCTCCAGATGGCATCTGGTGCGGCGGCCAAGAGGAGGGGGAGGAGTCCATCCTCCCCAAGGCACCTCGGAGGTGCCTTCCCCCTTGAGGACTCTTCCCTCTAGGGTTCCCTAGGCGCATGGGCCTCTAGGGGCTGGTGCCCTTGGCCCATGTAGGCCAAGGCGCACCCCCTTCAGCCCATGTGGCCCCCCGGGGCAGGTGGCCCCACCCGGTGGGCCCCCGGGACCCTTCCGGTGGTCCCGGTACAATACCGATGACCCCGAAACTTGTCCCGATGGTCGAAACAGGACTTCCTATATATAAATCTTTACCTCCGGACCATTTTGGAACTCCTCGTGACGTCCGGGATCTCATCCGGGACTCCGAACAACATTCGGTAACCACATACAAGCTTCCTTTATAACCCTAGCGTCATCGAACCTTAAGTGTGTAGACCCTACGGGTTCGGGAGACATGCAGACATGACCGAGACGTTCTCCGGTCAATAACCAACAGCGGGATCTGGATACCCATGTTGGCTCCCACATGTTCCACGATGATCTCATCGGATGAACCACGATGTCAAGGACTCAATCGATCCCGTATACAATTCCCTTTGTCTAGCGGTATTTTACTTGCCCGAGATTCGATCGTCGGTATACCGATACCTTGTTCAATCTCGTTACCGGCAAGTCACTTTACTCGTTCCGTAACACATCATCCCGTGATCAACTCCTTGGTCACATTGCGCATATGATGATGTCTTACCGAGTGGGCCCAGAGATACCTCTCCGTTTACACGGAGTGACAAATCCCAGTCTCGATCCGCATAAAACAATAGATACTTTCGGAGATACCTGTAGTGCACCTTTATAGTCACCCAGTTACGTTGTGACGTTTGATACACCCAAAGCACTCCTACGGTATCCAGGAGTTACACGATCTCATGGTCAAAGGAAGAGATACTTGACATTGGCAAAGCTCTAGCAAACGAACTACACAATCTTTGTGCTATGCTTAGGATTGGGTCTTGTCCATCACATCATTCTCCTAATGATGTGATCCCGTTATCAACGACATCCAATGTCCATAGCCAGGAAACCATGACTATCTGTTGATCACAACGAGCTAGTCAACTAGAGGCTCACTAGGGACATATTGTGGTCTATGTATTCACACGTGTATTACGATTTCCGGATAATACAGTTATAGCATGAATAAAAGACAATTATCATGAACAAGGAAATATAATAATAATACTTTTATTATTGCCTCTAGGGCATATTTCCAACAGTCTCCCACTTGCACTAGAGTCAATAATCTAGTTCACATCGCCATGTGATTAACACTCACAGGTCACATCGCCATGTGACTAATACCCAAGAGTTTACTAGAGTCAGTAGTCTAGTTCACATCACTATGTGATTAACACTCAATGAGTTTTATGTTTGATCATGTTGCTTGTGAGAGAGGTTTTAGCCAACGGGTCTGAACCTTTCAGATCCGTGTGTGCTTTACAAATCTCTATGTCATCTCCTAGATGCAGCTACCACGCTCTATTTGGAGCTGTTCCAAATAACTGTTCTACTTGGAGCTATTCTAAATTGTTGCCCCATTGTACGTATCCGGTATCTCTACTCAGAGCTATCCGAATAGGTGTTAAGCTTGCATCGACGTAACCTTTACGACGAACTCTTTTACCACCTTCATAATCGAGAAAATTCCTTAGTCCACTAGTTACTAAGGATAACTTTGACCGCTGTACTGTGAGCCATTCTTGGATCACTCTTGTACCCCTTGACTGTCTCATGGCAAGGCACACTTCAGGTGCGGTACACAGCATAGCATACTGAAGATCCTACGTCTTAAGCATAGGGGACGACCTTCGTCCTTTCTCTCTATTCTGCCGTGGTCGAGCTTTAAGTCTTAACTTCGTACCTTACAACTCAGGCAAGAACTCCTTCTTTGACTGGTCCATCTTGAACACCTTCAAGATCATGTCAAGGTATGTGCTCATTTGAAAGTATTATTTAAGCATTTTGATCTATCCTTATAGATCTTGATGCTCAATGTTCAAGTAGCTTAATCCAGGTTTTCTATTGAAAAACACCTTTCAAATAACCCTATATGCGTTCTAGAAATTCTACATCATCTCTGATCATCAATATGTCAACAACATATACTCATCAGAAATTCTATAGCGCTCCCACTCACTTCTTTGGAAATACAAGTTTCTCATAAACTTTGTACAAGCCCAAAATCTTTGATCATCATCAAAGCACGCATTCCAACTCCGAGATGCTCACTCCAGTCCTTAGAAGGATTGCTGGAGCTAGCATACCTTTTAGCATCCTTAGGATCGACAAAACTTTCTGATTGTATTACATACAACCTTTCCTCACGAAAACTGGTAAGGAAACTCGTCTTGACATCCATCTGCCAGATTTCATAAATGCAGCTAATGCTAACATGATTCCGACGGACTTTAAGCATCGCTACGAGTGAGAAAATCTCATCATAGTCAACTCCTTGAACTTGTCGGAAAACACTTCGCCACAAGTCGAGCTTCATAGATGGTGACATTACCATCCATGTCCGTCTTCTTCTTAAAAGATCCATTTATCTCAATGGCTTGCCGATCATCGGGCAAGTCCACCAAAGTCCATGCTTTGTTCTGATATATGGATACTATCTCGGATTTCATGGCTTCTAACCATTTGTCGGAATCCGGGCCCACCATCGTTTCTCCATAGTTCGTAGGTTCATTGTTGTCTAGCAACATGACTTTCAAGACAGGATTACGTACTACTCTGAAGTAGTACGCATCCTTGTCATCCTACGAGGTTTGGGAGTGACTTGATCCGAAGTTTCATGATCAATATCATAAGCTTCCACTTCAATTGGTGTAGGTGCCACAGGAACAACTTCCTGTGCCCTGCTACACACTAGTTGAAGAGACGGTTCAATAACCTCATCAAGTTTCCACCATCCTCCCACTCAATTCTTTCGAGAGAAACTTTTCCTCGAGAAAGGACCCGATTCAAGAAACAATCCATATTGCTTTCGGATCTGAATTAGGAGGTATACCCAACTGTTTTGGGTTTCCTATGAAGATGCATTTTATCCGCTTTGGGTTCGACCTTATCAACCTGAAACTTTTTCATATAAGCGTCGCAGCCCCAAACTTTTAAGAAACGACAACTTAGGTTTCTCTAAACCATAATTCATACGGTGTCATCTCATCGGAATTACGTGGTGCCCTATTTTAAAGTGAATGTGGTTGTCTCTAATGCCTAACCCATGAACAATTGTGGTAATTCGATAAGAGACATCATGGTATGCATCATATCCAATAGGGTGCAACTATGATGTTCGGACACACCATCACACTATGGTGTTCCAGGCGGTATTAATTGCGAAACAATTTCCACAATGTCTTAATTGTGTGCCAAAACTCGTAACTCGGATATTCATCTCTATGATCATATCATAGACATTTTATCCTCTTGTCACAATGATCTTCTACTTCACTCTGAAATTATTTGAACCATTCAATAATTCAGACTTGTGTTTCATCAAGTAAATATTCTCAACATCTACTCGAATCATCTGTGAAGTAAGAACATAACGATATTCACTGCATGCCTCAGCACTCATTGGACTGCACACATCAAAATGTGTTACTTCTAATAAGTTGCTATCTTGTTCCATCTTACTGAAAACGAGGCTTTTCAGTCATCTTGCCCATGTGGTATGATTTGCATATCTCAAGTGATTCATAATCAAGTGAGTCCAAACGATCCATTTGCATGGAGTTTCTTCATGCATATACACCAATAGACATGGTTCGCATGTCTCAAACTTTTCAAAAACGAGTGAGTCCAAAGATCCATCAACATGGAGCTTCTTCATGCGTTTTATACCATTATGACTTACATGGCAGTGCCACAAGTAAGTGGTACTATCATTACTATCTTATATCTTTTGGCATGAAAATGTGTATCACTACGACCAAGATTCAATAAACCATTCCTTTTAGGTGCAAGACCATTGAAGGTATTATTCAAATAAATAGAGTAACCATTATTCTCTTTAAATGAATAACCGTACTGCGATAGACATAATCCAATCATGTCTATGCTCAACGCAAACACCAAATCTCGATGGTAGAGGGAGCGTGCGATGCTTGATCATATCAACCTTGGAAACACTTCCAACATATATCGTCAGCTCACCTTTAGCTAGTCTCCGTTTATTCCGTAGCTTTTATTTCGAGTTACTAACACTTAGCAATCGAACCGATATCTAATACCCTGGTGCTACTAGGAGTACTAGTAAAGTACACATTAACATAATGTATATCCAATATACTTCTATCGACCTTGCCAGCCTTCTCATCTACCAAGTATCTAGGGTAATCTTGCTCCAGTGGTTGTTCCCCTTATTACAGAAGCACTTAGTCTCGGGTTTGGGTTCAACCTCGGGTTTCTTCATTTGAGCAGCAGCTGATTTGCCGTTTCATGAAGTATCCCTTCTTGCCCTTGCCCTTCTTGAAACTAGTGGTTTTACTAACCATCAACGATTGATGCTCCCTTTTGATTTCTACTTTCGCGGAGTCAAACATCGCGAATATCTCAAGGATCATCATATATGTCCTTGATATATTATAGTTCATCACGAAGCTCTAGCAGCTTGGTGGTAATGACTTCGGAGGAACTATCACTATTTCATCTGGAAGATCAACTCCCACTTGATTCAAGTGATTGTTGCACTCAGACAATCTGAGCACAAGCTCAACAATTGAGCTTCTCTCCTTAGTTTGCAGGCTAAGAAAATCGTCGGAGGTCTTATACCTCTTGACGTGGGCACGAGCCTGAAATCTCAATTTCAGCCCTCGAAACATCTCATATGTTCCGTGACGTTTCAAAAACGTCTTTGGTGCCTCTACTTAAACCATTTAACTGAACTATCACGTAGTTATCAAAACGTGTATGTTCGATGTTCACAACATCCACAGACGAGGTTTGGGGTTCAGCACACTGAGCGGTGTATTAAGGACATAAGCTTTCTACTGATCGCATAATCGCTACTGTCAACTTTCAACTATATTTTCTCTAGGAACATATACAAAAACAATAGAACTATAGCGTGAACTACGACATAATTTGCAAGAGGTCTTTTGACTATGTTCAGGATAATTAAGTTCATCTTATGAACTCCCACTCAGATAGACATCCCTCTGGTCATCTAAGTGATCACATGATCCGAATCAACTAGGCCGTGTCCGATCATCACGTGAGACGGACTAGTCATCATCGGTGAACATCTTCATGTTGATCGTATCTACTATGCGACTCATGCTCGACCTTTCGGTCTCCGTGTTCCGAGGCCATGTCTGCACATGCTAGGCTCGTCAAGTTAACCCTAAGTGTTTTCACTGTGTAAAACTGTCTTACACCCGTTGTATGTGAACGTAAGAATCCATCACACCCGATCATCACGTGGTGCTTAGAAGCGACGAACTGTAGCAACGGTGCACAGTTAGGGGAGAACACTTCTTGAAATTGTTGTAAGGGATCATCTTATTTACTACCGTCGTCCTAAGTAAACAAGATGCATAAACATGATAAACATCACATGCAATCAAATAGTGACATGATATGGCCAATATCATTTTTGCTCCTTTTGATCTTCATCTTCGGGGCTCCATGATCATCATCGTCACCGGCATGACACCATGATCTCCATCATCGTGTCTTCATGAAGTTGTCACGCCAATGACTACTTCTACTTCTATGACTAACGCGTTTAGCAATAAAGTAAAGTAGTTTACATGGCGTTCTTCAATGACACGCAGGTCATACAATAAATAAAGACAACTCCTATGGCTCCTGCCGGTTGTCATACTCATCGACATGCAAGTCGTGAATCCTATTACAAGAACATGATCAATCTCATACATCACATATATCATTCATCACATCCTTTTGGCCATATCACATCACATAGCATACCCTGCAAAAACAAGTTAGACGTCCTCTAATTGTTGTTGCATGTTTTACGTGGCTGCTATGGGTTTCTAGCAAGAACGTTTCTTACCTACGCAAGACCACAACGTGATATGCCAATTGCTATTTACCCTTCATAAGGACCCTTTTCATCGAATCCGTTCCGACTAAAGTGGGAGAGACTGGCACCCGCTAGCCACCTTATGCACCAAGTGCATGTCAATCGGTGGAACCTGTCTCACGTAAGAGTACGTGTAAGGTTGGTCCGGGCCGCTTCATCCCACAATACCGTCGGAACAAGATTGGACTAGTAACGGTAAGCATATTGAACAACATCAACGCCCACAACTACTTTGTGTTCTACTCGTGCAAAGAATCTACGCAATAGACCTAGCTCATGATGCCACTGTTGGGGAACGTAGCAGAAATTCAAAATTTTTCCTACGAATCACCAAGATCTATCTATGGAGAGACCAGCAACGAGTAGAAAGAGAGTGCATCTACATACCCTTGTAGATCGCTAAGCGGAAGCGTTCAAGTGAACGGGGTTGATGGAGTCGTACTCGTCGTGATTCAAATCACCGATGACCAAGTGCCGAACGGACGGCACCTCCGCGTTCAACACATGTACAGCCCGGTGACGTCTCCCACGCCTTGATCCAGCAATGAGAGAGGGAGAGGTTGAGGAAGACTCCATCCAGCAGCAGCACAACGGCGTGGTGGTGGTGGAGGAGCGTGGCAATCCCGCAGGGCTTCGCCAAGCACCATGGGAGAAGAGGAGGAGGGAGAGGGGCAGGGCTGCACCAACGAGAGATCAAATCGCGTGTTATGGGCAGCCCCTAGGCCTCATATATATAGGGGAAGGGGAGGGCTGCGCCCCCTTTAGGGTTTCCCACCCCAAGGGGCGGCGGCCAGCCTCCAGATGGCATCTGGTGCGGCGGCCAAGAGGGGGGGGAGGAGTCCATCCTCCCCAAGGCACCTCGGAGGTGCCTTCCCCCTTGAGGACTCTTCCCTCTAGGGTTCCCTAGGCGCATGGGCCTCTTGGGGCTGGTGCCCTTGGCCCATGTAGGCCAAGGTGCACCCCCTACAGCCCATGTGGCCCCCCGGGGCAGGTGGCCCCACCCGGTGGGCCCCCGGGACCCTTCCGGTGGTCCCGGTACAATACCGATGACCCCGAAACTTGTCCCGATGGCCGAAACAGGACTTCCTATATATAAATCTTTACCTCCGGACCATTCCGGAACTCCTCGTGACGTCCGGGATCTCATCTGGGACTCCGAACAACATTCGGTAACCACATACAAGCTTCCTTTATAACCCTAGCATCATCGAACCTTAAGTGTGTAGACCCTACGGGTTCGGGAGACATGCAGACATGACCGAGACGTTCTCCGGTCAATAACCAACAGCGGGATCTGGATACCCATGTTGGCTCCCACATGTTCCACGATGATCTCATCGGATGAACCACGATGTCAAGGACTTAATCAATCCCGTATACAATTCCCTTTGTCTAGCGGTATTTTACTTGCCCGAGATTCGATCGTCGGTATACCGATACCTTGTTCAATCTCGTTACCGGCAAGTCACTTTACTCGTTCCGTAACACATCATCCCGTGATCAACTCCTTGGTCACATTGCGCATATGATGATGTCTTACTGAGTGGGCCCAGAGATACCTCTCCGTTTACACGGAGTGACAAATCCCAGTCTCGATCCGCATAAAACAATAGATACTTTCGGAGATACCTGTAGTGCACCTTTATAGTCACCCAGTTACGTTGTGACGTTTGATACACCCAAAGCACTCCTACGGTATCCAGGAGTTACACGATCTCATGGTCAAAGGAAGAGATACTTGACATTGGCAAAGCTCTAGCAAACGAACTACACAATCTTTGTGCTATGCTTAGGATTGGGTCTTGTCCATCACATCATTCTCCTAATGATGTGATCCCGTTATCAACGACATCCAATGTCCATAGCCAGGAAACCATGACTATCTGTTGATCACAACGAGCTAGTCAACTAGAGGCTCACTAGGGACATATTGTGGTCTATGTATTCACACGTGTATTACGATTTCCGGATAATACAGTTATAGCATGAATAAAAGACAATTATCATGAACAAGGAAATATAATAATAATACTTTTATTATTGCCTCTAGGGCATATTTCCAACAGCCACGTTGGATCTAACGTGGCCTGGGCAGAGAGCTAGTGACCAAAACAGAAGGTCATATAATTAACGACCTTTTGCTTTGGCCGTGGAATTCCACGACCTTCTCACAGAGAAGATTGTTAATTTCAGTTTACGACCGCCAGCTTTTGACCTTCTATTTTTGGTCACAAAAAGGTCGCAAATAAAAAACAATGACGTGACCAATAGTCAAGGTCACAATTTGACATATTTCTTTTAGTGATGACTCAAATTCTAGAGAAGTAAGTTAAATCGATCATTATCGCACCATATCAGCAACTTTGTTCATTTCCTGATATCAAGTAATTGTTTTCTTTGTCTGGCAGGGTTTGGAAAAAGGGAAAATTTTATTTTTGCCACTCTAGATTTTGCCAATTTTCCTTATGCCACTCTAGATTTTGACATTTCACTTTTGCCACTCTTAGTTTTTGACAATTATCACAGTTGCCATTCCCGTCGCAAAAGCAAAATTTTCAGAGTGGTAATTGTGATAATTATCAAAAGCTAAGAGTGGCAAAAATGAAATAAAATTATTCTGCTTTTGCCACAAAATGGCAATTATGATAATTGTCAAAAACAAATAGTGGCAAAAGTGAAATGTCAAAATCTAGAGTGGCATAAGGAAAATTGGCAAAATCTAGAGTGGCAAAAACGAAATTTTCCCTTGGAAAAAATTCACCTCAAAAACTCCGGGACTGCCGAAGAAGCTGCAATTTAAACACCTGAAAGTAAGTACTATAGTAGCATGTTCCGTGCATCTCCTAGTGATTCAAGCGCTAGTTTCATTAATACCATTTAGCATGCTTGCTTATCGGTTTGATTGACCTCTATTTCTTGTAAAGTGGTTGTGGCCGGAACAAGGGAATGATTACTGTGGATACTACATTTGCGAGTCCATCCGCCACACGACCTGTGAGCGGGGCTACTCTGACAAACAACATGAAGTGCGTAAATAATAATATTCATAATTTTATTTTATTACCATCATTTTGTGTTGAGTTTCATTTATTCATATATATGTATTGACCCCCTTCTTCAAATTAGATATTTTGGATGCGGGATGAACTCCTACCACCAGATCGTATGCGAGCAATTCAAGAGGAGTTGACGGCATTCTTTCTTGACCATGTGATCGATAAAGACGGAGCATACCATGTGGACCCTGAGTTCATATATAATTAGGAGATTATATTGTAAGAGATAATTATATCGTATATATGTAGCCAGTAGCGATCGGATAGATATACGAGAACTTGTTGTTCGACCAATCTCTCAGAGAAGGAGAGGTGGTCGATATCACTCCTCTCTGTATGCATATGTTCATGACTATATTCTGTTTCCTTCATATGCTTACTAGCTAGTGTGTCTAGTCCTCTATATACGTATAGTACGTAGCGTCGACCAAGCATGGAGATAAGAGAGGACACTTCTCTCTATTAATTAGCTAGCTAACATAATATATG
>LT934122.1:33573806-33621403 GCA_900231445.1 Triticum turgidum subsp. durum
CTAAAAAAAACAAAAATCCCAGCCCCTGAAATGCTGACGCGTGGATGCCTATTGGTCCTGGTTGGTGCCACCAACCGGGACCAAAGGGCCTCCTGCCTGGGCTCGCCGCACTGGCCACATGGAGGCCCATCTGTCCCGGTTTGTATAAGAACCGGGACTAAAGGTCTAGGACATTAGTAACGACACTTTAGTCCCGGTTCAATAACCGGGACAGGTGGCCCTTACGAACCGGGACAATGGGCCCTTTTTCTACTAATGCATGAATAAGGGAGTGCACTTTGTACGTAGGTGTATATAGCCATATAACGGGTGTGGCTATATAACCAAGTCTAAGTCAAGTGACATAACATGCAAGAAAGAACAAATAAAAACTTTTTTTGCACGGATCACCATGTAAGACCCCGCGGATATAGTATCGACTGAGACTTGGTTAAGTCTCGGTCGACTAAGATTTAGCAATCCTGATAAGTCATGTACTCCTACATGCATGCATGTGGGTGCGTGTGAGGTAGACTAGCGATTCAATCGATCGTCGTGCGCGTTGGTCATGCCGATGGATCCTTTGAGATAACCGTGATGGCGGTAAAGGATTGCCGTGGCCGGAATCGGGGAAGGAAGCGGGCTGAGGAGGACATGTGGTGTCGTCGGCGAGGGGGAGACGGCAACCACGCGTGGATTAATTTTCTATATCTAAATAGCTAGCCCCACTAACATGTTTCTTTCAACATGCAAGCATGCCACCTCACCATTCAACATGCATAGGAAAAGGTCCACCTTCAACATGCAACCATGTATGCATGTAAAAGCCATTCTATTATGCTATTTACATTTAATTTTTATATATAGTTAAAAAAACTATTATTTCAAGTATTGATCTTTCATATAACCAAAAACCTCATTTAAATATTGCAAAATATCCCCGCCACATGCGGAGCATCATCTAGTTAATGAATGGATTTGGGTATACGTACGTGCGTAGCATCGGTGGATGGACCAAGTGCATGTACCCGTGTACGTACGTTGATGCCTAGCTAGTTTTAGTGTTGTGGCCGTTGTTACGAGAAAAAGGAAACGAAGAAAACGGTGTGACCGGTTGAAAAGGCACCGATCGATCGTTTCCTCTTGTGTTTCTTTGGATACAATCAATCAATTGCTCCCCCCGTTCGGAATTATTTATCACAGAAATGGATGTATCTAGATATATTTTAGTTCTACATATATTCATTTTCAAGACAAGTAATTTCAAACGGAGGGAGTAGCAGCGAGAGATCGAGATTGTCTTGTCTAAGAAAAAGGAAACTGAGGTTTTTTGAGGGAGCACGTGGGCGGACTGCAGCATGCATGCATGAGGATGAGCTCGTCGGCGGGAAAAGGAAACGGAGGGTACACGAGGAGGAGGAAAAAAATTATATAAGACCAGGTCTCACGGTTAGCGGGTGAGACCCGCCCTAATGGATGACACGTGGCATTTAGAAATCACAAAGCATCTAATCTCTCCCCCCTCCCCTAATTTCAGATGGGGGGTGGAATGGATGCTTTGTGATTTGTGATTGCCACGTGTCATCCATCAGGATAGGTCTCACCTGCTAACCCGTGAGACCTGGTCTCATAAAATTCTTTTCCCGTGGAGGAGGAGACGCGGCGGCAGAAAGAGGAAGAGGACACCTTCATCTTCCTGCTTCGATGGATTCCTTGGTCATGGCGGCGAGGTACGTACGATTGAAGGCGATCGATCGGGAGAGGTTGGGCGTAGGAGTTGTTAGAATAATAAGTCCGAGGTACGCAGTCGATCCTTCGAGGAACAAGCAACCACAGATAATGACGACATGCGACCCAACTGACTGATTTCTTTTGGAATTGACTTGGTGAGGACGAGAGACTAACAGCCTGCATGCGTCGCCTCGCCGGGTTTGTGGAATTGAGGAGGAGACGCAGACGAGACGACCCCGTTGACCGGTCCATCGCATCGAGTGTACGTACGTAGAGCTGGAGGAGAGGAGAAGATCGCCCACTTCCACTTCCCGGGCCGCCTCCGCCAATGCACTTCCTGTCGCACGTTGCGCGGGGCCCTACACATCTCAGTTAGTTTGTTAGTTACAAAGCTCAACGCGGACGGCCATCTCACCGGCTCGCGGGACGAGCGTGACGTCCAGCCGCCGGTCCTGCCCGCACCCGAGGTCCTCAACCAGCTCCCGCAGCGCGACACGGTACGTGAGCTTCAGCCTCCCCATTCCCCGGCCGTCGCCGTCGCCGCCGCCATGCGGGAGGTTCTCGAAGCTCCCCGCGAACTCAGTGTCCTGCGGCCCCACCCGTGCGGCAGGTTCTCGAAACTTACATTGGCTCTTTTCTAAAAAGGAAGAGAGCTCTTGGTAATATATAAAAATGCTAGACATACAAAGACTTACACGCTTTTACACGCTCTTTCCATCCAACAACCAATCACAAACCTTATCCCGCCTGATTTCCAGGGAGGTGGACCGCCCCGCTCACTTATTGACCAATCAAGATTAACCATCCTGTAAAAGCCTGTAAATCGTTTGTACGTGTAGCATTGCCGGTAAATATATATCTAACGACATCTAGTGTGAACAGTTACGCCACGTCATCATTTATGGGACCCCATGTCATAAACGTACTTAAAATGGTCCAAACGAGCAACCGGTGTTTTTTGCAAAAAATTATGAAAAAAACTAGTGCTTTTTGGCACAATTCCATAAATGTGCGGTTCCTGCAAACCTTGCCTGAAGTGTCGATGTGTTTTGCAATTCACTCAAGCAAGACCGTGGCCGGGCGCAGACAGGGCCGACGTTGCATGTCGTGCCATTCCAAAGCCGCCACGGGTAGTGCCGGTGATGAGTTGTCGGCTCGACCGCCAGGACGTGTTCCTTGGCCTGGCCGGGGTGGGAGTTGCAAGATACTCGTAATACCCTCCCGAATTTCTTGCTGACATGCTGGGTTGAACAGGATTGAGCACTTTTGCGGATTGATCATTGTCCGGTACCTTTAGCATACACTTCCAGAACATGCTTCACTCTATGTGCTTGCCCCACTTCTGCTTTAAAGAACAATAGTGTGTCATCAGCAAAAAACAAGTGTGATATTCCCGGGGCTTGCCTGCATACGTTCAGAGGAGTTTGTTGTGCCTTGCGTTGCTTCACATTGCAGCAGTGCAGAGAGACCATCAGCGAGAAACAAGAATAAAAACGGAGATGGTGGATCACCTTGGCGAAGGCCTCGAGTTGGGGAAAACGAATCAAGCAGGGTTCCATTGAATTTTACGGAATAGCTCACCGGTGTCACGCAGGACATGATCCAATCTACCCACCAGGGAGCGAACCCCAAGCTCTGCATTGTTCTTCTGAGAAAATCCCAGTCAACTCTCTCATACGCCTTTGATAGATCCAGCTTGTATGCACATAAGGAGTCTTGTTGTTTCTTGCAGTGTTCAATAGTGTGAAAACATTCAAATGCTACCAGTGCATCATCAGTCATCATACGCCTAGGGACGAAGGCACTCTGGTTTAAGGAGACAATCTGTCCCAACAATGGATGCAGTCTATTCACCAGGCATTTGGCGGCGATCTTGTACAACACCCAGTACAAACTGATGGGCCGGAAGTCCTTGAGTCTGGTCCGACTTGGGAATAAAGACAATAGCGGTAGCGTTTGTTTCGGATGGCATGTGTCCATTTGTCAAAAATAGCCTTACCGCAGCAATAACAGAATCCTTCAAGACAGCCCAATTTCTTTGATAAAACTTAGCAGGAAACCCATCTGGCCCTGGAGCCTTTGGTGGTTCTATTTGGAACAGTGCATTGCGATTTCCGTCTTCGATAAAATTAGGGAGGGAGCCCACCCAGTTGAAATCAGGGGGGCGGAGGGATTAATGGTTAGTCAAGTTATTATGTACTCCCTCCGTTCGGAATTACTTGTCACAGAAATGGATGTATCTAGACATATTTTAGTTGTAGATACATCCATTTTATCCACTTTTGAGATAAGTAATTTGAAACGGAGGGAGTAGGTTTTTTTCCCGTAAGTGTAGCATTTTTGGGCCCGGAAATATCATCCTTCTTGCAAAAAAACAAAAGTAGCTGACTCATGCACGTCTCACTTAGTTACAAAGCTCAACACGGACGGCGTCTACGACGACCATCTCACCGGCTCGCGGGACGAGCGTGACGTCCAGCCGCCGGTCCTGCCCGCACCCGAGGTCCTCAACCAGCTCCCGCAGCGCCAACCGGTACGTGAGCTTCAGCCTCCCCATGCCCCGGCCGCCGCCGTCGCCGCCGCCGTGCGGCAGGTTCTCGAAGCTCCCCGCGAACTCGGTGTCCTGCGGCCCCACCCGCGCCTCCTGGCCTTTGGGCACGTTGACGAGCACGTCGAACTTGGCGTACTCGCAGGGGTCAATGGTGACGTCCACCACCAGCACCTCCGGCGCCTTCTTGCTGCTGCCGCCGCTGGCCCGGGCCTCCTCCGGCCGCTCCACCGTCACGTACTCCTTCCGGCCCTTCTTCAGAGCCACGGGGAAGGAGAGGGCGGCAGGGACGCTTGGGCCGGTCGGTCTGTCTATGCCGGTCGCCGGCTTGGGCCGCTTGTCCTGCCACTCGAGTGTCTCCTTCTCCTCGTACGTGTACCCGAGCCTGCCGGCGTCGAGGACGTCACGGACCCTGATGCGCACGGGCCGCCGCTTCTCGTCGTAGAAGACGAAGCTGGTGTCGCGCCAGTCGTCGCCGCCGGTGCCGGTGCCGAGGAAGTCGTCGTTGCCGAGCGTGGTGGTCCACAGGTGCCACATGCGGTCGACGTTGGCGTGGTGCGAGTAGAAGACGGGGTCGCGCCCCGCCGTGCCGAGGACCCCCATGTCCCCGCCCACCCAGATGTGCACGGCGGTGTGGGCGGCGTTCTCGAGCGAGCCCGGTGAGCCGGGCGTGCCGCCGGCGCAGAACTTGTTCCCGTGGAACTGCAGGGCCGTGTCGACGGCCATCTGGCGGTACATGACGGAGAGGTTGTTCTCTTTCACGCAGGCGTCGTCCGTGCAGAGAGGAAGATCGTTTTCCGCGCCTGGGCCCTTGTTGAGGTCCATGACGGCGTTGACGTGCGCCGGGTCGCGATTGGCGTCGTAGAGCGGCGAGGACGCGTTGTTGAATATCGGCGGCAGCATCATCCCGTCCGGCGCGTCCCAGTTCCAGTACGGCAGCACGAAGGTGCTGTCGCCGATGAGCTCGCCGATGATCCGCTCGAAGAAGTAGATGTACATCCGGTGCCACGGCGCGAAGATGGACGAGAAGTGCACGTCGAAGTCGATCTCCGGTGTTCTCGAGGCCGCCGCGGTGACCTTGTAGTGGAAGTTGCAGTAGGCCTCGTGGATGGCCGCCTGGCTCTCGAAGCTGCGCGGGTCGCCGGAGGCGTCGAGATCTCTCATCATGCGGACGCCGGCCTCGTACTTCCTCACGTACTCTGCGTCCGCGGCGACGAGGTGGGCCGGCCGACGCACGCGCAAGGGGCCGTTCGGCGGCGGCAGCGCGCTGAAGTCGACGACGTCCTCGGGGCGGTACACGCCGGGGCACTGGAAGCCGTCGGCCGAGACGCACCTGATGACCTTGTCCGTGACGGGCACGGTGACGCACGTGGCCGGCACGGCATCGTCCGCGGCCAGCGCGAGACCGCCGAGGTTGATGGCGCCGGCGGCTCCGACCCCGGTGAGGCCGAGGAGCACGTCCCGGCGGTCGAGGCGGCGACGCACCAGGTCGTCGTCATCGCCGATGCCGGCACCACGTGACGTGGCTTTGCACTTGCATAACAGGCGACGGCGGCCCTGTTTGCTGCCCCCGGCCGCGGGCTTGCTCAGAGGAAGGCATGCAGAGGCGGCGGCCGTGGAGGGCAAGACGATGAAGCTAGAGCTGTCCATGCCGCGCGCGGACACGAATAATACAACCGTGGTGAGGAGCAACTTGTCATAAAAAGGGAGATGAAGATCGAAATGTCACGTGTACAAAGTAGACATATGCCTCTCTCAAAAAAAAAAAAGTAGACATATGCCTACCAGTGTGCAACCAACAACGGCATGAGACAAGACGTACGCCGGTAACGTCGACGTCGGACGGATCTCTCGTGTCTTCCGAAGATCGGCGAATGGTCGCAATGCACGTGTGCGGATCATTTTGCTGCAAATTAGGGCATCCTATTTCCTGCAAAATTAAGATTCTTTGGCAAGGAAAAGACGTCCACGTTCGACGACCAGTACGTACGTCTACCAGTCGCACCAAATTAAGGTCCAAGCAGACACCGCGTTCCACGGTCCATACGTACTCACGTACATACGTGTGTGGCCAGTGGCCATCGACACGCACCTTCCTACGTGCACCCCTACAAATATCGACGGTGAACTGCGTCGCAGTCGTACAGTATGAACGGCGACGCGCGGTTCAGTTTTCCGATGAAACAAAGGTGCGGTCAAAACATATTGGTGGCCATGCATGCATGCATTGATAGGTTTGGTCGTCTATTCTACTGTGCTTCATGCTGCTCCACACATGCATGCACACAGCTGTACCAGTGAATTTTTTTCTTGAGGTCCACGCACGCTACGCCATGCCACCATTTTACCAGCTAGTAGTATTTTCCGATGAAAATCAACTTGCAGCTGTCAGATAGCAACTTTCAACAAGTAGGGAATAAATCCAAGAAGGATCAACTAACCTAGTTGGTGAAGATAGACCTCCTCTTTCCAAAACACCATGAAGAAATGTTGGTTTGGGCAGGAGACAAACTTAGTGTAAAAGAAAAAAGAAAAAAAATCCCTCTCCCGGTCAGCAACAGAGAAACCCTCGCATCTCAAACGGAGCGCCCACGGGCTGTGTGGCTGTGCCTCCCCCGTCGTCAATCGTAAAGCCGCGATTCCCCGCCGCGCCGGCTGCCGGATCCGGCGTCCTAACCAACTGCCTCTCCTAGTCTCCTTCCGATCTTCTCAAACTATTGCTAAATTACAGTGCACGCACACTCTGCCGCAAAGGTAATAAGTAATCTGCAACTCTGTACTCCCTCCATAAAGAAATATAAGAGCGTTTAGATCACTAAAGTAGTGATCTAAGTGCTCTTATATTTGTTTACAGAGAGAGAATCATCTAATTCTTTTCCCTAATTTTTCTATATCAGGCAATCTCCGTGAATTGGTGGTGTTAAATTGTATTGCTTAGTCAGTTTTATTGCATTGTCATCAGGAGATTAGAAATCCAAGATGAAGAGGCCCCATACAATTGAATCTTTTTTTCAATCAACATCCAACCAGCCTCCATACTTTTCGCAAAAAAAAGAACCAGCCTCCATCCAACAATACCACCACTGATGTATCACCTACAGAATCTGCAGGAGCCGGAGCTAGTAATGCAGAAGAAATTGAACCACGTGTGGAGCTTAATCCAGATGACATTAATCTTGATCCCGGCCTTCGAAAACCATGATGAATCACCGTTCGGTGTGCTATATTGAGCGTGATGTATTTGTAAGCATAGATGATATTAAGATTATACAATGCTATAAAAAATGAGGAAACAAAAGGGGCTACTACCTCGTGGACTTCGTGTTAATGGTATAATATGTTCTTTTTTTGCAAAATAGTGATTTATTCTATGTCCACTGTCTTGATTTTAAATACTTGATTTTATGTTTGCAAATCCAGGTCCTTGTACTACTGCTGGTGAAGAAATGATGGCCTTGAATTAAGCAAGTCTTCACTAATTTGGTGCCAAACCATTTTTGCAATGATGCACTTTGTTAAACTATTTTTTTATGGAATTTCCTCTCATGATAATAATGAATTTATATTTTGTTTTGAATGTGTTTTTGTGGCATACTTATAAAGCACACTGATGTGCGTGGTATTTGACGTTATATTTAGCCAAGTAATTTTAGCCCTAGGCTTTGATAAATCCTGGTTATGTCTCTGCTTTCGGGGGCCTCTTCTAATGCTCTTTTTTGTACTAGTGCAAGGTACCGATTAATGAATGACCAGATTCTCTAGGTTTGTTCCAATTTACATTTTGAGCCAACCCTAAACATTTACGAATAATCAATGTACATTTGTGAATTTCGCAAATCAAGTAAAATGGAGTACATGTAAACTTAAATAAAATTTAAATTTATTAATGCATAGCTTAATATAGTGCATAGATTGGTGTTGCACAAATTTAGCTCCATCCCCATTGTCAATTATGTAGGTGCACAGCAAAACTCAATCATGGAATTTAGGTGGGTAATATAGGCACTGTTAACTTATAAACACTTTTTAGATTTTTTTTTTGAGAAACTTCTTGGAATGTTGCATGCATTTCCACGGGCCATTTAATTTAAAATACAGCCCAACTTCCAGTCCCGGTTGTCCAGTAGCCCATTAGTCCATTGTCCCGTTAACCCTAATCCGCACGGACACGCCGCCGCCGGCGGCGGCATCGTCTTCAACATCTGATCGATCGATGGACACCGGCAGGATGCTGTCTGAGTCGTACCGCGACGGCGCGAACCCACGGCGAAGTGCAGCCATTCCCATTTCGCGCTTCGGGAAGGCCGTCCTCCTCTGCTCGGCCCTGTTCGCCGCATGGCACCTCTGCTCGACCCTGTTCGCCGACGCGCCTCCTGGTCCTGGAGCCGTCGCTGCGGTAGGCGGCGACGCGTCGTGCCTGCCTCTCGCCACGGAGGCCGGCGTCCGGGGGGCGGCCGGCACGGGGAGCAACTTCGTCTTCTCGCCGCTGTCCATCCACGCGGCGCTCGCCATGGTGACCGCCGGCGCGCGGGGCGACACGCGCAGGGAGCTCCTGCGGTTCGTCGGCTCATCGTCGCTCGACGAGGTGCACCACGCGCCGGCGAACGATTTCGTAGGCAGGCTCAACGGCCTAGCGCAGACCTCCTTCGCCTGCGGCGTGTGGGTCGACCGGAGCCTGGCGCTCAGGCCAGAGTTCGCCGCCACCAGCGCGTCGCGGTACGGCCCCACGGCGGAATCCGTGGACTTCGTGTCGGGCGCCGAGCAGGCGAGGCAGCGCGTGAACGCCTACGTGGCGGACGCGACGAAGCAGCTCATCCGCGACATCCTCCCTCCCGGCTCCGTCGACTCGTCCACCGCGGTCGTGCTCGCCAACGCGCTCTACTTCAAAGGAGCATCGTCTCAGCCGTTCGACGTCTCCACGGCGCCGTTCCACGTTCCAGGCGGCACCACGGTGGGCGTGCCGTCCATGACCACAGGCCGGTCACAGTACATCGCGCTCTACCCGGGCTTCAGGGCACTCAAGCTGCCCTACAAGGACGACGTGCTGCGGCAAGCTGATGCATTCTACATGCTGATCCTTCTCCCGGACAGCGGCACACTCAGTCTCGCCGATCTCTTCGACAAGGCGGTGTCGACGCCGGAGTTCATCACGAAGCACACGCCGGTGGAGGAGGTTCCGGTCGGGCGGTTCATGGTGCCCAAGTTCAAGTTCACGTTCGGGTTCGAGGCGTCGTCGGACATGCAAAAGCTTGGTGTCACCAGGGCTTTCTCAGGCGGTGACTTCTCAGGCATGGTGAGCGGCGGAGATGGGCATGGGCCGGTCTCCATCTCCCGGGTGTACCATAAGGCCGCCATTGAGGTGGACGAGCAAGGCACCGTGGCCGCTGCTGCCACGGTCGTACTCTTGGATGGTGCCACGCTTGAGGAAAGGGAACCACCGCATTTATTGGATTTTGTGGCTGATCGGCCCTTCTTATTTGCCGTGGTCAAGGAGAGGACAGGAGCCGTGTTGTTCCTTGGTCATGTGGTCAATCCTCTCGCGGGCTAACTGAAAACATAATGATTCTGTAATATGTGTAATCCTTTGGTTGTGGAATGGATAATTGAACATCTGGAACCAACTAACTAATATTTACTCCGTTTGTTCGGAAATAAGTAGTGTGGTTTTAGTTCAAATTTGAACGGAGCGGAAGGTAGTTAAATGGTTTGTTTGGTTCAGCCTTCTGAACCGGATTCATGTCCAGGAACTCAGAAACCCAACCAAAGAAGCAAATCATGTGCAGTTCAGAAAACTCCTAATTATGCCCTAGCATTGATCTTAAGCAAGCAAAGCTTTTATTTGGGAGTGCAACACTCACTATATACTCCTATGATGTAGCAATACACGGCTGGGACTCTCTACACATTTTCCTTTCCTGAACAAGTACTGTTTTCTGAACTTACTCATGTGTTCAGTAGAAGGATCACCTCTGTTTGCTAAGTACTCCTAATTTTGCTCTGGCATTAATCTGGGACATGATTTTTTTCAAAGGATTAGTTTACAGATGCAAGGAAGTGTTGAAAGATAGCTAAACTTAGTCTTCCATAGAGCATTTGGGTTACCAGCTTCATGTAACACAGATGTCGTCTGCGGTGTAAAATAGTTTCTGTGTTGAGAAATATTTATTCAGGTCCTATATGTGAAGATGATGAGTCCTACATCATATATAGTTTCAGATGTGTTGTTAAGAAGAGAGATTGTGTGGTTAAACAAATTAATAAAGAGAACAGGTTTAAGAAGAATTTTGTAGCCAAGTGGGTGATTGTAGAGATCATGAATGAAGCACCTCTGCATCCCCAAGAGGGTTTGCTGATTACTGATCGACTGTTGTACTTTGTACTGTTGGATCCTCATGTACTACTTATTCTACAAAGACAATGCTGGAGAGATTTGTTCCACTTGCTTCTGCCTGAGCAGGCCAATTGAGTGATCTCTGTACATATCGATGGCGAACTCACCTGGACAGGTATATCAGGTTCTGCCTGGCATTTGTTCCACCTGTCACCTCTGTTTCAGTTGTCAGTTTGTAAAGCCCTGGCATTAGTCTGAGACTTGATCTTTTGGATAATAATTCAAACTCTTAAGCAAGACGTTAATCTTATTTTGTGAACATCATCACACACTGGAGCATCTTCAAAGGATTACTACTGGATCATATCCAAAGGATTACTGCAGCCCAGCCTTCATAGATTCCTGAAAGTTAGCTAATTCAGATGATTAATCCATGGATTTCACCCTGAACCTGAAGCTGCATTGGGTACTTGAACGCTAACTCAATCTATTCTGGAGGGAATAGCTTGTAGTACATGTGAAACAACAACTGAATGTAATTGCCAGATGTTGTACAACCATACCCTAGCTCTACAGCGAAAAAGGAAAAAAAAGGATTTTGTAGTCTGTCAGACAACCACTGGGCCACCCTGTAGAGGCAGGAGCCAATTCAGGAACGATCCTCTACAGCCAACGGATGCAACCCATCAGGTGAATCCTAGCCGTTAATCACGCTCTGGCCCAGAGGTCAGAATGCATCAACCAGACTGAAGTGCTTGCCTCCTTATTGGTAAAGGATGCAGCGGTACGAGCCTATAGAACAGATCCTGTTCAAGTAAGGTCGTGCTACAACCAGCAGCGTCTCGCCTTATAAACCACTCTAGCGTTCTCTAAACTAGCGAGGTGGGACTAATTAGAGAGCAGCCATGCAGCAGCGCCTACTCGGCCAGAGCATGGAACGGCTGGAAGGGCAAGCGGGTCATGGCCCATGATGTACTAGGTGGGCACGAGAATGATCAAAGCCCAGCTCATGTGAGGAATTATTTATGGTCTCTCTTTTTTGCGAATTTGAAATTATTTATGATCTCGTTGTCCATTTTCCATTTTCGTTGCATCAGCTGAGGAGTGTGGAGATATTGAAGCAGTTTAATATCTACTGCTGCATGGCCTATACTTTCCATTTATATTTACGAAAAATGGAAAGTTCTTACCTTTTTTTCAGTGACACCTACTCTTTTTTCTTTTCCAAATTAAATTGCAGCTGGCCATTAGAAGTAGCAAGACTACACACTGCCAGATTGGAGACATCACACAGAGACAGAGCATACACTTGTTTGGTATACTACTTTGGTGGCATTTACAGCATCTTTCCAATTCCAAGCAAAGGAAAGTCTTGTTTTGAATTCCGCGGCTGGACTGCCTTTCATAACGGGACTGTCTACACAACATTTTTCAAAGTGAAAGGTGCAGAGTTCCATCATTTTTTTAACGGGACTGCCTTTGTTTGGGCTATAGATTCTTGAGAATCGCTATGGCAGTGATTCCTGAGAATCAGCTGCAGCTGCGGATTCCCGAGAATCAGAAGCGGGCCGTTTGTTTATCGTATTGTTGAACAGCTGCAGGAACCGGGAGGACTGTGAAATGTTCGTCTCGCCCCTGAATACTAGAGCTTCAGGCATAGGAGGTGAACCTTTGCAGGGGAGGTACTGCTCGAGGCTGGCGCAGGTGGAGCTTGCGACGGGTGGCGCTAGCCCGCGAAGGTGCTTGTCGAAGGTCAAGGGCAGGCGCTGGCAGAGCTCGTGGGCGGCGGTTAATGGTGGTTGAGCGTGGCGCAGGAGGATGGTGACTGGGGGCAGGACGGAGGATGCTCGTCGGAGGTCAGGGATGGGGTGAGGCGCTGGGATCCGCTACTTGGGCACCGACGGTGGCGGCGCAGGAGCAGCCGTCGGAGCCTAGCCGCCTCTCGCTGTGTTGGTTCGGGTGGAGAAGAAAGGGGATCGAGGGGATGACAGGAGATGGGAAGGGGCGTGTTCTGTTTCCTCCGTGGCATTTGCTCTGTAATAACGGTCAGAGCATTGGGCTGACCTGAAAACGGGCTTGGGAAGCTCGGGAATCAGCGATTTCGCAGCTTCCGATTTTGGGCTCGCTCGTACTAGTACTCCAAAATCGATTCTAGGAATCCCGGTCGAAAGCTGAGTGTTTGTTTACGATTCAGCTGTTGGAAGGGCCAGAATCCAGGAATCGGAAGCTGCAGCCCAAACAAAGGCCACCTAAGTACGTACTAAGAGACAGACTGAATACAAGCGCCATGTTGCTAAGGAAGAACTTCTTCCTCCCATCTTGCTCATGTGCCATGTGTGGTCTTCAGAGTTTAGACAGTAGAAGCAAGGGATCACCTCTGTTTCAGCTGCCAGTTTGCTAAGTACTCCTAATTATGCCTGGCATTAATCTTGGATATGTTGTTTCGATATGTTTCAAACACTTAAGCAAGCAATCACTAAGCCTTCTTTTTCTTGAAAACAAACACCCACTCTTGTCTCCTGTACATGCTTTACCAGGAGTTACCACATCTTCAGAGGATTACTTTACGGATGCAGGAAAGTGTTGAAAGATGAGCTGAATCGTAAAATAATTTGGGTTGCTAGCTTCATATTACACAGATCCATGTAAAATAATTTTGGTTTGTGAGAAATATTTTATTCAGGTCCAATGAAGATGAGTCCTGCAGAAATCAGTCTGTACATATTTATTCAGCCGCGAGTTTCATGCCATCGGGGTCAATTTCCTCTCCCAGGTCAGTAGTAAAATTATCTTACTGCTACCCTCACTGTCATATGATCCATCTACTGGTCTTGTAGTCAATTACCTTGGGCAGTACAACACTAACTGGATCTAGACTATTTTGTACAAATGGATGCAGTGTGACATGTCGAGTCAGATCAAGGCGTTGAATCGGCCTGAACAAGAACCAAACCACTATTAATAATTTCCTCTCCCAATATTATACCATGAACTCAAGCATACATAGCTTGTGATGTATGATGAAGGAGGGAGATTTGTTGGTTAAACAAGTTTGAAAAGAAAAATGTACCTGCAATCCAGATCCATTGTAGTAGAACTGAATCATGCATAGTTCCCAAGAATATTGGTTTCCACAAGATAAAAAGAGGGTTGCAAAAGCAACGAAATTATTGTAGTGTGATCAAGGAGAAATGGTTTTCAGAGAGTTGCAAAAGCAAAAAAAGAATTGTTGATGTCTGTCAGACAACCTCTAGGCCACCCTGCACCAGTTTAACCAGGCAGGAACGATCAACTGCAGCCGTTGGATGCACCGATCAGATGAATCCAGGCTGTTAATCACGCTCTGGCCTAGAGGTCAGAATGCAATAACCAGACTGATAATATCAGAAATCTACTTGCTGCAACTCTACTTGATCGAATAGTATCAGAAATCCCACAAGTCAAGGTATAGCACGGCCTCTGACTGCCATCCTTCCTCGGTGTGGAGCACGGCGGTGCATCCTCGGCGCCATCCTCGACCTCGCCAGAGGGAGGCGCGCACACACGACTGGCGACTGGCGACAACGCGGCACGACGCAGCTTATGCTTGATGCGCAGCAGCTGAATTGCTATGGATGAATGCATATCAGGGACCAAAAAACTGAAACCCACTTTGGAACATGGTTTCAACCGATAAGTGAGGATGAACCCAGGATGAGCAGATAACTAGCAACCCCGGAAAAAAAATAGTATTGCACCAGCCGGGAATCGAACCCGGGTCTGTACCGTGGCAGGGTACTATTCTACCACTAGACCACTGGTGCATTTGACTGGCTGTAATTCGAGGGAATCGGAGTAATCATGATTAGTAGGTCTGCCTCTTCGATTATAAGTTGTACAGAAATCAGTCGTTGTACACATTTTCCTTCCTGAACATACTTGTTCAGCCAGTTCAGTGTGAAACATCTCATTGCTACTGTCACTGAGTAGTTCTGATTCTTGATTACTTTGGACACATGGATGCAGTGATGAAGGCTCAAAATTGGCCTCGACGACAAACCAAGCCAAGCATCTGATCCATGGACCGGTGGGTGTTGTATAAAAGCTTGAGCTGTGAAGCAAAAACTTTGAGTGATCAAGCTCCTTGACCAGGTGCAGATATATGTATGGATCATGCATGTGGTCAGTTAGGCTTTTGTTACCTTCGGTTATTTTTGCAGTGACCTGTTACTAGTGCATCTAAAAATAAAGTGGGTGCATCTTATCTTAGTGCCACTACTAATACCATAGTGTGAACCATACATAGTTTCAGACGTATGATTAAGGAGGGAGATTTGATGGTTAAACAAGTTCATTCAAAAGAGTGAAAAAGGTATACCTAAAATCTAAAAAGTGGCCGCACACCAACTAACACAACCGGGCGGCCGCTTCCTGGCCGCACGATCGCGCCCGGATCCGCCAGGTGCCACCTGGTCTGGATTGGGCCCGCGCCGCGGTCGTGGGCGGTTTGTCCATATCCGGACGTGGCTAGGTCCACCTGTAAGCGGTAGAGGAGGGAGTAGTGGGGGTCGTGGGCGGCAGTTTCGAAATCAGTGCCTGAAATCCCTCGCCCGCAGCGTGCTCTCTCCCCATTCCATCTTCGTTTTCCTCCTCGCCATCCTCTCCACCGAACGGGCGCGATACGGGGGAGTCGCGGCGGAGTGCTCAGGTCGGCGGCGGCTTGCGGGTGGTTCTCCGCGTGTGGGAATCGCTGCTGCTCCTCGCCGTCGGAGGTATGCTCGCCTGCGACTTCTACATGCTTCTCCTCCCTCTCTCTGTCTCACGGAGCGCGGATGATGCCGAAATGTGAAGGGAATGCTCTCTAGGGTTCGGGAACGGCGCGAACTACCCCAGCTTATCCTCGATTTTGGTCATGTTGAGTTCCCTTCTCCTCTCTGGTAGCACGCACCCAACGGTGGTCGGGATCTACAAGGACGCGTAGTTCACGGCACGGGGTGGCTGGCCAGGGTCAACGTGTAGTTGGCCAGGGTACGCGGTAGTCGTTAGGTAGCAGTGGATGCATGTCCACGGCGCCCGTTGCGCGATTTTAGGGCGATTTGGCTATTTAGTTCATGTTCCGTTCAATTTTGCAGGGCTTTGAGATCTGTTCATGATTCTTAGTCATTCTGCAAGTTGTATTTAGATGTGTGCAATGCTGTATGCAATGCATTGGCTGATTTGTAGTTAGTGTTCAGAGATTTAGGTGGTTAGTTGCACAAAATTCTCCCCAGTTGGCTGCGTTCATATAGTACTTGGTTGTCCATATACTCTGTAGTTGCAGCAGTTGTTTTGGTCAGTTGGCTCACTGTTTGTACTAGTTGGTTGTCTATACGGTGTTCAGTTGCACAATGTGCCTGCTCAGTTGGCTGCATCACTTTTACTAGTTGGTTGTTCATATGTTATACACTTTGTGCTAGTTGCTCTACTTAGTTGGCTTTGCTGTTTCCCCCTCTGCTGTGTGCAACTAGGGACTCTTGTTTGTGCAATTTAGCACCAACGTTTGCCAGTTTTCCAATATAGTCTACCCAATCCACCAGCCTTGTGGTGGCTGTGGTGGTTCATGTGTTTTCTCCTGCTTTGTGCAACTAGGGCCCCTTGATTGTGCAAATTAGTAACAATGCTTGCCAATTTTCCAATTTAAATTTTCTCAATGTGCAAGTCTTTGTTGTGGATGTGGTTGTTTTCATGTGTTTCCCCTCATGTGCAACTAGGGACGCTTATTTTTGCAAATTAGCACTGATGGTTGCTAATTTTTCAATATAGTATACCCAATTGTTTTGCTGGATTTTTTGCTTTGCATTTTTTGCTTGTTCTAGTTTGCACAAGTTATCTTACTGAGCTTGTTGCCTTTAGTTAACTATTTTCTGCCTAGTTATTACTTGTCACAGTTGTTAAGTAATACCTAGGCAGAAAATAGTTAGTTGGCTTATATGTTGTCTATTTTGCACAAGGTTTACTGCCCAGTTGGCTGCATCATTGTAGTAGTTGGTTGTCCACATGTTTTTTGGTTTTCTGCATTTTGTGTCCTGCTTATGTGTAGATGTCTGCAGATCAAAGCAACCTTTTATGATTTCTCTAGTTTGTTTCCGCATCTTCTAACTATGTTTTCTTTCGTTTTATTTCCTCCCGCAGGGCAAAAATGATTATAATAGGAGGAGATGCGGATGTCAATGAAGAAGATGTATTTTTTTTTTCACTTTTTCTATGTTTTTGAGTTGTTTTCAACTTATGCACGTATGCTAATGTCCTTTTTTTCATGTTTTCTTTTTGGGTTGCTTAATCAGCGTTCTGGAAGTTAGTTGCTTCGCCGGAACTCGAAGCGTCCTGCTAATCGCCAGCCACGATCTGCGCGGACTGTTGAGCAGGGAGAGGATGTTGAGGTAAGTGACATGCTGATGACACAAGCCCATTTTTCGGTTTTGTTTGGGTCATATAACATTTTTTTATTTTTTTCCCATGCTCATGTTTTTTATTTTTTCTTAGGATGCTGATCAGTTCTGTGTTGTAAAGCGGACTAGACGTGCAACACTTGGAAAGGGAGTTGAGTCATCTTCTAGGGTAAGTAAATTCTCGAATATAAGTGTTTCTCGCTTTTTAGACGCTAATGAAATTATGCAGCAGTTCTCACCACTATTTTTGTTTTTAGTTTGTCAATAACAACCTTGTAGTTGACATCTCTAGTCATCTTGATCTAAATACAATTGACATTAGTTGGCATCTTGTAGTTGACAAGTTGGTTTCTTTATAGTTGACATCACTGGTCATTTTTTTGTGCAGGCAGCAGTTGCTGGAGGAGCTGTCGCATCTTCGGCAACAGATGCTGAGGTATGTGGTTTTTTGTGTGTGTGTTTATGAGCTATTGAACAGTTCCTTGCAAACCTTTTTTTTAGTTGCTGTTATCTTGTTGCAATATCATTTCTTATTGTTGCACATCCGCTAGAACTTTTTGTAGTTGCCAGGTATCGTATATTTTCTTAGTTTTTTTTTGAAGGTTGCACACTGACAGTCTTCAGTTGTCCTCATGATCTTTATTAGTTGCGCAAATACATCATATTAGTTGGCATGATCCATTTTATGAATATATAGCTTTTTCCAATACTGATCCAAATGATGATTGCTAGATTTTTGTTCATTCTTGTTTTTTCTCTTGTTTGTAATGTTTCCTTAATGTTTTTATATTCTCATCAACAGGCCAGCGGTGAAGGAGTTGAGGTGGCTGCAGGGGAAGATGTGGAGTGACCATCACAAGCGGGCAGGATAAGGGCATCACCAGCGCGGTTTGCAAATTTCAACGCCTCTCTAACCCCACCACAAAAGTCAGAGTTAGTTTCGAGGTTGTTCGGGGGGCTATTGAACTTATCAGACACACTTCCAGCGGACCTCACTAAGTTCCTGGTGCAGTCCTACCAGCCATAGACCTCTGAAATGGTTTTCCTAGGAAGGGGAAGGATCCGTGTCGATGCTAACAGTGTTCAGAGGGTATTTGATCTTCCTAACAGGGGTCAAAAAGTCAGATATTTAGTTGACAAGGATGCCACTAGGAGATTCAGAGAGACCTTCAACATACGTGGAGATTCTCATCCCCAGATCACTACATGGTGCAAGATGATTAAGTATATGGCTGGAAGAACGGATGAGACATTCTTTATGGCCTGGCTTGCAGTTGCCTTTAGCACTTTTCTAGCACCAACCACGGCCTTGAAGCTCAGCCCAAAGTGCTACGGACTTGTGCTAGATCATGAAATGCTCAAGAACACAAACATCTACCTCTTTGTAGCAGAACACATTAATGAAGCTTTCCGGAACATGGACCAGGAGAAGCAAACGGTCTGCTGCTGCTTGTATCACTTGATGGTTAGTGAAAATGACCACTTCCATCTGTTCTTGTTCTTTTTGTGCAGTTATAGTTTTCTGAAATACTCATAATAATAACTGAACTTGGCTTTTCTTTTGTTGGGTTTGGTGAAGATGCTATACCTTGATGCGCTTGTCCATGACATCCCAGTAAGCAACTGCGCGATACGATCGAATGCATGGGATATTACTCTAATTGCCAAGGTGATCAAGAAGGATACCATCTCTCCTGGTGTGTTTGGAAAATTACAAGTGAGTTCTCTTTGTTTTTTTCCAACAGTTTCTTCTTTTATGTTCTTTTGATGTCTGGTCACTTTTTTTGGAAATTTCACAAAAAACTGCCATCAGTTGGCACAACAATGCATGTAGTTGCACAGCTTGTAGCTTTAAGTTTGGCATCTGCACACATGTTCATTTTAAATTGGCACACCATCTTTTTTAAGTTGCATAGTTTTACTAATCTTGTTGCACAGATGTGTGGCATCTGTTGGTAGAAACTTTTTTTAGGTGCCATGTGGGTTGCACAGTTTTTGTGTCTTTGTTCAGTTGCATATATGTATAGTCGAATTGTCTACCCAGTATCTTGTTGTAGTTGCACAGGTTATAATGTTTGGTTTCGTTCAACACACAAATCTATTTTGATAACCTTGTTTTTTTCTTTTTCTCTTTTTTTACATCAGCTTAAAGAGGAGTATAGAGGCACGGAGCAGACACCACTGTTTGGTGGAATTTTGCAAGCTGAAGCATTCGTGGCATCCAAGTTACCAATAACCTATAATCCGCAGGTTAGTGTTTTGCATATAGAAATTTGTACCACTTACCAACATTTTCTTTTGCCTGGGATGTATGTTCAGTTGGACATGTATAACTTTTGTAGTTGCGAGAATACATGATTCAGTTGGCTGTGATGTCAGTTGCACATATAAGCTTCTGTAGTTGCACATGTTCTTTTGGACAGTCAAAGTGTTCGTTTACAACCATTGACATCAACCTGGCAGAATGCATGTTTTTAGTTTGTGCCACAGTGCATGTGTAGTTGGCTAGAATCATGTTTTTAGTTGGCCAGAAAGTGTGTACTAGTCGGTTTTTGCTTATCACATCATGGTTAGTTACAGACATTTTACTTTTTAATTTTTCTTTCTAACTGAATCAGTACTGAATCTTTTTTTTGTTGATGCAGAAAAAGATAAAGATTGCGAAAGTGGTCAATGACCTGTGCAAGGCTATAACTGAACAGGTTGGCACCTTCATTGAAGCAGTTGCCAAGATCGATGACGAGGAACCGGATCAATATCCTTACGTACAACAGCCATCAATGCAAACCGGGGCGTCACGCCGTGCTCCAAAAAGAAAGAGATGGGGGTCAACTATACAAGAAGAAGAAGAGTTTGTTGAGGATGAGTCAGAAGAAGATGAGGAAATGGAAGCAGCGATAGATGTTGACGATGACGATGACCCAGATGCGGATGAATCCGAGGAGGAGGACAAGGATGAGGATGACAATGAAGAAGATGCAGAGGAGGAGGAGGAGGAGGAGGACAAACAACAAGAGGACAAAGGAGAGGAGGAGGACAAGGAAGAAGATAGTGAGGCAGAGGAGGAGGAAGAAGAAGGTGAGGCCAAAGAGGTGGACAGGGACAAAGGTGCGGCAGTTGATGGCAGTGAGAGGGGAGAAGACAAAGGCGCAGCAGTTGATGGCAGTGAGAGAGAAGAAGACGACGATGAAGAAGACGAGGATGGTTATGGTGATGATAAAGGGGGATCCAATGGAGGCAGTGACAGCAGCGACGATGATGATGACGACAACGCCCCTGGTTCTGGTGGTACAAGCGGCAACACATCCAGGAGGACTAGCACTTCTGCCACCCCTGCTAGCAGTAGCAATTCATTGAGTAGCAGGAGCACACTACAGATGTTAATTGACAAAACTTGCTGGAAAGACAAGGATTTGCCGAAGTCAAAGAAAAATGACAAAGCAGAGTCTCAGGGCAGCATTGATATGTTCAAGCTCTGCAACTTGAAGCTAGCTTTGCCAACCACCTTTCCTATGCCTGATTTTAGCGACCAAGATATGTGTGAGAAGATCAACTTTGCCATTGACAAGAGCCTGTTCTTATCAAGTGTTGCTGAAAAGAATCAAATTGACATGGAGGAAGCAGGAAAGGGTCTTGACTGGGTTCATTCAAAGGAAAAATACAAGGAATATTTGAAGCAGCTTCCAAACCTAAGCTCCGACAAGAGCAAGGCAGCATCCATGGCAAACTCTCACGTGGTCCAGAAGTGTAAAGCAGTTTCAATGAAGAAGAATCTGCAGTTGCCTCAAACCAAGGAGAAGACGGTGAGTGCAGATGCTGAAGTAAATATGGTCAAGGAAGCTGTGCTTCAAACTGATATGCCAACTGTAGTGAGCAGAGAGCCAACCACCATCACAGGAGTTCAACAGATCAAGGGGAAGACCCCCTGTTGGGGATATTACCACTAGGCGTAAACCGGCCTACTTGGGCCGGGTTAACTTCATTAGTGGTATGAACAGATGAAGGCCCAAGGCCTGTAGTCGGTTAGAACATGTAGCTGTAAACCGGCCTGGTGTATGACTTGTATTGTAAGTTAGGGATAGAGAGATACCAATCGGAATACGAGTATGAACCGGTTAGGGACTCTATGGACCGACGGGCGTCACCCGTGTATATAAGGGGACGACCCGGCGGCGGTTCAAGACAGACAACAACAACTCGAGCCTAGGCGAAGCTTGTTTGCTCCCTAGCCATCGAGACCACATCAATTCCATCACAACTAGACGTAGGCTTTTACCTTCATCGAAGGGGCCGAACTAGTATAAACCCTCGCGTCTTTGTGTCTGCTTTAACCCCTTCAAGTAAACCCGTAGCGATGGCTCCACGACTAAGTCCTTTCTCTAGGACATCTTCCGTGACAAATCCATGATAGTTGGCGCCCACTATGGGGCTATCGCACGATGGTTTGACGATCTTGGAGGGCAAGCTCGAGGGACTCGAAGGCTATGTTGTGGGCCGGATGACCAAGAGTCGTCGCGGCAGGATCTACATCGACGACGCAGGATGGGGTCCCGAGGCCGATTCAATCGAGTACGGGTACCGGGTCCCCTTCGGCGGCATACACGTTTTCATTGGCAAGATCGGTGAGCCTGGGCCTGAACCGGACATCTGCACCGACCTCGTCGAGACGGCTCAGCGTGCAAGATCTACCCAGGCTAAACCGGCCATGAAGCGTGCCTTCGTTGGGGTTATCCACGGAGGAGAGCGGGAGGACGAGTCAGAACACGGTAGGGAGACCGTCGTCTATTCCGGCGACGAGTCCTCGACCGGAGAGACCGAATCGCTATACCAGTTGCAAGACGACCAGGTTAGGGGCTGTTCCGATAGCGACAGTATTCCGGACCCCCCAGGCCCGGTCAACCGGGTTGGAATATTCATGGCCGGCACCCAGGCGGCGAACCACTCCTCGACCGCCGCAGCAATGCTCTCCGGATCAGCAGCGGCAGCGGCAGCAGGGGTAGGAGGCCTTATGCGCCCGCCGGTTCAAGTCCTATCCGACCTATTTGACGCACTGGCCGCGCTTGTGGCAGAAGCCAATCCGGCGGATTAGGAGGCTCATGATGCAGAGATTGCAAAGGTGAAAGAACAGATCGTGCAGGCCAAAGCGGATCTGGCGGCAGAGAAGGACAGGATGGCTGCAGAGCGGGCCGCTTTGGACGCCCAGGCCTACAAGCTCATGCTCGACCAGAATGCATCGCAGGAGGTCTTGAAGCGGAAGCACAGATCACGCCTGCCGTTAGGGTTTGACCCCCGAAATCTCTTTCACACTCCAGGAGCAGGGCCCAGTAATCCGCCGCAGTACCTGGAGGCAAACCGGATTGAAGCACCGGGGCCAGGAGCGACGGTCCAGCCCCGCCTGATGGAACCCCCTCAACAGAACATCGTGGCCCCTCTGCCGGTCCAGACACCCCCGGGCCATTATTCGAATCCCATGGACAACCTTTTTGCGGCCGCTGCACGGTTGGAGGCCATCCCGGTCGAAGGAGACTCCCCGCAAGCGATAGAGACGCGCCGGGTTAAGGAGCTTCTCCGGACTGCGCTGATTCAGCAGGAGGCCTACTCATACAGCCGTGATCGGATTCATTCTACGCCCCGTCCAAGCCGGAGCTATAGCAGGCGCATGGATGAACTGACCATATCAAGCCGTACGCGAGGCCGTGAAGCGGCCCGTGGCAATAACCCGGCAGGTGGAGTCGGTGATGCTCAGGAGGTGGTGGACCGGGCTCGGGCACGAAGGGAGGCCGAGTTAGCAGCACAGGATAATGCAGGTCAGCTTACACCGGTTCGCTCTACCACCTTCGCCGGACCAGGAGTTACATCCGCTTTGGGAGTGCCTTGCTTAATCCCCGCTTTACGCAATGTGCGCCTGCCCAAAGATTTCAAGGGTCCGCGCAAGGTGCCAAATTACACCGCTGATTTATCCCCTGAAGCGTGGGTAGAGAGTTATGAGATGGCAATGCAGATGCTAGACGTGGATGAGGCCGCATGTGCAAAATACTTCACCATGATGCTTGAGGGCACGGCTCGTACTTGGTTGAAGAGCCTACCACCCAATTCTATCAGCTCATGGGCCCAGTTGCGGGCCCGGTTTATACAGAATTTTAAGGATACATGTAAGCAGCCTAAGTCCATAGTAGACCTGGCGGATTGTGTTCAGGAGGAAGGAGAATCAACGACCCGTTGGGTGCGCCGCGTTTCAGAAATCTTGCACTCGTCTGACAGAATTAATGCTGACTCTGCGATCTTAACTCTAGAAGGCAACTGCCGGTTTGAACCTTTAAAATTGAAATTGGGACGCATGAAGCGGTTCTGTAATGACATGGGAACCCTCATGGCTGCTTTAGTGAAGTATGCTGATTCGGACAGTACCAAGGATCCCGAACCTGATGAAGATGAAGCAGGGAAGGGAAGGAAGAATAGCAACTCTAAACAGCAGCAGTACAAACCGGCGGGTCATGGAAACGGAGGCAAACGCAAGGCGGATTGTAGCATGGATTTTGTGGCCAACACTAATGCACAGGACAGGGGGCAGCGACGCAGAGGTAAAGCGGCAAATCGTAATGGGGGTCCCAATCCTAATGCAAGCCGTTTGAATTACTTGTTGAATCAGCCTTGCCCAAAGCACGGGACGAAGGAGTCGCCGGCTAACCACCTTTGGAAGGATTGTTATATTATGCAGGAGTTTAAAAACTCTAATGCCTTCCAGTATGACCATGGGTCAGGTGGCGGTTCAGGATCCGGTTTACACGGTCCGGGTCACGATGGAGCTTCCGGTTCAGGTTTCAATCAGGGCGGTCACAATAACCAGAATAATCAAAACGACCAGCAGCAGCAACAGCAGTCGGGTTATCAGAGCCAGCCAAAGCAGTTGAGCAATGGGCAATACCATGTCTTCACAACTAGCTTGGATAAGCGCGAACGAAAACTCCACAAGCGAGCGGTGAATTCTGTTGAACCGGCCTTACCATGCTACTTACGCTGGTCAGAACAGCCCATCGTGTGGAGCAGAGAAGATCACCCGCCCCGGGTTGATAATCCGGGCCAGCTAGCATTAGTGGTGGACCCTCAGGTGGGGGGTTATAAGTTCACCAAGGTGCTCATGGATGGAGGAAGCAGTATTAACATATTATACTATGAGACATTCCGGCGCATGGGTCTAACAGACAAGGATCTCAGACCGTCGAATACGGTGTTCCATGGTGTTGTGCCGGGCAAGTCTGCATATCCAGTTGGTAAGATAGCCCTAGATGTGGCTTTTGGGGACGAGCACGATTCTCGGACGGAAAAATTAACCTTTGAGGTGGTAAAGATCCAGAGCCCGTATCACGCCTTGTTTGGGCGGCCCGCTTATGCCAAATTTATGGCGCGGCCTTGTTATATCTACTTACAGCTCAAGATGCCGGGTTACAAGGGGACGATAACGGTCCATGGGAGCCGTAGGGTCGCTTTGGAATGTGAGGAAGGTGATGCGGCATATGCAGAGTCGGTCTGTGCCACGGAAGAGTTGAAGTATTATAAGGACAATGTTGATCCGGCGGATATGACCTCGTTGAAGAAGCCAACTACAGAGCATGATTCAGATCTGAAGTTCAAATCGGCAGCTGAGACCAAGCTTGTTGACTTCGTGCCCGGCGATTCGTCAAAGCAGTTCACTATCAGTGCCAACCTGGATCCCAAATAGGAAAGCGCGCTCATCGAGTTCATCCGTGAGAATCGGGACATTTTTGCATGGAAACCGTCTGACATGCCAGGTGTACCGAGGGAACTCGCTGAGCACACTCTTAATGTGGATCCTAAGTACAAACCGGTGAAACAGTTCCTCCGCCGGTTTAATGAAGAAAGACGCAAAGCCATTGGAGAGGAAGTGGCCAGGCTTTTAGTAGCTGGTTTTATTGTTGAGGTGTTCCATCCAGAGTGGCTTGCTAATCCGGTGCTGGTTCTTAAGAAAAACGGCACTTGGCGTATGTGTGTGGATTACACACATCTTAACAAGGCCTGTCCGGCAGATCCTTTTGCCCTCCCCCGCATTGACCAGATCATTGATGCCACCGCAGGTTGTGAGCGTTTGAGTTTTTTGGATGCATACTCTGGATATCATCAGATCAAGATGGCAGTTAAGGACCAGGAGAAAACAGCATTTGTTACTCCCTTTGGAGCCTTCTACTATGTATCTATGCCCTTTGGGCTCAAGAGTGCCCAAGCCACCTATCAACGGTGTGTACAGAATTGCCTGCATAACCAGATCGGCCGCAATGTGCACGCCTATGTGGATGATATTGTAGTGAAGTCAAGACAGAGGGAGACGCTGGTGGATGATTTGAAGGAGACCTTTGATAACTTGCGAGTTTACAAGATGATGCTTAATCCGGCCAAGTGTGTCTTTGGTGTTCCGGCAGGAAAGTTACTGGGTTTCCTGGTGTCTAACAGAGGAATTGAGGCCAACCCGGAGAAGATTACGGCTATTACATCCCTAGCTAAACCGAAATGTATCAACGATGTTCAGCATTTGGCGGGCCGAATCGCTGCACTGAGCCGGTTTATCAGCCGCCTCGGAGAGAAGGCCATCCCTTTATACCAAATGCTGAGGAAGACAGACAATTTCGTCTGGAGTCCGGCTGCTGATGAAGCATTTGAGGACTTGAAGCGGCAGTTAGCCAATCCACCGGTTCTTGCAGCTCCGGTTGACAAGGAGCCACTGTTATTATACGTAGCAGCTAATGCTCGGGCAGTTAGTGTGGCTATTGTGGTGGAACGCAAAGAGGCAGGCAAGGAATATCCGGTTCAGCGGCCGATTTATTATATCAGCGAGGTGCTTATTGAATCCAAGCAAAGGTATCCGCATTGGCAGAAGCTGGTCTATGGTGTCTTCATGGCCAGCCAGAAGTTGAAGCAGTATTTTCAAGGGCACCCCATTACAGTGGTCAGTTCAGCTCCCTTGGGTGATATCATACAGAACCGGGAGGCGACTGGCCGGGTTGCCAAGTGGGCTATAGAGCTTGGGCCGCACGTACTGAAGTATGTGCCTCGAACGGCGGTGAAGTCTCAAGCACTTGTTGATTTCATCAATGACTGGACGGAATTACAAGCGCCAGAGGAAAAGCCGGATCACACATATTGGACTATTCATTTTGATGGATCCAGGCAATTGGAAGGCTCGGGGGATGGAGTCGTATTAACTTCCCCACGAGGTGATAAATTCTGTTATGTTCTCCGCTTAATGTTCCCTTGTACTAACAATGCAGCTGAGTACGAAGCCTTGCTCCATGGTCTCCGGATGGCTAAAGAGATGAACTTAAGCCGGGTGAAGTGTTTCGGTGACTCGGACCTTGTGGCTCAACAGGTGTCTGGCACTTGGGATTCTAAGGACCCACTCATGGCTGCATATCGTCGGGAAGTGGATAATATTGCAGGTTGCTTAAAGGGTTATCAAGTGGATCATGTGGACCGTCAGAAGAATGAAGCGGCGGACGCTTTAAGCCGGTTGGGTTCTCAGCGCAAACCGGTCCCGCCCAATGTCTTTTTGGACGTGTTGCACAATCCGTCAGTCCAGCTCCCAGGTGAAGCGGATTTGGCTATTCTTGACCCGGAGGATCAATTGGTGGCAGCATTACATGCTATTCCGGATTGGACGATTCCTTATATTGCATACATGACCCGGGGGGAGTTGCCAGAGGATGAAATTCTAGCAAGGCAGATAGTCCGGCGATCCAAGTCCATGACGATTCTCAATGGTGAATTGCATCGTTGCAGTGTATCAGGGGCGTTTCAACATTGTGTTTCTCCTGAGGAAGGCTGTGAAATCTTAAGGGAAATCCATGAAGGGGATTGTGGACACCACGCCGGTTCAAAGTCTCTGGTGGCAAAAGCGTTTCGTCACGGTTTTTACTGGTTGACAGCACATGCTGATGCGGAGGACTTGGTTAAACGGTGCGATGTATGTCAGAAATTTTCAAGGCGTGCGCACGTGCCAGCTCAAGAATTGAGGATGATTCCAATAACATGGCCATTTGCAACTTGGGGGCTGGATATGGTAGGACGTTTTAAAAGATCCAAGGATAAGAAAACTCACCTTTTGGTAGCAGTTGATAAATTTACCAAGTGGGTTGAAGCGGAGCCTATCAGCAAGTGCGATGCAGCAACAGCGGTGCAGTTCATCAAAAAGGTGATTTTCCGGTTTGGCTTTCCGCACAGTATCATTACTGACAATGGTACCAATTTGTCCAAGGGGGCTATGAAGGAGTTCTGTGAACGTGAGCACATCCGACTTGACGTATCATTAGTGGCGCACCACCAGTCCAATGGACAGGCAGAACGAGCTAATCAAGAGATCCTGCGGGGCATCAAACCCCGGCTTATGGTCCCATTGCAAAGGACACCAGGATGTTGGGTTGAAGAGCTACCATCTGTGCTCTGGAGTATCAATACTACGCCAAACCGGTCCACAGGATACACGCCATTTTTTATGGTCTATGGAGCAGAGGCAGTTCTCCCTAGTGATATCCGGCACGATTCGCCTCGTGTGGCAGCTTATGTTGAAGCGGGCAATGAGACGGCACGGCAAGACGCTTTGGACCTATTGGATGAAGCGCGTGATTTAGCGGTTGCCCGTTCGGCGATTTACCAACAAGATCTTCGTCGTTATCACAGTCGCCGGGTTAGAACCAGAACTTTTCAAGAAGGAGATTTGGTGCTTCGACTAATCCAGGACCAGACGGATATGCACAAGTTATCCCCACCTTGGGAAGGACCTTTCGTGGTCAGCAAGAATCTGCACAACGGGTCGTACTATCTGATTGATATTCGAGAGCATCAAGACTCACGTACATCAGAGGAGGAGACCAACAGGCCGTGGAACATAGCTCATCTTCGGTCTTATTATACTTGAGCCATTGGCTCTATCTATGTACATATCATGACAATGTATATATTATCTTTGATATATCAAACCGGAGCCTCAGCTAAAGCGGGGTCTCTGTCTTTCTCATCATGCGAGGTTACACGGAGTGGTCCTGTTTAAAGCGGCCTCCGGTTTACCCCTTGACATATGTTTTTTATATATCACTGGGGGCCTTGGTCGTGTTCGAACCAACAAACACCTTTTGATAGGCGACAGCCACCAGATCATTTGGGGACATGGTCAAGTCTGAACCAGTCACGCCTCTTGGTCGGCCTAAGGCCACAAAATCACTTGGGGGCATGGTCGAACCCGAACCATTGTCACGCCTCTTGATCTGGCATATATGCCACGAGTCATTTGGGGACCTGGCTGACTTGAATCATTGTCACTCCTATTGGGGGCCTTGATCCTGTCCGACCATGGTAATACCATCTGAACAAGCTCAGTATAGCATATTTTTGCAAACGGTTTTTATCGTTGCTTTTGCTTCCATGTTATTTTCATGGTTTGTTTGTTCTTTGCCGTTGTTGGATTTCTTTTATATCGACAAACAAATTTTTTCCGGTTCAGCCGATGGTTTTTGATCCCCCTTTAATCCGGAGGAGTCTGTTCGGTTTACCTTTTCCCTGTTAACATCATGGAGTAACCAGGGGGCTCGTATTGATTCAGTACGGTTTATACGGGAGCTATTTTTCTCCCTTTTTGATGGTAATGGTTTATAAAACCACCGCTTCAGGCTTGGCTAAAGCCAGCTTTATGCCCAGACATGGCAGTTCAAATTTTTTCTGATTGCAGGAAATATGAATTAAAGTTTTTCAAGCAAAAGCTTCAGTACTTATGCACGAAGGCATATTCCAGGCAGAAGTTTTAACTATCCTATTACAAGGCAGCATGGTGCCCAAACAAGATCATTGTTTTTGTGGAAAGATGTTACAAATAGCTCTCCAAACCGGCTTCCGGTTCAAGCCTGCTCCTCATCCTCCACCGCTTCAGCTTCCTCGTCTCTACCCATTGGCTGGAAATCAACAGTGGTCCAGTCGATTCCCATTAAAGCTTGGAAAACAGCCTCTTCATGGATCAGGGAAGACGGTTCAATATCAGGGGCGTAAGTGTGCTTACGGATTGGAGGGATCAGATTCTCCGCTTCAACAGTTGGGGCAGGCACTCGCTTGTTTTGATCATTATACTGCGCTTGATAATGTGTCAAATCTGCCTCTTCAGCTACCTGGCAAGCCAGAGGGCGCACTGCACGGTTTATGGCCCTTAAATCTTCTTCGTTGAATTCCGAGCCGTCTTCTTTCAGGCTGGGATAGCCTTGAGCTGCTTCCACAGGATCAAAATCGGGCACCCATGCCTTTGCCCGGATTAAGGCATTGATGGCTCCGGTTCGGGCAGCGGATTTTTTCAGCTCCTCAATCCGGGCTGGAAGCATTGACAACCGGCTAAGAGTGTCCTGGATTAAGGAGGGCGCCGGGTTGTTATGAGAAGCCGCGGTGATGATCCGTTGGGCTCCGGTATACAATTGTTCCACCAAGGTGTAGGCAGCTTTCAGTTTCATCCGCACATCATTTCCTAAGTGCCCAATACGTGTGCCTACAACAAGATTGGAATGGTCTCAAACCGGATTTACGCTACAGCAGATTTAAATTATGACAGATGTTAAAAGGAGCTTACCAAAGATTGCAGCAGTCATGGAGTGTATTTGCCGCTGTACGACAGTCAATTCATCCACCACCGGTTTAAGGGCAGCTTCAGCATTTTCTGCTCTTTTGGTTAAACCGGCCTTCTCAGTGGCCCAGTCAGCCTGCTCTTTCTTGAAGCCTTCTTTCAGCTGTTCAGCGGTGCTCAAGGCGCTGGTTAACTCTTGCTTTGATTTATCTGTTTCAGCTTGCTGGGTCTTCAGGGCCTCCTGCAAATCGGCAATCCGGTCCTCCTTGATTTTTACCTGAGCCTGCATACAGATAGCATTTTAAGCTTTGTACAGGCGATCCAAGAAATTGAAGTGTCAACCACATAACAAAGTTATATGCCCGACACTTGGGGGCTAATGCACCTTCAATTTTTTGCTAGATTACAAAGTCCCAAGCTCAATACAAGTATTCAACTTGGCACTTGGGGGCTAATGGCTATTTGATCAAGTTCTGTTCTAAGGACAGCTTTCTATTTGGAGCCCCGGTTTACTTATGCTAAGTTAGACCGGCCCTGGAGGGTTATGTCGACGGATTTCAAAAATATTCAGGATCAAGTCCCGGTTTGACCAAGGTCACAAACTGACCCTTGGGGGCTACAAGGATGAATGTGATGACAGTAAGGAAAGAAGGAGTTTACCTCAAATTTATCCCTCATCATTTTGACCAGGCCAGCCTCACAGTCATCGCTAGTGTAAAGCCGGTTTAAATAGCCAGAGTGAAGATCTTGAGCACTCAGAGCGGCGTATGTCTCTAATTCAACATCCCATTTTCCTTTGTTCAAAGTGGAAAAATCCTCTTTGATGGTATGCCTGGTAAGGGTGGCAGGATTTCCGGGTTCAGAGCGGCCCACGCTGGTAATCACAACATCATCATCTTTTGACTCGCCGGTTTGTGTTGGCGCAGCCGGTTTGTCAGCTGGAGTGTGAGATTTCTCAATCTGGACAGAGCTGGCAGGCGGATCAGCAGAGGCTGGAGCATTAATAAGCCCTTCTTCAGGGATAACGTCGTCTTGCAGAGGAGGATCATTGGGGATATCTTCACAAGTAAACATTTCATGATCCGACGCTTGGTCATGTTCTGGGGCCACATCTTCTTCAGCCGCCTTATCCAGGCGGGCCTTTTTGCTTGTCTTCGGCTTAGCCCTGAGGGGAAAACAAAAGTCAAGGAAGAGCATAAACCGTTACGCAGCATACTGGAGGCATATATTCAGTTTAACTTACCCAGCAACTGTTTTCAAGGGTGGTAGCTGAGTGGCCGACGATTTACCAGACGATGAATGAGAAGTGACCTGATAATCGGAGTCGGATGGATTAAGAGGTTGACGGAAGAAACCTACTTTAGGATTTAAATCAATAAAAAGGTCGGAGACCTCGGAGCGGCGTTTTCGAACCGGACTGTTCGGTAAACCGGCAGAAGTAACTACCTGGCCGCTGTGCCAGGTTGTGCGGCGAGCTTCGTGTTGCTGGGTCTTCATAAGAAATAGGGGATCCAAATAAGCAAGCGGATGAGAAAATTTAACTTTCCAGTTTGCCCGGCGGAATTTTGGCAAAGGCAAGATTTCTGAATCGGAAGAGAGAATAATTACCTCAACGAATCCCGCATTGCTGGCTTCAGCGTCATCCTGACAAGCATCATCATCAATAAGGCGCATAAAAAGCAAGCCAAGTGAATCAAGTTCTACCTCAAGACCCGGATTACCGACATCATCATCAAGGGCTGGGTCAGATGAAGCGGTGGTTTTTCTCTTGCGAGCCGGTTTCTTGACAACCTTGGTCTTGTGCCGGGTTGGCCGCCCTGCCTTCTCCGTTTTGTCTTGTGAAAGCTTCTTGCTCCAAAACGGGTTATCACTCTGGGTCAGCAATAAGTAAAGGTCAGGAAGGTAAAGCAGTAACAGGTTCAATAATAGAGCAATTAAAATCTTACCGCTGGCGGTTCGTTGGTGGTGCAGTAAGGAAGCAGACCAGTTTGAGCACAGAGGTGCTCCGGTTCATTCAACATCTTCTTTACAGATTCTGTGACTTCGTCGTCGGAGACCTGGATTTTGATATGTCGGAGTGGGTCATCGACACTGCCGGTGTATTCGCACATCAAACCGGGGCGCCGGCTCAGAGGCAGAATGCTCCATGATATCCAGCAGCGTGCAAGGTCTATTCCTGTTAAACCATTGGCCATGAAGGCCCGAAGCTTGGACAGTTGGGGAGCATATTTGATTCTCTCCTTGGCGCTTAGCCTTTGTGGAAAGGGGTGAGTGTTGCTGAGCCGTTCCGGACGGAAGCCAGGCAAGGGATTTTCATTGTCAGGAGATGTATCCTTGCAGTAAAACCAAGTGGCATTCCACGCCTTGGGGTGAGTATGATGTTTGACGTGGGGGTAGGTGATTTCCTTCCTCTTCTGAATGGCCATACCGCCCAGTTCGGTATTAGGACCATTGGTGAATTCAGTGTGGCGGTTCAGATGAAAGAGATCTCTAAATAGCTCGACTAAAGGTTCCTCTTGAAGGTATGCCTCAGAAAGTACTTGGAAGTGACACAGGTTGGTGATCGAGTTGGGGCCGATATCCTGTGGGCGGAGCTGAAAGTTGGCTAACACATCCCGATAAAATTTAGAGCCGGGCGGTTTGAAGCCCCGGGCCATGTGATCTGCGAAGACCACGACCTCTCCTTCCTGGGGCGTGGGAGGACATTCATCTCCAGGAACCCTCCAGTGAATCGTATCTTTGCTATCCAAAGCGCCGATCAGGACTAGATCGTCCAGCTGTGATTCTGTGACGCGGGAGGGAACCCAGTTGCACTCATACACTTGTTTGGCCATGACGAGATCTACAAGAAATAGGTGATCCGGTTCAAGGGCATGCCGGCTAAAAAAGTGTTGATCTAACTACGGTAAACCGGAGGCAGTACCCATAAACCGGTCTTCTACAACACGGCATCAGATGGATTCTGGCGGTTCAACCAGGGGACTAATGACATATATACCGGTTTAGCAATTTTTTCTCTATGGTGAAGTTAAACCGCCTGGCCTAAGCATCGGAAGCAATTGAAGCTATGGATAACTAGTAATGCAGAAACAAGTTTCACAGAATCGTGTTATAGCCGCGGATCTACAGCAAGCTCACAAAAAATAGGAAATATTTCGAAGACTAAGGCGGTAAAAGAAGTGAACCATTGAGCGGATATGTGCGGGAGATCTATGAGCTTGGATGAGAAATAGCAAGCGGATGCTAAAGGGATCGCTACTAAGCACAGCAAGAGTTCGCAGATGCAGTCAAAGTCAGAGAACAGCTATGAACGCGCGATGAACATGGCAAGAACATGGAACCCTAAGAACAGATCTAGGGTAAGAAGGAAAGAGAACTTACCGGCAAGGAGAAGATGCGGAAGGGCGCCGCAACACTCTGGTATGTTCAGGTTGATGTAGCGGCCCAAGACGAGGCAGAGGTCGACGGCGGTGGCGGAGCTCCAAAGCCGGCGACGTGAGGAAGAAGAAGAAGAAGGGACGAAGGGGAAAAGAAAAGAAATGACCCTTCGGTCTTATTTATAAGGCAACTGGGCTAGGTCAAGCGCGCGGATCCAGGAGCTGTCATTAAGAGGGCGTTATAAATTTTATGATGACGTCATGCCGGTTCACAATAACCAACACTGATGATGTCATGCCGGTTTACAGCAACCAAGAATGATGACGATATGGAGGTTTACCAATTAACAGAAGATATCCAAGACGCGAGATGGTGTGAAGGATTGACATGAACCAGTTCAAATCAATATGGGGCCTAATGTTGGGGATATTACCACTAGGCGTAAACCGGCCTACTTGGGCCGGGTTAACTTCATTAGTGGTATGAACGGATGAAGGCCCAAGGCCTGTAGTCGGTTAGAACATGTAGCTGTAAACCGGCCTGGTGTATGACTTGTATTGTAAGTTAGGGATAGAGAGATACCAACCGGAATACGAGTATGAACCGGTTAGGGCTCTATGGACCGACGGGCGTCACCCGTGTATATAAGGGGACGACCCGGCGGTTCAAGACAGACAACAACAACTCGAGCCTAGGCGAAGCTTGTTTGCTCCCTAGCCATCGAGACCACATCAATTCCATCACAACTAGACGTAGGCTTTTACCTTCATCGAAGGGGCCGAACTAGTATAAACCCTCGCGTCTTTGTGTCCGCTTTAACCCCTTCAAGTAAACCCGTAGCGATGGCTCCACGACTAAGTCCTTTCTCTAGGACATCTGCCGTGACAAATCAACGACACCCCCCTTTCAAAAGTCCCACCAAAACCACCTAAGCAGCAAAAGATTGTCAAGTTTGCCAGGGGAACAAAGGGGGAACATGCCACAAAAGGTCTAGGGTTCAGAGACGAGAGAGAACTGCGAGCCACAGCAATTGATGCAGGGCTGCCAAGTTCTGCTAGGTTGCTGGCAACTCGGACTGGAAAGATGCCAACTACAGATACCAGTGTGCCAGATGATGTGTCAGTTAGCAGCGTGGTCACAGTCAAAACCACCACAGCTGCTCAGGAAGGCACCACTGCAACTGCAAGCTCCAAGGTGCCTACTCATAGAGATGCTTCAATGCCAAACACAAAAGGAGGTGATCCTACTACCAAATTGCCGTCCCCAAGAGCCAGCACACAGCAGACAAGCAAGCCTGCATCACCAAGAGCTGACTTTCAGCAACCATTAACACAAGAGGAGGTGTTCAAGATTATAAGTAGGTGCAAGCCTCCAAGGCCGCCAACTACAACACTATCGCGAACCAAGTCAGTGAACGATGCACCCGTGTTTGTGCCGCAAGGAGATGCCCTGGTCCTTGAACCCATACGAAGATCAAAGTCTTATCATGGTGACGGGTTCTGTGATGCACCATCTTGTGACCTCGGCATAGATGGTTATGCTCCAGCACCTGCTCCAGCAGCAGAAACAGCGGAAGCCGGTGTGATTTGTATTGATGAGTGTGAGTTGGACCCAGCAGCTGTGAATGAAGGATGCGCGTGCTGATGCTGGCAAGGCAATAGCTCAAGAGCTAGATGTTGGATCACCAGAGAATTGCCACACCCCGATATGCGCAGAACCAGAAGCTGGCACGAGCAGTTCTTCGGGACCACCTATTGCACGAAGACAGAGGAGGGTAATAAGGCCCGCAACATCTCAAAGGTCTTCATTCATTGACTACAAGAAGAAGAAGACCATCAACTCCAATGAGGCAGTGAACAAGCTTTACGCTGCCCTCTTGTATTGGGTCAGGCATCACGAAGGAGCAAATGATGAAGCTACCAGGTAAACTAACTCCCCACAGGCTACATACATATCTTTTTCAGTTGCACAGGACCAGCCACTTAGTTGCACAGAAATCCTATTCTGTTTTCAATTTCATGCACATTTTTTTTGTTGTTGTGACCCTTCGAGCTAACTTGTCTTTTTATTGCTTTCAAAAAAATTCAGCCCTGAGATAATCAGGTATGGTGATTTCTACATTTTTTTAAAGGAGTTAGTTGATTCGATGAAGCCGGTTCAATGGCTGTCAAAAATTGTTATTGAGACTGGAATCTTACACATCATGGAGAACTTACCAGAAGGGTCAAAGAAGGTTGTTATGCCACTGAGGTTTTCTGTAAGTTTTTCCAAAACCTTCTTTACCCTCATCTTTGTTCTGTAGAACTTTTTTGTTGACCAATTGAGGGAGGCCTTTCATCTACTAAGGAGTTTGAGCCATGCTTTATAATCTCTGCAGATGAATTTACAGCAAGGGATCCACAATGTGAATGAGATAAACAAGAAGTTTGATTACAAGAATCGTCTCGACAAGAAAGACTTGGTGAATGCTGTGCCCACATGATGCATCTCTTTTAGTTGGCACCCACAACATGTTCAGTTGCACATGACACATTTGTTAGTTGGCACATACTTGTTGCAACCTGTTTTTAACTTGACCAAGTCTTTTACTGTTTTTTCTTAGCTACAGCCTGTATTTGTGTCTGAAATCATTCACGCTTGCAGGTCATGCTGCCAGTGCTCGAGTGCGCTGATCTAACCGATAAGGAGGGAGGGAGGTATTATTGGGTCTTCAATGTCAACTTGAGGTACGGATGCATCGAAGTTCTTGACTCAAACAGGACGCTGGACAACATTGAGCTGATGACCACCGCCTCTACCATCGTGGGGGCAGTACGCCGGCTATGGAGGAAGCATTACCCAAAGTTCAGCATCGAGCACTTCCAGATTATTGACATTGACGTACCGAAGCAGCTCGGCAAGTAAGACAATAAGCATGGCTCTCTTCTCAATTTCTTACCATCATTTTGTAGTTTTTAAATTTTTCTACATGTGCAATCTTTAGTTTTTTAAGACACAGTACTAGTCTGCAATTTGTTTATCATTTTTATGAGTTTCTAATGGATTATCTAGCCAGTTGCAGAGTGGCACATAAGCAGTTGCACAGTAGATCATAAGCAGTTGCACAGTAGAACATAAACAGTTGTACCGTAGAACATAAGCAGTTGCACAGAGTGCATTATCTTTATTGGTTTTAATTTTATGTGACAAATTTTCTTTCTTGCCCATCACAGTAATGAGTGTGGGCTGTTTGCACTACTTAATGGCACCGAGTGGAACGGTAGCCAACTGCCCAAATACGAACCCAAGGAAGTACTCCACATCAGGAAGAAGCTGGCATATGGTTGGGTCACCAGCGTGCACAACACCGCCTCATGGAGGAAGTTGCTGAGATACGACAAGGACTAGGTCAGTAATCTTTTTCTTTCTCTGCTCCATGGAGGAAGTTGCTGGTTTGCACAATTTTTAAGCAGATTTTGTAGTTGCACACTAGTAGTAATTCCGTTTGCAAGTTAATATCATCACTTTTGTTGATACATTAGGAGCACTGGACATACAATTGTTCAACAACTAAATATTTAACCAGTTGCCAACAAAGGCACAAATAGCAACCTTTTTTACACAGTGCATGAACTAATTCAAGGAGCATAAATTAGATAAAGGGAAATCATAGATGCTGAGTGTGTCCACTTGGTCCCAAAATTGCTAAAAAATATCATTCTATTCCTTTTTTGTCTCAAAGTTACAAACGATGAAACAGAACCACAGTAGCCTAAGTGGACACACACCAGCAGTGTGCTCTGTAGATTGGCACTGGCTGCATTTGTTTTTCTTCTTTGGGTGTAGCTCCAGCGCCGATTTGTACCTTGACTCTTTGCCCTACCCTTTGTAGTAGACCTTGGAGGATCCCCGGGAACAAAATCATCAGAAGCTTGTGCAGGGGATGCAGCCTCCAACGGGGCAGTATGACCATCATGATTACCTATGTAATAATCATATAAAAAATTAGTATTTTTTTTGTTGTGCAACCAGCACTGATGTTCTCTGCAACCACACAGCCCATGCTGTGCAACTAACTGGTTGCTGTGTGCAAGTTAGGTTGAAAAAACACCTGTAGTAGCACGGCCCGTCATGGTACTTGGATTGTAATCGCCTATGGGCAGAACATGAAAAACAAGTTAGATTTTTAGCTTGATCCTCAAACTAACACAGCGCACGCAATCGCCTATTGGGAGTAGCACGCAGGGCACTGCTAGTTGGGTCAGGCGGGGGAGGTGGTCTTTGAGGGTTGGCATCACCTATAGCCAGAACAGGACAAACAAGTTAGTTGTGTTATCTTTGATGCTCGAACTAACATAGAGTGCGCAACTAGGTAGCCTATTTCTGTGCAACTGAGCACCATGATGTGTGCAACTGGAGTTACAGACCTAGTTTGATGGGGAGTTGGGGCATGTAATTACCTGGACGATGAGCCCCCTGAGTGCTGCCTGTAGGGCCATTGGGAGGAGCACGCGGGGGAGGAGGTGGCAGAGGATGCCGTGTACAGCCAGGAGGTGGAGGAGGTCCTTGAGGGTTGACATCATTGAAGGAAATATGCCCTAGAGTCAATAATAAAGTTATTATTTATTTCCTTATTTCATGATAATTGTTTATTATTCATGCTAGAATTGTATTAATCGGAAACATGATACATGTGTGAATACATAGACAAACAGAGTGTCACTAGTATGCCTCTACTTGACTAGCTCGTTAATCAAAGATGGTTATGTTTCCTAGCCATAGACATGAGTTGTCATTTGATTAACGGGATCACATCATTAGGAGAATGATGTGATTGACATGACCCATTTAGTTAGCTTAGCACCCGATCGTTTAGTATGTTGCTATTGCTTTCTTCATGACTTATACATGTTCCTATGACTATGAGATTATGCAACTCCCGTTTACCGGAGGAACACTTTGTGTGCTACCAAACGTCACAACGTAACTGGGTGATTATAAAGGTGCACTACAGGTGTCTCCAAAGGTACTTGTTGGGTTGGCGTATTTCGAGATTAGGATTTGTCACTCTGAATGTCGGAGAGGTATCTCTGGGCCCTCTCGGTAATGCACATCACTTAAGCCTTGCAAGCATTGCAACTGATGAGTTAGTTGCGAGATGATGTATTACGGAACGAGTAAAGAGACTTGCCGGCAACGAGATTGAACTAGGTATTGGATACCGACGATCGAATCTCGGGCAAGTAACATACCGATGACAAAGGGAACAACGTATGTTGTTATGCGGTCTGACCAATAAAGATCTTCGTAGAATATGTAGGAACCAATATGGGCATCCAGGTCCCGCTATTGGTTATTGACCGGAGACATGTCTCGGTCATGTCTACATTGTTCTCGAACCGTAGGGTCCGCACGCTTAAGGTTTTGATGACAGTTTCATTATGAGTTTATGTATTTTGATGTACCGAAGGTTGTTTGGAGTCCCAGATGTGATCACGGACATGACGAGGAGTCTCGAAATGGTCGAGACATAAAGATTGATATATTGGCCGGATATATTTGGACACCGGAAAGGTTCCGGGTGAGATTGGAAATATACCGGAGCTCCGGGAGGTTACCGGAACCCCCCCGGTAAGTATATGGGCCTTATTGGGCCTTAGTGGGATGGAGGGAGAAGGAGCAAGGGAGGAGGCGCGCCCCCCAAGCCCAATCCGAATTGGGAAGGGGGCCGGCCCCCCCTTTCCTTCTCTCCTCCCCCCTTTTCCTTCCTTCTCCTACTCCGAATAGGAAAGGGGGGGCCAAACCTACTTGGAGTAGGTTTGCCCCCCTAGGGCGCGCCTCCCCCTTGAGCCGGCCTCCTCCTCCCTCCCTCCTTTATATACGGGGGTAGGGGGGCACCCTAGACACACAGGTTGATCATTGAGATCGTTCCTTAGCCGTGTGCGGTGCCCCCCTCCACGATATTACACCTCGGTCATATTGTAGCGGTGCTTAGGCGAAGCCCTGCGACAGGAGAACATCAAGATCGTCACCACGCCATCGTGCTGATGGAACTCCTCCCCGCGCCTCTGCTGGATCAGAGATCGGGGTGCGTCATCGAGCTGTACGCGTGTCAAGAACTCGGAGGTGCCGGAGTAACGGTGCTTGGATCGGTCGGACCGGGAGGACGTATGACTACTTCCTCTACGTTGCGTCAACGCTTCCGCTTCGGTCTACGAGGGTACGTAGACAACACTCTCCCCTCTCGTTGCTATGCATCACCATGATCTTGCGTGTGCGTAGGAATTTTTTTGAAATTACTACGTTTCCCAACAGTGGCATCCGAGCCTAGGTTTTTATGGTTTGATGTTATATGCACGAGTAGAACACAAGTGAGTTGTGGGCGATATAAGTCATACTGCTTACCAGCATGTCATACTTTGGTTCGGCGGTATTGTTGGATGAAGCGGCCCGGACCGACATTACGCGTACGCTTACGCGAGACTGGTTTTACCGCCGTGCTTTGCACACAGGTGACTAGCGGGTGTCAGTTTCTCCAACTTTAGTTGAACCAAGTGTGGCTACGCCCGGTCCTTGCGAAGGTTAAAACAACATCAACTTGACAAACTATCATTGTGGTTTTGATGCGTAGGTGAGATTGGTTCTTGCTTAAGCCTGTAGCAGCCACGTAAAACTTGCAACAACAAAGTAGAGGACGTCTAACTTGTTTTTGCAGGGCATGTTGTGATGTGATATGGCCAAGACATGATGCTATATTTTATTGTATGAGATGATCATGTTTTGTAACCGAAGTTATCGGCAACTGGCAGGAGCCATATGGTTGTCGCTTTATTGTATGAAATGCAAACGCCCTGTAATTGCTTTACTTTATCACTAAGCGGTAGTCATAGTCATAGAAGCAATAGATGGCGTAAACGACAACGATGCTATGATGGAGATCAAGGTGTCGCGCCGGTGATGATGGTGATCATGATGGTGCTTCGGAGATGGAGATCACAAGCACAAGAAGATGATGGCCATATCATATCACTTATATTGATTGCATGTGATGTTTATCCTTTATACATCTTATTCTTGCTTTGATTGATGGTAGCATTTTAAGATGATCTCTCACTAATTATCAAGAAGTGTTCTCCCTGAGTATGCACTGTTGCCAAAGTTCGTCGTGCCCAGACACCACGTGATGATCGGGTGTGATAAGCTCTACGTCCATCTACAACGGGTGCAAGCCAGTTTTTGCACACGCAGAATCCTCAGGTTAAACTTGACGAGCCTAGCATATGAAGATATGGCCTCGGAACACGGAGACCGAAAGGTCGAGCGTGAATCATATAGTAGATATGATCAACATAGTGATGTTCACCATTGAAAACTACTCCATCTCACGTGATGATCGGTTATGGTTTGGTTGATTTGGATCACATGATCACTTAGATGACTAGAGAGATGTCTGTCTAAGTGGGAGTTCTTAAGTAATATGATTAATTGAACTTAAATTTATCATGAACTTAGTCCTGGTAGTATTTTGCAAATTATGTTGTAAGATCAATAGCTCGCGTTGTTGCTTTCATATGTTTATTTTGATATGTTCCTAGAGAAAATTGTGTTGAAAAATGTTAGTAGCAATGATGCGGATTGGATCCGCGATTTGAGGTTTATCCTCATTGCTACACAGAAGAATTATGTCCTTGATGCACCGCTAGGTGACAAACCTATTGCAGGAGCAGATGCAGACGTTATGAACGTTTGGCTAGCTCAATATGATGACTACTTGATAGTTTTGTGCACCATGCTTTATGGCTTAGAATCGGGACTTCAAAGATGTTTTGAACATCATGGACCATATGAGATATTCCAGGAATTGAAGTTAATATTACAAGCAAATACCCGAGTTGAGATATATGAAGTCTCCAACAAGTTCTATAGCTAAAAGATGGAGGAGAATCGCTCAACTAGTGAGCAAGTGTTCAGATTGTCTGGGTACTACAATCGCTTGAATCAAGTGGGAGTTAATCTTCTAGATAAGATAGTGATTGACAGAGTTCTCTAGTCACCATCACCAAGTTAGTAGAACTTTGTGATGAACTATAGTATGCAAGGGATGACGAAAATGATTCCCGAGCTCTTCGTGATGTTGAAATCGACGAAGGTAGAAATCAAGAAAGAGCATCAAGTGTTGATGGTTGACAAGATCACTAGTTTCAAGAAAAGGGCAAAGGGAAAGAAAGGGGAACTTCAAGTAGATTGACAAGCAAGTTGTCACTCCCACGAAGAAGCCCAAAGCTGAACCAAAGCCTGAAACTGAGTGCTTACACTGCAAAGGAAATGGTCACTTGAAGCGGAATTGCCCTAAATATTTGGTGGATAAGAAGGATGGCAAAGTGAAAAAGGGTATATTTGATATACAGGTGTTTGATGTGTGCTTTACTAGTGTTTATAGCAACCCCTCGGTATTTGGTAATGGTTCAGTTGCTAAGAGTAGTAACTCGAAACGGGAGTTGCAGAATAAACAGAAACTAGTTAAGGGTGAAGTGACGATGTGTGTTGAAAGTAGTTTCAAGATTGATATGATCATCGTCGCACACTCCCTATACTTTCGGGATTAGTGTTGAACCTAAATAAATGTTATTTGGTGTTTGCGTTGAGCATGAATATGATTTGATCGTGTTTATTGCAATACGGTTATTCATTTAAGTAAGAGAATAAACTGTTGTTCTGTTTACATGAATAAAACCTTATATGGTTACACACCCAATGAAAATGGTTCATTGGATCTCGATCGTAGTGATACACATATTCATAATATTGAAACCAAAAGATTTAAAGTTAATAATGATAGTGCAACTTATTTGTGGCACTGCCGTTTAGGTCATATCGGTGTAAAGCGCATGAAGAAACTCCATGCTGATGGGATTTCGGAATCACTTGATTATGAATCAGTTGATGCTTGCGAACCATGCCTCATGGGCAAGATGACTAAGACTCCGTTCTCCGGAACAATGGAGCGAGCAACAGATTTGTTGGAAATCATACATACTGATGCATGTCGTCCGATGAATATTAAGGCTCGCGACAAGTATCATTATTTTCTGACCTTCACAGTTGATTTGAAGCAGATATGAGTATATCTACTTGATGAAACACAAGTCTGAAACATTTGAAAAGTTCAAAGAATTTCAGAGTGAAGTAGAGAATCATCGTAACAAGAAAATAAAAGTTTCTACGATATGATCGCAGAAGTAAAATATTTGAGTTACGAGTTTTGGTCTTCAATTAAAACAACGTGGAATAGTTTCACAGCTCACGCCACCTGGAACACCACAACATTATGGTGTGTTCAAACATCGTAACCGCACTTTATTGGATATAGTGCGATCTATGATGTCTCTTACTGATTTACCACTATAGTTTTTGGGTTATGCTTTAGAGACGGCCACATTCACGTTAAATAGGGCACCGTCGAAATCCGTTGAGACGACACCTTATGAACTATGGTTTGGCAAGAAACCAAAGTTGTCGTTTCTTAAAGTTTGGGGCTGCGATGCTTATGTGAAAAAGCTTCAACCTGATAAGCTCGAACCCAAATCGGAGAAATGTGTCTTCATAGGATACCCAAAGGAGACAGTTGGGTACACCTTCTATCACAGATCCGAAGGCAAGACATTTGTTGCTAAGAATGGATCCTTTCTGGAGAAGGAGTTTCTCTCGAAAGAAGTGAGTGGGAGGAAAGTAAAACTTGATGAGGTAACAGTACCTACTCCCTTGTTGGAAAATAATACATCACAGGAACCGGTTTCTGTGACGTCAAACCCAACTAGTGAGGAAGTTGATGATGATGATCATAGAACTTCAGATCAAGTTAATACAGAACCTCGTAGGTCGAACAGAGTAAGATCCGCACCAGAGTGGTACGGTAATCCTATTCTGGAAGTCATGCTACTAGATCATGATGAACCTATGAACTATGAAGAAGCAATGGTGAGCCCAGATTCCGCAAAATGGTTTGAGGCCATGAAATCTGAGATATGATCCATGTATGAGAACAAAGTATGGACTTTGATGGATTTGCCCGATGATCGGCAAACCATAGAAAATAAATGGATCTTCAAGAGGAAGACGGACGTTGATAGTAGTGTTACTATCTACAAAGCTAGACTTATCGAAAAAGGTTTTTGACAAAGTTCAATGTGTTGACTACGATGAAATTTTCTCACTCGTAGCGATGCTTAAGTCTGTCCAAATCATGTTAGCAATTGCCGCATTTTTATGAAATCTGGCAAATGGATAAACAAAACTACATTCCTTAATGGATTTAAAGAAGAGTTGTATATGATGCAACCAGAAGGTTTTGTCAATCCTAAAGGTGCTGAAAAAAAATACACAAGCTCCAGCAATCCATCTATGGACTGGTGCAAGCATCTCGAAGTTGGAATATACGCTTTGATAAGTTGATCAAAGCATATAGTTTTATACAGACTTGCGGTGAAGCCTGTATTTACTAGAAAGTGAGTGGGAGCACTACAGAATTTCTGATAAGTATATGTGAATGACATATTGTAGATCGGAAATAATGTAGAATTATTCTGCAAAGCATAAAGGAGTGTTTGAAAGGAGTTTTTCAAAGAAAGACCTCGGTGAAGCTGCTTACATATTGAGCATCAAGATCTATAGAGATAGATCAAGACGCTTGATAAGTTTTTTTTTCAATGAGTACATACCTTGACAAGATTTTGAAGTAGTTCAAAATGGAACAGTCAAAGAAAGAGTTCTTGCCTGTGTTACAAGGTGTGAAATTGAGTAAGACTCAAAACCTGACCACGGCAGAAGATAGAAAGAGAATGAAAGTCATTCCCTATGCCTTGGCCATAGGTTCTATAAAGTATGCCATGCTGTGCACCAGATCTATTGTATACCCTACACTGAGTTTGGCAAGGGAGTACAATAGTGATCTAGGAGTAGATCACTGGACAGCGGTCAAAATTATCCTTAGTGGAATAAGGATATGTTTCTCGATTATGGAAGTGACAAAAGGCTCATCGTAAAGGGTTACGTCGATGCAAGTTTTGACACCGATCTGGATGACTCTAAGTCTCGATCTAGATACATATTGAAAGTGGGAGCAATTAGCTAGAGTAGCTCCGTGCAGAGCATTGTAGACATAGAAAATTGCAAAATACATAACAGATCTGAATGTGAAAGACCCGTTGACTAAGATTCTCTCACAAGCAAAACATGATCACACCTTAGTACTATTTGGGAGTTAATCACATAGCGATGTGAACCAGATTACTGAATCTAGTAAACCCTTTGGGTGTTGGTCACATGGCGATGTGAACTATGGGTGTTAATCACATGATGATATGAACTATCGATGTTAATCACATTGTGATGTGATCTAGATTATTGGCTCTAGTGCAAGTGGGAGACTGAAGGAAGTATGCCCTAGAGGCAATAATAAAGTTATTATTTATTTCCTTATTTCATGATAATTGTTTATTATTCATGCTAGAGTTGTATTAATCGGAAACATGATACATGTGTGAATACATAGACAAACAGAGTGTCACTAGTATGCCTCTACTTGACTAGCTCGTTAATCAAAGATGGTTATGTTTCCTAGCCATAGACATGAGTTGTCATTTGATTAACAGGATCACATCATTAGGAGAATGATGTGATTGACATGACCCATTTAGTTAGCTTAGCACCCGATCGTTTAGTATGTTGCTATTGCTTTCTTCATGACTTATACATGTTCCTATGACTATGAGATTATGCAACTCCCGTTTACCGGAGGAACACTTTGTGTGCTACCAAACGTCACAACGTAACTGGGTGATTATAAAGGTGCACTACAGGTGTCTCCAAAGGTACTTGTTGGGTTGGCGTATTTCGAGATTAGGATTTGTCACTCCGAATGTCGAAGAGGTATCTCTGGGCCCTCTCGGTAATGCACATCACTTAAGCCTTGCAAGCATTGCAACTAATGAGTTAGTTGCGAGATGATGTATTACGGAACGAGTAAAGAGACTTGCCGGCAACGAGATTGAACTAGGTATTGGATACCGACGATCGAATCTCGGGCAAGTAACATACCGATGACAAAGGGAACAACGTATTTTGTTATGCGGTCTGACCGATCAAGATCTTCGTAGAATATGTAGGAACCAATATGGGCATCCAGGTCCCGCTATTGGTTATTGACCGGAGACATGTCTCGGTCATGTCTACATTGTTCTCGAACCGTAGGATCCGCACGCTTAAGGTTTCGATGACAGTTTCATTATGAGTTTATGTATTTTGATGTACCGAAGGTTGTTCGGAGTCCCGGATGTGATCACGGACATGACGAGGAGTCTCTAAATGGTCGAGACATAAAGATCGATATATTGGACGGATATATTTGGACACGGGAAAGGTTCCGGGTGAGATTGGAAATATACCGGAGCTCCGGGAGGTTACCGGAACCCCCCGGTAAGTATATGGGCCTTATTGGGCCTTAGTGGGATGGAGGGAGAAGGAGCAAGGGAGGGGGCGCCCCCCCAAGCCCAATCCGAATTGGGAAGGGGGCCGGCCCCCCCCTTTCCTTCTCTCCTCCCCCCTCTTCCTTCCTTCTCCTACTCCGAATAGGAAAGGGGGGGCCAAACCTACTTGGAGTAGGTTTGCCCCCCTAGGGCGCGCCTCCCCCTTGAGCCGGCCTCCTCCTCCCTCCCTCCTTTATATACGGGGGTAGGGGGGCACCCTAGACACACAAGTTGATCATTGAGATCGTTCCTTAGCCATGTGCGCTGCCCCCCTCCACGATATTACACCTCGGTCATATTGTAGCGGTGCTTAGGCGAAGCCCTGCGACAGGAGAACATCAAGATCGTCACCACGCCGTCATGCTGACGGAACTCCTCCCCGCGCCTCTGCTGGATCGGAGATCGGGGTGCGTCATCGAGCTGTACGCGTGTCAAGAACTCGGAGGTGCCGGAGTAACGGTGCTTGGATCGGTCGGACCGGGAGGACGTACGACTACTTCCTCTATGTTGCGTCAACGCTTCCGCTTCGGTCTACGAGGGTACGTATACAACACTCTCCCCTCTCGTTGCTATGCATCACCATGATCTTGCGTGTGCGTAGGAAATTTTTTGAAATTACTACGTTTCCCAACAATCATCTATATCCAGAACAAGAAAAACAAGTTAGTTGTGTTATCTCGATGCTTGAACTAACACAACATGCGCAACTAGGCAGCCTATTCTGTGCAACTGGCCACCATGATGTGTGCAACTGGGCACAATGATGTGTGCAACTGAAGTTACACACCTAGTTAGATCAGGAGTTGGGGCAGGTAATTACCTGGATAATGAGCCCCCTGATTGCTGCCTGGAGGAGGAGGAGGTCCTCGAGGGTTGACATCATCTGATGGCCCCGTGGCAGCAGTCGGTTTTTTCTTTTTCTTGGACTTGTTCAGGTGGCCGATCTCGGTACGTGCTGCGCGCATATGCTTGTATACAATAGCTTGTGCTGGATCAGAACCACTCGCAAACTTTGCTAGTTTCCAAAAATCGTATATCATGTTCCTCTCCCTTATCTGCTTCTTTGACTGAGGAGGCATTTCATCCGGTTGCTCATAACCAGTCCCTGGTGCACTAGGTATAGTAGTAGGTGTCCACCATCTTAGCAGGTACCTTTCCGGTATGACATCAACTCCAATATGGGTGAACACCTTGAGGATGTGGCAACAGAGGATGCCGTCCTTGTCCATCTTACAGCACTCACACAAATAGGAACCCTCCTCCACCCTTGCCCGCGCCAAGTAGTTTCGAGAACCATATTTGGCAACAAATTCCTGGTTCGGTCTAAGCTCAAATATACACTAGTAGAAAAAGGACCTAATGTGAGAAACATTAGTACTGGTTCGCATATGAGCCGGCACTAATGCACCCATTAGTGCCGGTTCAAATGACTTGGCGGGAGGTGATCTTTAGTACCGGTTCATTGGGAATCTTTAGTACCGGTTCGTGGCACGAACCGGTAGTAAAGATGCTGGTGCCCGGCCAGCACCTGTAGTACCGGTTCGTGGCACAAACCGGTACTAAAGAGGTTGTGGCAGGCGCTATTTTTACTCCCACCTCGCTCCCCTAACAAGAATTTGACCACCTTAAGTATGTTACTTCTCAAACTATCCCGAACATTTGGTCTTCATTGAAATCTATGTGTAGGATCTGTGGCTGCAATAGGAGTCTTCGCCAGTTCTTGAATCGGTGGTAGATTCCTATTGACGATTTAGATTCTATACAAAAAGATCATTGATGATCAATGTATTTTTTATATGTACTTCTGTGTAGCAGTAGCGTGTTTTGGCTAAAAGGCGGTACTGATCAATGTATTTTTTCTGCGTTCAGATGCACAATTTAAATATGTTATTTTTTGAACTATCAGAAGCAAGGAAGAGGAAGAAGAGGAAGAAGCCCAGGAAAAAGAAGAAGAAGAAGAAGAAGAAGAAGAAGAAGAAGAGGAGGAGGAGGAGGAGGAAGAAGAAGAAGAGCAAGAAGAAGAAGAAGAAGAAGAGGAAGAGGAAGAGGAAGAAGAAGAAGAAGAAGAAGAAGGAGAAGAGGAAGAAGAAGAGGAAGAAGAAGGAGAAGAAGGAGA
>LT934122.1:33645341-33666399 GCA_900231445.1 Triticum turgidum subsp. durum
CCTCTCCGGTGAGCTCCTCCTCCCTCCTCTCCTCCAATCCCCTCATGGTTTCTCCTTCCTCCTCTCCGATGCTCCGGTGAACTCCTCTCCAGCGACCTCCTCCTCCTCCTCTCCGGCGACGTAGGCGAGCGCCTCTCCGGTGACCTCCTCCTCCTCCTCTCCGGCGAACTCCTCTCCGGCGAACTCCTCTCCGGCAAAAGACCACGGCAAAAGAACGTACAAGATCCAAAACAGGAACAAAATTTGAAATAATGTCGTGCCAAAAAACAAGCAAAAAAATGAGCAAAAAATGGGCAAAAAATCACAATCCAGATCTAGATTCAAAATGGCGCATCACTAATGGCGCATCACTAAACAGTGCGCCATTAGTATGCCGAAGTTACTAATGGCGCATCCCGTTGTCGTGCGCCATTAGTATGCCAAAGCACCTGGGTATACATGGCCCCTGGGAGGCATACTAATGGCGCACCATGGCCTATACTAATGGCGCACCAGTGGTGCGCCATTAGTATACCAGATACTAATGGCGCACCAGTGGTGCGCCATTAGTAAAAATTACTAATGGCGTGCTAGTAATGGCGCACCTGTGATGCGCCATTAATGGCCAAATTAGGTGCGCCATTAGTAGCGGTTTTTCTAGTAGTGACCGGTACTAAAGTTCTGTTTTGGCCAGGCCAAGCGGCGGGAAGCGCACCCCCTTTAGTACCGGGTTGTGGCACCAACCGGTACTAAAGGGGGGGTCTTTAGTACCGGCTGGAGCCACGACCCGGTACTAAAGGGGGTGCGCTGGCTCCAGGCGGTGCGCAAGTTTAGTCCCACCTTGCTAGTCGAGGGGCTACCGCACTGGTTTATAAGCCCCAGTGCGGTAGCTCTCTCGAGCTCCTCTCCTAACCAGGCCTACTGGGCCTACCTGTCCTCTTCGCCCAGTGGGCCTACTGGGCCTTTGCGGGCCTGCATCCTGGCCCAACAAAAGGTTGTGTTGCTAGTCGTATGCAGGCCGCTTTGGCCCAGTAGGCGGGCTTTTTTTTCTTAATTTTTTTTGCTTTATTTATTTTTGTTTTATTTATTTTTGAGTTGTTTTTTTGCTGTATTTAGAGTTTCTTTGTGAATATTTTTGCTTTAGGTACAAAAAATTACAAACTTTCTGTTAGTGCCGGTAGTTTTCAAATTTGAATAGTTTAAATTTTGAATTATTTGAAATTTGTGTGAATCACTAGTTTGTGAATAACTTAACTTTGAAAAAAGTTTTTTCAGTGATTGTTTTTTCTTATGTTTAATATTAGTGTGTTTTATCATTATATTCAATTTGGTTATGCTTAGGTTATTTAAAAAATGAAATGCCTTTGTAACAGTTCAGTTTTCGTCGGAAATCCTGATACTTCGAAAAAGATTGTTTATTTTATACACGAAGTGTATCCAGTTTTTGCCGTAACTCTCTCTACTTTTTTGCACATGCTATTTGTATGAAATTATGATACCATGCCAACTCTCAACCTTTTCTGAGGTCATTTGAAATGCTTTTCAATTTCAGGGTCATTTAGCTGGAAAAAATCAGTAAATGCATGAAAAGAATTTGTTTGCACATAAAATTTCTTCGCGTTTCAAATGCCGAAACACATAACTACCCTAACTATTACAGACATTCCCTCCTGGGTGTAAAACACAGAAGAAAGTGATGATAGTGAAGCCGATCACATCCCAGATCTTTCGGTGTGAAACTTTTTCTTCGCGTGTGTCCTTTTGCGCCGTAACCATGGAAAATATTCATCATTTAACAGGATGCTCATTTCAATATTCACTGTGAATGGAGCAATTTCATAAACCTTTTAATAATTTTCTGACATGTCTGTCTTGTCATCCACTCCCATGATGTTTTTTTCCTGAAAGAACTATGTGGCGCTTTGGCTCATCGTATGATCCATTCGCTTCCTTATCTTTTCTTTTTCTCGGCCTGGAAGACATGTCTTTCACATAAAAAACCTGCGCCACATCATTGGCTAGGACGAATGGTTCGTCTGCATACGCAAGATTGTTGAGATCCACTGTTGTCATTCCGTACTACGGGTCTTCCGTTACCCCGCCTCCTGTCATATTGACCCATTTGCACCGAAACAAAGGGACCTTCAAATCACTTGATCCATAGTTAAGTTCCCATATGTCCTCTATGTAACCATAATATGTTTCCTTTCCCATGTTGGTTGTTGCATCAAAGCGGACACCACTGTTTTGCTTGGTGCTCTTCTTATCTTGGGCGATCGTGTAAAATGTATTCCCATTTATCTGGTACCCTTTGAAAGTCATTATATCCGAAGATGGTAACTGGGATAGCGAGTACAAGTCATTTTGAATATCGCCATCATTCAGGGCACGTTTCTGCAACCAACCGGCGAAAGTCCTCGTTTGTTCGCGTGTAATCCAGTCGTCAGACTTCTCCGAGTGTTTGGACTGTAGAAAATTCTTGTGTTCCTCCATATACGGAGCCACCAAGGCGGAATTCTGTAGAACTGTGTAGTGTGCTTCAGTGAGAGAATGCCCGTCCATACATATTATTTGATGCCCTCCTAGCGTGCCTTTTCCTTCCAGTCTGCCCTTATGCCGCGATTCAGGAACACCAATCGGCTTAAGGTCAGGAATGAAGTCAATACAAAACTCAATGACCTCCTCATTTTCATGGCCCTTCGAGATGCTTCCTTCTGGCCTAGCACGGTTATGAACATATTTCTTCAAGACTCCCATGAACCTTTGAAAGGGGAACATATTGTGTAGAAATACAGGACCCAAAACGTTAATCTCTTCGCAAAGGTGAACTAGGACGTGCGTCATGATGTTGAAGAAGGATGGTGGGAACACCAACTCGAAACTGACAAGACATTCCACCAAATCATTTCGTAACCTTGGTATGATTTCTGGATCGATTACCTTCTGAGAGATTGCATTGAGGAATGCACATAGCTTCACAATGGCTAATCGAACGTTTTCCGGTAGAAGCACCCTCAGTGCAACCGGAAGGAGTTGCGTCATAATCACGTGGCAGTCATGAGACTTTAGGTTCTGGAACTTTTTCTCTGCCATATTTATTATTCCCTTCATATTCGACGAGAAGCCAGACGGTACCTTCATGCTGAGCAGGCATTCGAAGAAGATTTCCTTCTCTTCTTTGGTAAGAGCGTAGCCGGTCTGACCCTGATGTATGCCGTCTTTTCCGTGCATACGTTGCTGGTCCTCCCGTGCCTTTGGTGTATCTTTTGTCTTCCCATACACGCCCAAAAAGCCAAGCAGGGTCACGCAAAGATTCTTCGTCACGTGCATTACGTCGATTGCGGAGCGGACCTCTAGGTCTTTCCAATATGGTAGGTACAAAATATAGATTTCTTCTTCCACATGGGTGCGCGTCCGTCAGCGTCCTTCGGAACAGGTTTTCCGCTAGGACCCTTTCCAAAGATTACCTCCAAATCCTTTACCATATCATGTACATCAGCACCAGTACGGTGGCGAGGCTTCGATCGGTGATCCGCCTCACCTTTGAAATGCTTGCCTTTCTTTCTTACGGGATGCCTTGTCGGAAGAAATCGACGATGTCCCAGGTACACATTCTTCCTACAACTATCCAAATATATACTATCGGTATCATCCAAACAGTGCGTGCATCCGCGATATCCCTTGTTTGTCTGTCCTGAAAGGTTACTGAGAGCAGGCCAATCATTGATGGTCACAAACAGCAACGCCTTTAGGTCAAATTCTTCCTGTCCGTGCTCATCCCACGCACGTACACCTGTTCCATTCCACAACTGTAATAGTTCTTCAACTAATGGCCTTAGGTACACATCAATGCCGTTGCCGGGTTGCTTAGGGCCTTGGATGATCACTGGCATCATAATAACTTCCACTTCATGCACAACTAAGGACGAAGGTTATACAAACATAGAGTCACAGGCCACGTGCTATGGTTGCTGCTTTGCTCCCCAAAAGGATTAATGCCATCTGCGCTTAGACCAAACCATACGTTCCTTGGGTCACCTGCAAACTCCTCCCAGTACTTTCTCTCGATTTTTCTCCACTGCGAACCGTCAGCGAGTACTCTCAACTTTCCGTCTTTCTTACGATCTTCTGCGTGCCACCGCATCGCCTTCGCATGCTCTTTGTTTTGGAACAAACGTTTCAACCGTGGTATTATAGGAGCATACCACATCACCTTGGCAGGAATCTTCTTCCTGGGGCGCTCGCCCTCGACATCACCAGGGTCATCGCGACTGATCTTATAACGCAATGCACCGCATACCGGGCAAGCGTTCAAATCCTCCTACCCACCGCGGTAGAGGATGCAGTCATTAGGGCATGCATGTATCTTTTGCACCTCTAACCCTAGAGGGCAGACATCCTTCTTTTCTTCATACGTACTCTCGGGCATTTCATTGTCCTTTGGAAGCATATTCTTTATCATTACCAGCAACTTTCCAAATCCCTTGTCAGATACACCATTCTCTGTCTTCCATTGCAGCAATTCAAGTGTGGTGCCCAACTTTTTTGTCAGCTTCGCAATTCGGGTACAACAATTTCTTGTGATCCTCTAACATGCGCTACAACTTCGTCCTCTCCGGATCACTTGCGCAGTTTCTCTTTGCATCGGCAATGGCCCGACCTAGATCATCAGCGGGCTCATTTGATGCCTCTTCTTCAGCTTCTTCCCGCATTGCCGGCTCAGCTTCTTCCCCCATTGTTGTATCATCGTATTCAGGGAACCCATGGCCAGGATAGCCGTCGTCGTCCTCTTCTTCTTCATTGTCTTCCATCATAACCCCTATTTCTCCGTGCTTGGTCCAAACATTATAGTGGGGCATGAAACCGGACTTAAATAGGTGGATGTGAATGGTTTTTTCTGTAGAGTAACTGTGACCATTCTTACAGCCAGCACATGGACAAGGCATAAAACCATCCGCCCGCTTGTTTGCCTCAACGGCCCACAGAAAAGTATGCACGCCATTAATGAACTCGGGAGAGCATCGGTCATCATACATCCATTGTTGGCTCATCTTCATTACACAACACCAAATAGACCAAATTAATACAAGTTCATACATAAAGTTCATATACAACACTTAATTAAATGCAACATACAAATAACTCTCTAGCTAAAGAATTTAAATGCAACAACAAATGCGATGAAGATCGCAACTAAGGTAACAATTGATCCAACATCATAATGATACCAAGCCACACTATCAATGGCATATTTTCTAATATTTCTAATCTTCAACCTCATTTTCTCCATCTTGATCTTGTGATCATCGACGACATCGGCAACATGCAACTCCAATTCCATCTTCTCCCCCTCAATTCTTTTCAATTTTTCTTTCAGATACTCGTTTTCTCTTTCAACTAAATTTAACCTCTCGACAATAGGGTCGGTTGGAATTTCCGGTTCACATACCTCCTAGATAAAAATATCTATGTCAACTTGATGGGCATAATTTTTCATAAACACGAAGTGCAACAACTAGTTTTAAAAGAGAATATACCACATCCGAATCATAACAAGGACGAGGGCCGACAGGGACGGATATCAAAACCATGGCACTATGTATAACAAACAACGTACGGGTAAGATAATTATACGAGTAACTATATATCCAAATCACACAAACATCAATTTGGTAATGTAAAACATTCATGAACAAGAGCCTCACCACAAGGTGGTGCCGGCGACGGGATGGTGCGGGCGATCGACGGTGGTTACGATGGAGATTTAGAAGGCACTAAGTAAACCACACCTACATATGCAAACTAAGTGTTATTTTTGACCTCAAATTGCATATAAATCAAATACTAGCAAATATAATTCCTCCCAAATTAATCACTATACAAAGCATTGCAAGAGCTAATCTAGCAATGAGAGTTGAAAGGACAAAGTTGCTAACCTTTGTGATCATTTGAATGGATGGGGGCCTTCAAATCTTGACAAATTTTGGGCAAAATTTATGAGGAGCTCGAGGGGAAAGGGGAAGAACAGAGGAGAAGTGAGGGGAAAGGGGAAGAACAGAGTGGCTCGGGTGGACGAAGGGTTTATGTACGTCGACCTTTAGTATCGGTTCGTGCCACGAACCGGTACTAAAGGTGCTGGACGGGCCCCAAACTGACAACACCCTGCCACCACCCTCTTTAGTACCGGTTCGTGGCACGAACCGGTACTAAAGGTTCGCCACGAACCGGTACTAATGAGGACGGCCGGCTAGCCGTTGGAACCGGCACTAATGGACACATTAGTGCCGGCTCGAAACCAAACCGGCACTAATGTGTCTCATATTAGGTCCGTTTTCTACTAGTGACACACACACACGCATACACACATACACACATATATATACACACACACACACACACACGCATACACACACACACACACACACACACATGTACACTACACACACACACACACACACACTACACGTACACTACACATGTTTAGATGAATTAGTACTATCTAGTTAATTTATTTTTAGAATGTTAGAAATGTTATGTTAGATGAATTAGAAATATGTTAATGTTTAGTTGAACTAGTTGAATTAATTAATATATAGAAGTAGTTTATTTTTAGTAAATGCTTAGTTGAACTAGTTAAATTAATATAGCTAGTTTATTTTTAGTAAATGCTTAGTTAAACTAGTTGAATTCATATATAGAACTAATTTATTTTTAGTAAATGCTTAGTTTGAACTAGTAATTAATATAACTAGTTTATTTTTAGTAAATTTTTAGCTGAACTAGTTGAATTAATATATAGAACTAGTTTATTTTTAGTAAATACTTAGTTGAACTAATTGAATTAATATAACTAGTTTATTTTTAGTAAATTCTTAGTTGAATTAATAGAAGTAGTTGAATTAATTGAATTAGTAAGTGTTTAATGTTTGGCCTAATATGAACATAGGAAATGTCGTCTGACGACGGAAAAAATTTCATTATGTGCGAATACTGTGAAGACCAGCACGGCCAGTGCGACAGAAATTTCCTTGTTGATGGTAGGCGATTTAGCATCAAGCTGGATGAGAACTTTGAATTCGATACAGTAAGTCACAACGACAAGTCTGTTTTCATAATTAAGCATGACTTATATATGCTTCATTTGCCTGACTTATAATTTTTAATTTTCACTATTCTACTAGCGCATCCCCTGCCATGTAAGAATTTTTGTCTTGGATAAGATATGTTTCAAAGATATGGAAACTATGAAGGTAAAGAGAGCTTACCTGAAAACTGAGCATGATGGTTATACTTTCAACGTCAAAGTATACAATGCACACCTATTTTGAATGCAAAATTTGGCAAGCACTATGCAAGGCTTATGCATTTGAGCCTGGTATGGTTATCACCTTTGATATTCATGTGGAAGATGATATTGAAGGTAATAGAGACATATGGGTCGATGTGCAGACGCCTCCAGTTCTACCATTATGTGAGTTCTTCTCAACTATATTTTTGTCTTTGATATTGCTTATTCAAAAATAACTGACAACTAATTTCTATTGACAGCTTATCTCCATTCAACAAAACATGTCCGGCGCTTGGTAGACAGGACCTACTACTGTCCCGGAGCTGAACTAAACTGCAAGGAGATAAGTCATTATGTTTCATGGCTTGAGGATCTTCATACTGTTAAGACAAATTTTCTTCCTGCACTTAGAAATGTTAATACTCAAAACGTGCGACAAATAGTGATGGTATTGAACGAAGGTCACATCTATTTAGGAATGATGGTAAGATATTTACTATTTGTCCTTAGTGCATATTTTGCATACATAATTTTTTTGCTAAACTTTCATTGCTAAGTATATTAATTAAGTACTATACGATGTTCTTCAACAGGGACTCCCGATGACAGTTGTGCCTCAGGGGATCGAGACTAAAGGTCAGATGTCAATTGTTAGCTTACGGCCAAGATATCCTGCATTGCACATGAATGCATTCAGGATTTCTAGAAGCGATGAATGCTTAATAGTGAAAGATTGGAGGAAAATTATTAATGATCGCAGAGAAGTACTAGGGGGCAGCAATGAGAAGCGCAGCCCACAATTAGGAGACAGGTTCATCTGCATGCTCCAGTATGATCAATCAGGAGAGCTATACATGTTCTATGCTATTTTACCAGAGAGAGAGAGTAGCTAGCATGAGTGATTTAGCTAGTTCTTCATGCTGAGTACTTATCCTTTCATGTCCGTGTTCTTCGTTCTGAACTTAAGTGATTTGCTTTTGTGGTGTTATATATAAATGCTTCTTCTTTAAGTGAATGTTTCTGGTACAATCATGCATGTTGAACTCGATGATATTTTTGCTTCTGGTACAAGTGAATGTTTCTTCTTTAAGCTAGTGCTGGTGATGATATTTTTCCTACGTTACCTAAGTGATCGCCATATCCGTATATATTATAGGTTGATCAAGTATAATATGGATATGGCATATACTTGATCACTTAATTAGCTAGCTAGCTGAGATCGATATCCAATAAATGCACCCAGTCGAAACTAATCCGCGGTACTTTCACCTAATGATTTAACAACTCATTATAATGTAAAACAATCACTAAATTAAATTGAAAACACAAAATTAAAGAAAAATTAAAAAAACACCCAAACATTTAGTACCGGTTGGTGTTACCAACCGGTACTAAAGCCCTACACGCAAACGGGCCTGGCTCGTGCCACGTGGTGGCACTTTAGCACCGGTTCGTGACGAACCAGTACTAAAGGGAGGGGACCTTTAGTCCCCACTCTTTAGTGCCGGTTGGCGAACCGGCACTAAAGCCCGTCATGAACCGGCACTAAAGGCCGGTTCTGTACTAGTGATATCAGCACCAACTTGGAATGCATTATAATGTCCAATCAGCTCAAACTCTTCTCTGAACTTGCGGTAAAGGTCCCTAGTATAGGTTTTGTAAGCTTGCTTCTCTATTGGGAGGTTGGACCATAGCTCAATATCAAGGTGTTATGTCCTGTAATCATTGCAGCCTTCCTTGGCAAGGATGTGGTTCTGGATTTTTTCATATTGCTTGACGAAGTTCAGCATTGAGTTGTGTGGGTTCACATATCTTTTCAGGACGGTGTTGAACCCCTCACTACACAGTGTAGACTGTAGGAATGGGAAGAACATGTGCTTGAAGTAGCACGGCACCCAAGTTGACCTGTATTCGTACAACTTCTCAGAGTGTGTGTGTGTCATAGCCTCGTACTTCACCATTAACCCAGCCCAATTCTGCTCAAACTCGTCTATAGTGAAGCTGAAGTCAACACACTTGTTGAAATCATCAGAGAGTCCTGGATTCCGGCACAGCAGCCAACCAACTTTTTCCTGAGCCCTTTTCATGATGTGCCATCGACAACAACGGTGCACGGTGGTTGGAAAGATGCTCCGTATTGACTGCCTCATTGCACCATCCTGATCGGTGATGAAGTTGTCAGGAGGTTTGCCATCCATAGCCTCTAGGAATGCTCCAAAGACCCAATCAAAGCTCGATGTCAACTCCTGCCTCACAAATGCGGAACCCAGCATGAAAGATTGGCCATGTCGGTTTATTCCTATGAAGGGCGCGAACGGCATATTGTACATGTTGGTCATGTAGGTGGTGTCAAATGATATGCAATCGTGGTACGCCTCCGCATACGCTTTTCGAGCTAAGCCATCCACCCAAAATATGTTGACAACTCTGTCCTCTTCATCATATTTCACCTTATAGAAGAAGTCTGGATCGGTTTTTTGTATATCCTTGAAGTGCGCAATTGTCTCAATCAGATCACCCTCCTTTGTGTCATCTCTACGGAAACTTGTACAAAGATTTGTTATTGCCTTTGGTCCGAATGGCACCATCATGTCAGATCCATAGAACTCTTCCATTACATGCATCATACGTCCTCAATAATACAAAAACAAACAGTATATCCTTTTTTTAGTTGCACGAATGCGCACATCCAGCTGCAAAATAATAGGACATGTGTTGGCACAGAAGATAATCGCAGGAAATGGATACATAGCTGCACCTTTTTAAAAACACTTTTGCACTTTTTGCATACAGGACATTGTGTAGTTGCACAATAAAGACAATCTAGTTGCACAACAAGCACCAAAAGTGATATACAAACAACATGGGAAGTTGGACACCAGTTGCACAGTTAAGTCATTTCAGTTGCACAGTAGTACCATAACAGTTGCACACTGGACTGCCTAGAGGAAAACTTAATTCTTTAAGGGATATAGAAAAACACCACACCTGTAGTCAAGTTGCAGTTATACAAGATGCGCAGAAACTCCTTTTCATCAGGTGAGATGCCTTGGTGGGATCTCAAGTATTTGGACAATGAAGGTTTGGCTCTGACCACCCTGCCCTTAGATCTTCTTTTTTGAAGCAGCTCCTTCTTCATTTTACGAAAAAGGGTTTCCCCCCGCTTTATATTATAAAGCAAACATCCGATACATCCAGCACGCTGGGGCCGCAACACAGATAAGCCCAAAAGAAAACAAAAGAAAAAGAAAGAGAAATGAATGCCGACATCGGCAGATCAACGACGAAAGGAAGACCGGACCGCTGCACCCTCCGACGAAGTGCCACCGCGCTCCCAGCATCTTGAAGCGCCTCGCACCAAGCAACACCTTCAAGAAGGAATGCGACGCCACCGCCGCTGTTGCCCGAACAAGTTCTAGGGTTTCCCCCGGTACGCGAGGGATGGTGGGGAGGGGATATATCCGACGCCCCTCCCGCAAGCGTCACCGCGTTGGTGCCGGACAAGCCGACAAGGATTTCTCCCGATCCACAACCACCACCATCACCCGAGGCACTTCGAGATGCACCACCACAACAGCCGCCCACTAGCCTGTGCCACCACGGTTACCGGACACCCCCGCCGCCTCACTGGAGCTGCCAACACGAGGCCTAGCTCGGGCAAGGAGACCCCAGCCACGTGAGCGATTACAACTCGGACGGGAGGAGGGGACAAGCTACACCGCCGCAGCGGAGCCGACCGGACGCGGCGACCAGGACTTGCCGGGCCTTGACGGCCCGGCCGGGTCCACATGGACCCGGACAATCCTGTCGCCGTGTTGCAACTCGCCGACCGACGAAGTCCTCACTACCCGAGATTGCTGCCACCACGCCATCACCAGGAAACGACGCCACGGAACATCGAGCCACCGGCCCACCCAAACCCAGATGGGGCCCAAACGGGCCCAGATCTGGGATGGGCGGGCGCCGCCAGCCACCAGCGCCACCGCACCGCCCCACGGCCAACGGCCGCACCGCCGCGTCAAGCACCACCGTGGCACGCGGAATCACCGCCGACGGGCCACACTGATGCCGGCCGAGGAGCACTGCTGCCAGCCCCCACCGGCCGAGCATGGGGGGCCGCACGCGGGGAAGGGCAGGCCCGCCGCCGCCAGCACCACGCGGCCGAGGCCCGGCGGCGCTTGCTGGCGACAGCGGGTGGAAGGAGGTGCGAGGGGAGAGCCTGGAGGGGTGCGGCGGAGGGGCCCCCTGGCCGCCTCGTCCGGAGAGGTGGGGGGAGGGGCCGGGGAGCGGGAAAGGCGCGCGGCGACGGCGAGCTCTGGCCGCGGCGGCGACTCCGCGCGGGGGAGCCACCGGCGGCGCCGCGGGAACCCTAGGCGGAGGAGCCCTGTCACGGGAGCGGGGGGCTCAGTTTCGCAGCTAGTGTTCCTGTCTACCCAGTGCAACTCCTTCTTCTACTTTGGGGCTCCCATGGCGGCTGTGTAGGAGGAGGAAGGAAGGCCTTGGATCCCTTTTTTTCGTGGAGAAGAAGAAGGGAGCGTGGGGCGTGGGAGGCGCTGGGTAGGTACGTGGGGACGCTGCGTACGTATGCTGGGGCATGGGGCCGAGTAGGCGTGGAAGGCGCTGGGAGCATGGGGTGCGGGCCGCTCGATCGGGTTTGGTGGCAACCTGTCCCCTTCCTTTTCTGTACCGCGGGGGGATAGGGCTTATCTTTTTGGGCTGGCCGCTCGATTGCACTAGTGGGCAACCGGCCACCCACTAGACGCGTCCAAAGGTATATGCATTCCAGATCCATTGTAGAACTGAATCATGCATAGCTTCCAAGTTGCAGACGACGAAAGGAGCTGCAAAAAACAAGAAGATTTTGTGAAGTCTGTGAGACAACCTCTAGGCGACCCTGTAGAGACTGAAGCCAATCCAGGAACGATCCTCTACGGACACTTTATTTAGAAAAGGTGGATGACCCCCGGCCTCTGCATCTGGGAGATACATACGGCCACTTTATTGATTATTCTCGAGGACCTTACAAAGTATTACAACAATGTGCCTGAATCCACCATCTTGGCAACACATGCCGCTACTCCTATCCAAAATGATGAAGGGGTGCTAGCTAGGCCACTACCCAAACCACTCACCTATGCCTAACATCAAAAGATGGAAGCCGAAACATATTTGGAAGCCCCAGCCGAGCCACATACCGGGTCTGGGGCATAATCCGGTCAGACGCACTCGTGTGTCGTCGCCGCCATCTTCCACAGGTCCGTCTTCAGGTCACATTGAGGCTTCTACCTTGTCTGGCCACTCTGCCATCGACGTCACCATGACGCCAGACAGCAACCTCCTCCTGCGCGAGTCCATCTCCGCGCATCAGACGCCGAGTCTCAACAGCACCACGTCGCCGAGATCCGCCACCATCAATGTGTAAGATGAAGCACCGCTCCACCAAAGTCGCCGTCCTCTAGTCCCTCGAGCCCGTGTGCACCTCCAAGAATGACGCCCCCATGGGGGAAAACGACACCAGAGAGCCGCCGTCATCCGATCTACTGATCTAGGGTTTCCCCCGGATCAGGAAGGGAACGACGCAGACAGCGTCGTCATCGTCGGCCTTGGCAGTAGCCAATAGCAGGTTTTCACCCAGATCTGATCGAAGACCTCCATCTCTCGTGCACGGGTCACCGACATCCTTGCTGGGATCTGGATGATCCCGCTTGCCAGATCTCAGCAAGGGGAAGCCCCCCCACCGAGACCCGCCGGCCGCCGCCCCTGAAAGCCAGATTCATATGCGACTCAGCCGACCGGGCCAACTGAGCGCCCGGGAGTAGCACCAGCAGCCGACGCCCCCGAGCCACCACAGCATCGAAGAGGCAGCCGCCTTCGCACGCCCCTGAGGACGGGCCCCAGATCCCACACGACGGCTCCGCCCCTCCTCTGGCGAAGCGGCCGCGAGATGCAGCAGAGGCGCCCCGCCGCCACCTTCCTCGGAGCACGCGCGGCGTTAGCCGGCGGCCTCCTCGGGTGGCGGCGAGACTGGGAGGGCGAGGGGGTGGGGCGCGGCGGCGCTAGATCGGGGTTCCCCCGGGTCGCCAGAGGAGGGGCGACGCGGGGGTCCGTCCCTAATACTTTCTGATAAGAAACAGGAAAATTAAAATCAGCAGCAACACATAACCCGCGGGAATACTATTTGCTGCAACTTCTATTGGGCGACGCTCACGCCATCCGCTACGTGGAGCACGGTGATCCTAAGTACTCGGACCGGCAAGCCGAAGCACCTGAGGCATGCAAAAACTGTCAGCCTGAGCATGGTTTCAAACTGAACCCACTTTGCAACATGGTTTCAATAAGATGAAGCCAAGATGAACATGTGGACCCAGCCTTAAGAACAAGATTCATTTCTAGGAACTGAGAATCCCAACCAAAGGGGTACAACCAAAGAATGGAAGAAGATGCAAGCTATGTGCAGTTCAGAAAAAGGGTGGCCCAGCCTTGTCTATACTATCCATATGTAATTACGAACAGTGGAGAATTCTAACATTTTACCCGGTGACGCCTAGTTTTTTTTTCCCAAATTAAATCACAGTCGGCAATTACAGAAGTAGCAGGCACACTGCCAGATTGGAGACATCACAGACACACTGCCAGTTTGTAATACTACTTTGGTTGCATTTACAACATCTTTCTGTTTTATTGACTCGGCTGTTCAAAAGCACTCCAGCGGTAAAACTACTTGCTGCAACTTCCCTTCCTACTAAATCTAGTATTAACAATAGAGTTGAGATCTACAATTATTTTTGGTGTATTATTGTTTCAAAAAGTAACGCTGAGGCTGGCTTGAAAGATGTGTCTTAGTAAATAATATGAGAAGATAATACTACAAGGTACAGAAAGAGCACATTTTAATAGATTCGCTAAGACCTCGACGACAAAAGGTTGTAAATCTCGATGATCAGCACTGTTAGTTTTTAAGAAAATAATAATAAACACATGTACACGGCTACCCACGCGGGATCACCATCTACTCTACTAAAAACTACTGGATGGATTCCTCCATATGAGACTCGTATTCTTCCGGGCCAGCAAGCTTTCCAGTCCAAGTCCCAGATCCGCTTCATTCCATACCCTCTGCCACTTGTCTTCCATCTCCTGGAGCTGCAGGCTTGTGAGAGGCTTGCAGGAGACGACCAACGCGAGGAAAGAGGTAAATCTACCGGTTGCGAGCAAAGCCACCGGCTGGTCGCTCCCCTACTCGGCCAGATCCGCTCTATACTTCATTCCTGGTTGCTCGCCTTCCATACAGGTTCATCCCATACAAACCGTATCCACACCTTTGTCTTACGAGCTTCAGAAGTTTTTCTTTTTCTAGCATCATTGTTCGCCTTATTTTTCATTTGTATTTTTCACGGTTTTGGGAAAGCTGGCAATGGTTTGTATGGAGTTGACCCTTTTCTTACAGATTTAGCCACTGATTTGATCGCTAATTTCAACTGTCAAAGTCTACAGCGCTGTTTTATCTCTCATCTGTCATTTAGTTGTCAACTAGGGCGAGTGCGTCCATAGTGTCCTGGGAACTGAGGAAAACAAAGTCACATGGAGAGAAAGTGAAATCAATGCCCCAGACTAGTTACAGTGGTGGATCCTTGAATCCCCCAAAACAAATCCAACTAAAAACTGGTCGCTGTCTCCTGGAGTCCTGGTCAACGATAAATGGTTCGGGCCGTGGGGAAGAGGAAGATTCCAGCCCCCGGATCCCTTCGGCATTTACTGTGTGTTCTTGGCGCTCTCGTTATCCCATGTCAGGTGCCAGTTGCGAGGCGAAGGTCTACAAAGTTTAATGCTAAATTGCTAATATAAGCTGCACTTTGTCTTTTTTCTTGTTTTGTACAAGGTATGCTCTCCTGTTAACTATGTGAAATGTTTTCTGTGTTATTAGAGAGCTGAGCTAGTCAATCTAGCAGGAGATATAAGATACCATGGCATTAGCGAACAAGTTCGAACAGGCAAGTGCAACGGCAAGGAAGTTTACACTCGAGTATTTGGAACAAATTACAAATAATTTTTCTGAGGAGCACGTCATTGGTCGTGGTGGTTATGGAGTAGTTTACAAGGTATACTCATATGCGTATTACTTAGATCTTGTAATTTCAAATGATACATAGCTGCAAGGACTCATGTATTTTTGTAACAGGGAGTACTGGAAAACGGGGAAGAGATGGCTCTCAAAAAGCTCTATTGGAGGCCCGATACTGACGACACGCAGTTTAGGAATGAGTTTAATAACCTTATGCGGGTCCAACATCCAAATATTACTCGGTTGGTCGGTTACTGCTATCACCAAGGATATCACCTCATTGAGCACCAAGGTGGATATATTTTTCCCCATGTGGAGGAAAGAGTTCTCTGCTTCGAATACTTGGAGGGTGGAAGCCTTGACAAGAAAATTTCTGGTATGGTGCTACTCTACTCAAACTGTTATTTTGCATGTAAAGAAAAATGATCAATGAAATATGCACCTCTTAGATATCCCTTAATCTACGTCTTGGTAATACACTGCATGTGCTTACTTCTGCAGATGAATCACACGGACTTGATTGGCACACACGTTTCAAAATTATTAATGGAGTTTGCCTAGGTTTGAATTATCTTCATAATGGGTCCAAAGATCCTATTTACCATCTTGATTTGAAGCCTGCTAATATATTGCTGGACAAGAACATGGTCCCGAAAATTGGAGATTTCGGCTTGTCAAGACTCTTCCCTTCAGCACAAACCTATATCACAAACAAAAATTTAGGAACACTGTAAGTGGATACCTCATGATAAATAATCAACTTATGTGTTTTTAACTATAACAATAATTGTATTGCATTTATACATGCAGTGGATACATGCCACCTGAATACATTGACCGAAACGAAATCACATCAAAGTATGATGTATTCAGTTTGGGTGTCATAATCATACGAATAATAGCAGGAGATGAGGGCTACTCCAAATACACAGATATGCCTTCACAACAATTTCTTGAGCATGTATGGAAGATATCTTTGCGTCATGGACAAAAATCCCTTTTCACAAAAATATAATAATCGCGTTGTGCCTTACTTGGCATGCCTCCTTTTGCCATTGTGTTCCAACTTTGCAGGTACATGAAAACTGGAGAAAACGGATGCAGGCAACAATGTTGTCCCATATATCAGATCAAATCAAGAGATGCATCAAAATAGCATTAAGGTGTGTGGACGTTGATCGTAAGAAAAGGCCTACCATAGCTGAGATTGTCAGTGAACTAAACAAGGTTGGTACCGTAGAAAGTTCACCCGCAGGACAGGCATAACCAAATGTTAACCTTTGCATATTCATACTCTAGTTAACCACTAACTTTCTACTTATCATAAAGTTTTAATTTCATTAATTTTTTTTACTTTACCTACTCCTTAAAGTCCAGCCACCGTGCCTTGTCTTCTTTTTAGGTACCAATAAGCCGATAAGTAGCAAAAAGTTTGATAATGGCTCCATCTTCCTGTAAATAGATAAATCTAGTGAAGTTAGTTTCATGCTTCCACCTGACCAATATTCTATTTAATTATTTTTCTAAGATGAAAAAACATCTTTTTTATGAACATGGACATCTCTAAGGATTTAAAAATAGGGCACCAGTTGTTTCGTGCATGTTCCGCCCAACCGACATTTTGGTTATTAGAAGTAGCAAGTTATGTAAATAGTAAAATCCATATCATACACAACTGTGACAAAACTTCTTATTCCAGGTCTCCGACTTCCGAAGCAAGCCTGCCTTAAACCAAAACACACAGCCAGGTAAACATCCTGACTAAACATATAAATATTATTCACGCAAAATGAATAGATTTAGTGGGGATGATGTGGCTGAATGTCGAATAGTTTGTGGGATTGTGATGTGGCTGAACAGGGAGGCAATAAGAAATAGCCATTGAGGGACAGATATACAATATGTCAAGGTTAATTTGTATTAATTGGTGTTATTAGGAGTATAGGCGTTGGAGTTTTTTCCTTCTAAAAGGACTAAATGTGTAAGATGGGTTTGCATAATGCTCTAAGTTGTACTTTTTCTTACATACTAGGCAGCCTGTGAAATCAATGTTTCGTAAATTATATCAAATTACTCCCTCTGTTTCTAAATATTTGTTTTTCTAGAGATTTCAACAAGTGACTACATACGGAGCAAAATGAGTGAATCTACACTCTAAAATATGTCTATATACATCCGTATGTGGTAGTCCATTTGAAATCTTTAAAAAGACAAATATTTAAAAATGGAGGGAATAGAAAGGATCCTCCACATTTTCCATTTTAATACCTATATGAATTTGGAGTTCTGATCTAACCACTTGTGCGGATGCTTCCTTGTTTCATATTACTGGATACCAGAGTCCCGAGTCAGAACGCCCCCGCTGCCATTCCACGCTTGGTCCATTCAAGACGAGGTCCATCTCACCGTTGGCGTTCGTCCCCCGTGGAACCACAAACCCGACAAGCACATCCTTCTATACATCGGGGTTGGCTATCCTGGCTGCGCGACCTAGCTAGACTAGCATTAGCACTAGCAGTCACAGTAGGCCTATTAGCAGCAGCACGGGCAATCATATTATTTATCCTTGATCCAACCGTGATCTACGTATTTGTATTGACTGTCGTTGTGGGTACCCCGCTGTTACTCATTGCACGTGTGGCAATGGGTGCTTTGTTTTGTTTCATTACGAACAGGCCCATGTCTTTCGAAGCGTTGCTGCTTCTCGATTGAAAGTGGATGCCTGGCTGGAAGGAGTACTCTTTGCGATTGTTGGCTTTCATTATACTAGATGACCAGTTGCGCCAATGGCGCAAAGGTCGAGAGCAAGTCATGTATTGAAAGAGTGTACATTAATATTATCCAGACGTGAACAAACTGCGTGTATGTATACAATCAGAACAACCATATCTGTAGCAATAAAATGGCAACACCATATCTGTAGCAATATATGTATGTAGTCTTATAGGACCTTGTTCAACCAACCGGACTGCTGACAACCAACTATGAGCTGGGACAACCGGTGTAATATATGTATGTAGTCTTATAGGACCTTGTTCAACCAACTGCAACCTATCATAGGTGTAGTCCTGTAGGACCTTGTTGTAAAAGGCTCTCAAGTATTTAAGAGCTTCATGTGCCAAACGAGCCTTCTTCGAGTTTCCATAGACAGATGGATATTGATTTCTTTGGAAGTACCTTGAAACAAAAGCAGAGCAAAAGTACATACAATTCCAAGTCAAATGTAAACATACTATATGAACCGGAGAAAGTAGATACCAATGGATTAAATAAGCAATGGATGCAAAAATATGTGCTCTAGGGCTGAACTTATTTAGAAAGCTAATAACCGAACTATATGTGTGAGCTAGTAATCTCTCCCATATAATTTCAGATATACTGAAAAGGAAATATTCTACCTCATATCTTCTTACTATAAACCTCTAAAACATAGGAAAGAGACAGAAGAATATATGACTTACCGAAGGAATTTGGCGAACTTGCTTACGCTTTCAATCTTTCAACAACTTTGAAGACCACATACATCCACATGGATAAAATCATCACATATACAATCAGAACAAAACCATATCTGTAGCAATAAAATGGCAACTAGCATGAGGTTGTGCTACCTGTAAATAAAGCTAAGTATTAAAGTTCCAACCATTAGCTAGTTGCATAATCTATAAGAGTCTGGAGTACGTATGACGATTCAAAGAGATAGGGTAACTCTGTAATAACAACATGTCATCAAAAGCTGAACCCAAGAACAATCCCTCAAAAGCAAAAAATATTGTGCATCTCTACTTTTCTTTGATTCTTTTACATCTCCTTTCAGATTTTACTATGATTGAGGTGTGTGTTAATTTGATCAGTCATACAGAACCAAAGAAATGTAGGTGCCCTTAATACTCAAATAAGGATAAATTGGAGAGGTAAGAATGAGCTCCTGGTATTCATTTTAGGTATTAAGAAATAAGCTATTGAGAATATGTAATGAATATAAAGATGGTGAGGACTTCAATAAACATAATGAACCTCAGAACGGGAAGGGCCATTTTCATTGACATGCCGAAAGAAATGTCGTGAGCAATTCTAACATGCTAAATCAGACTGACAGGTACTTGCTGATGACATCTACTTTTGAGCTCTGATGTAAGCATGGCAAAACAGCTCATAGTCAAGACTGGAACCAATGTATTTTAAGAAATTCAGTACCAGGGTGAACAACAAATACGTAATATGAAGAACTATTGAACTCGAACTCCGCTAGCATACAAAGAAACTAACAACAAAAAACATGCACCATGCAACCAGTGGAATCGAATATGAACTGAACAATGTGCATTTACTCACATGCTCTACACGGTAACCATATATGCCTTTTTTTGGTTATGTGACCTAAGCTTAATTTTATGTCTGGTCAGAGTGTGTAGGGAGTTGAGATATGAACGCTAAGCTGATTTTCCTGTAGACATAGGCATGTCTATCTCTGCTATTCTCAGGATAGGGTAAATACTGCCCAAACAAAGTACAAATAAGAAAAGTTGAGAATGCTTCTGCAAATACTCCCTCCGTCCGAAAATATTTGTCAAAGGAATGAATGTATCTAGACATATCTTAGTTTTAAATACATTCATTTTTCATTTCTCCGACAAGTATTTTGGGACGGAGGGAGTACTAAACAACATACAGAATTAGTAAGTAGTAACATCTCACATTCCTTAACAAAGATAAATGGATGGCAAAGATGATGGCACAAATTACTTTATACGTCGAGCAGCCCTATGCTGGAAAGATGATTCCACCTCGACGTCAAGGATGTCATAGTCAGACATGCAAATCCTGAGATTCGCAACCACCTGCAGTGCAAGTCCAAACACAGACTGAGAAATATAATTAAGGTAGAGACCTGCTTATATATATTTGACCAAATTAAATTGAAGTGACAACTACACATTTATCTCATTATCTGTATATAAGATCCCGTTTTCCCTAGCCTCAAATTGAACTCCACCCAAAAAGATGAATCAGCACGGCCTCTACTGACAGTCTCTAGAGCAAAACATCATGACCTCAACTACTTGCCGCTATAGTGCAGCAGCCGTTTGTTCCGATGGCTTATGTCAATGGCCATCAATGAACTAACATGTTTTGTTCAGGCTTCTGCTCTGCCGAAAACATGATGTTCCCAGCATGACACAATCTCAAACACCTACAAGACACAATGGCAGTACCTCCTTTTCCGCAGCCCTTGGCAGGGAACAACTCGATCGACACAATCTACAACTGAATATACCTACAGCTTGGGGAGGCGGCGGCTGCACAAGAACAGGGGGTCGATCCCCAAAGGGAGGTCCGGAGTGGCCATGGATGTAGCGCTGGGGAAGAGGACGACGGTGGCGGCTGCACGAGGAGAGAAAAATCAGAGTGGCGGCTATCGAGGGAGAGGAAGGCTCGCTAGGTTTTCACCGGGCGATTGGTTTTCGTTCTCATCTATCTCCACGGACACAATCCTGAAACCCCATCTCATTCTCTCGGTCCTACACCTAGCAAGGTCCACCGGTCATCTACTTGTGATGGCAGCCTAAACGTACAAAACGAACGACCGGTTGACTGAGTGCCAGCGTCAAAAAACACAGTACAGTAAAAAGATCAAACGGCCTGAAGCAGCAGCGCGCAGAAGTGCCCTCGCTGGGCGGGTAGCCCAGCATGGTTTATATGTTCGATAACAATTAACAAGTGTGCCC
>LT934122.1:33681885-33733233 GCA_900231445.1 Triticum turgidum subsp. durum
GTCAGTCTAAAAAAAAATCCAACAAGTCAAGGTGTAGCATGGCCTCGGGTCACTATGCTTCGTCAGTGGGGAGCACGGCGGTGTCATCCTTGGCGCACACGCATGACCGGCGATGAGCGACAGCGCAGCACGACGCAGCTTATGCTTGATGCGCAGCAGCTGAATTGCTATGGATGAATGCATATCAGGGACCAAAAAACTGAAACCCACTTTGGAACATGGTTTCAACCGATAAGTGAGGATGAACCCAGGATGAGCAGATAACTAGCAACCCCGGAAAAAAAATAGTATTGCACCAGCCGGGAATCGAACCCGGGTCTGTACCGTGGCAGGGTACTATTCTACCACTAGACCACTGGTGCATTTGACTGGCTGTAATTCGAGGGAATCGGAGTAATCATGATTAGTAGGTCTGCCTCTTCGATTATAAGTTGTACAGAAATCAGTCGTTGTACACATTTTCCTTCCTGAACATACTTGTTCAGCCAGTTCAGTGTGAAACATCTCATTGCTACTGTCACTGAGTAGTTCTGATTCTTGATTACTTTGGACACATGGATGCAGTGATGAAGGCTCAAAATTGGCCTCGACGACAAACCAAGCCAAGCATCTGATCCATGGACCGGTGGGTGTTGTATAAAAGCTTGAGCTGTGAAGCAAAAACTTTGAGTGATCAAGCTCCTTGACCAGGTGCAGATATATGTATGGATCATGCATGTGGTCAGTTAGGCTTTTGTTACCTTCGGTTATTTTTGCAGTGACCTGTACTAGTGCAGCTAAAAATAAAGTGGGTGCATCTTATCTTAGTGCCACTACTAATACTATAGTGTGAACCATACATATAGTGAAAAAGGTATATGCATTTCCAGATCCATTGTAGAACTGAATCATGCATAGCTTCCAAGTTGCAGACGATGAAAGGAGCTGCAAAAAACAAAAAGATTTTGTAAAATCTGTCAGACAACCTCTAGGCCACCCTGTACGAGACTGAAGCCAATCCATGGAACGATCCTCTACAGCCGTCGGATAACACCCATCAGATGAATCCTGACCGTTAATCACGCTCTGGCCCAGAGATTAGAATGCATCAACCAGACTGAAGTGCTTGCCTCCTTATTGGTAAAGGATGCAGCGGTACAAGCCTATAGAACAGATCCTGTTCAAGTAAGGTCGTGCTACAACAACCCCCGCCTCACCTTATAAACTAGTCCACTGTCGCTTAAACTAGCGAGGTGGGACTAATTAGAGAGTAGACATGCCGTGCTAAGCACCTCTGGAAGAGATCGGAAGAAGGGTCGTGGCTCATGTAGCTGGGCACAAGAATGAGCAAAGCCCAACCCATCAAAGAAATGTTCAGCTTTGGAGATTTTGAACTGATTTAGATATCTGGCAAATGCTGCATAGGACATAATTCTGAACAATGCTTATTGTATGTTTTTTTTCAAGACACCTAGTTTTTTTATTTGTTTTCTTTAGTTTTTATGCCAAATGAAATTACAGCTGGCCATTACAAAGTTGCAGACACACTGCTAGGTTAGAGAGAAGAGAAAAGAAATGCAAAAACAAAACAGGAGGGAAAACTGGGCGTGTTGTAACTCGGGAATATACACTTGTCTGTTGAAGTACTTTTGCTGTTCAAAAGTAATACAGCGGGAAAACTATATTTTTTTTTAGAAAAGGAGGATGACCCCCGGCCTCTGCATCTGGGAGATGCATACGGCCACTTTATTGATTATTCTCGAGGACCTTACAAAGTATTACAACAATGTGCCTGAATCCACCATCTTGGCAACACATGCCGCTACTCCTATCCAAAATGATGAAGGGGTGCTAGCTGGACCACTACACAAACCACTCACCTATGCCTAACATCAAAAGCCGAAAGCCGAAACATATTCGGAAGCCCCAGCCGAGCCACATACCTTGTCTGGGGCATAATCCGCTCAGACGCACTCGTGTGTCGTCGCCGCCATCTTCCACAGGTCTGTCTTCAGGTCACATTGAGGCTTCTACCTTGTCTGGCCACTCTGCCATCGACGTCACCATGACGCCAGACAGCAACCTCCTCCTGCGCGAGTCCATCTCCGCGCATCAGACGCCGAGTCTCAACAGCACCACGTCGCCGAGATCCGCCACCATCAATGTGTAAGATGAAGCACCGCTCCACCAAAGTCGCTGTCCTCTAGTCCCTCGAGCCCGTGTGCACCTCCAAGAATGACGCCCCCATGGGGGAAAACGACACCAGAGAGCCGCCGTCATCCGATCTACTGATTTAGGGTTTCCCCCGAAGGTAGCAGAGAGTGGCCTTGAACTTCTCCATGGCGATGCCTTCAGGAAGGGAACGACGCAGACAACGTCGTCATCGTCGGCCTTGGCAGTAGCCAATAGCAGGTTTTCACCCAGATCTGATCAAAGACCTCCATCTCTCGTGCACGGGTCGCCGCGATCCTTGCCGGGATCTGGATGATCCCGCTTGCCAGATCTCAGCAAGGGGAAGCCCCCCCACCGAGACCCGCCGGTCGCCGCCCCTGGAAGCCAGATTCATATGCGACTCAGCCGACCGCGGCCAACTGAGCGCCCGGGAGCAGCACCAGCAGCCGATGCCCCCGAGCCACCACAGCAACGAAGTGGCAGCCGCCTTCGCACGCCCCCGAGGACGGGCCCCAGATCCAACACGACGGCTCCGCCCCGCCTCTGGCGAAGCTTCCGCGAGATGCAGCAGAGGCGCCCTGCCGCCACCTTCCTCGGGGCGCGCGCGGTGTTCGCCGGCGGCCTCCTCGGGTGGCGGCGAGACTGGGAGGGCGAGGGGGTGGGGCGCGGCGGCGCTAGACCGGGGTTCCCCCGGGTCGCCAGAGGAGGGGCGACGCGGGGGTCCGTCCCTAATACTTTCTGATAAGAAACAGGAAAATTAAAATCACCAGCATCACATAACCCGCGGGAAAACTATTTGCTGCAACTTCTATTGGGCGACGCTCACGCCATCCGCTACGTGGAGCACGGTGATCCTAAGGGCATCTCCAGCAGTTGGCCCCCCAGGAGGGGCAAAAAATCGCCTCCTGGGGGCGCACCGGCGCTAACGGCGCACTGGGGGCGTGATGCCCCCCAGTCGCGGCGCCCACGGTATTTTAAAAAATTTTAAGACGGCACAAACACGGCACAAACATAGCAAACTTCGGCGAGTTCGTTCAAACATAAACATATTTTACAAAAAAAAAACGGCGGGCTACTCCCGCCGTCTCCCTCGCCACCCGCCTCGCCGCCCGCCCAACGCGTCTACATGCCGAGGAGGCTGTAGAACCGCGTGTAGTCGCCACCGTCGTCGTCGTCGTCGTTGTCGCCGCCGCCGCCGCTGCCGCCCAATCCTCCGCCGTCCCTGCTGCACCCCTCCCCCGGTTGGCGCGGCGGGTTGGAAGGCCCGGGGGCGTCGTCGTCATCGCTGTCGAGGATCACGACGCTGTGCTCGTCCTCGCGGCCGCGCTTGCGGGCGGCGATCTCCTCCAGGGCCCGGCACTGCCGGACCGTCTCCTCGCGGAGGTAGTCGTCCCGCGCCCGCCGCATGGCGTCCTCGTCGGAGAAGCCGCGCCGGGCTATCTCCTCGTACTCCGCGGGGAGGACGGGCTCCTTCTTGGGCTCGACGAGGCCGGGCTCCGGCTTGGGCTCGACGAGGACAAAACGGCCTGCGGGGCTCCGGCTTGACGGGGCGCCGATATGGACGCCGGAGCTGCGGGTGCGCGCGGCCACAGGCGTGTCCTGGGGCTCCGGCTTGACGGGACGGAGGAAGGGCGAGCCGTCGGACGAAGAGGAGGACCCCCCGGTCTCCATGCGCCTCGGGGTCCAGGAGCTTCCCCGGCGGCGTGAAAAGGAAGGGGGAGCGGGGTAGTCGAGGCGCGGCGTGTTGCCGCCCTCGATGTACTCGAGGACGGCGTCCAGCGTGTGCCCTGGCACGCCCCACCATCGACGCCGGCCGGCGGAGTTTTGCCGGCCGGAGGGCACGACGCCGTTGGTGGCCTCGAGTTGCTGGGCGTGACGGCGGCGGAAGTAGGGCTCCCACAGTGAGTTGTCGGGGGCGTACCGCTGGAGAGGAGAGGGAGGAAGGAGCGACGGCGGAGGGGAAGGCGCGACGGCGGAGGGGAAGTGTGACGAACGAGCGCGCCGGGGCGCGGTATATATAGGCCGGCGCGCCGCCCACACGCATGGCACCGTGCGTACGCGTGGCGGGCGAGGCGAGGGCGAGGGACGCGCGTCGTCCGGCCTTCACTGCGCCGCCCGTGAAGCATCAATGGCGCAGGCTGACCGGCGCGGCAGCGCGGCAGCTTTGGCATTGATTCACCGCGGGAAACGAGGGGATGAGGACGACGAAGGGCCGAGAAGTAACCCGGTCGCTGACGCGTCGGGCCCGCGGTTTCTTCGCGCCAAAAAACTTCGCCCGGCGCCCCCGAGCGCCCCCCAGCGCGCCGGGTTCGGGCTGGGTCCGCCGGCGCTGTTTTCGGCCCAAGCCGGCGAAAATCGGGCTCCTGGGGGCGCGACTGGGCCGTTTTTTCGGCGCCGGCGCGAAAAAATCGCCTGGGAAGGCCTTCTTGGGGCGCGGCTGGAGATGCCCTAAGTACTCGGACCGGCAAGCCGAAGCACCTGTGGCATGCAAAAACTGTCAGCCTGAGCATGGTTTCAAACTGAACCCACTTTGCAACATGGTTTCAATAAGATGAAGCCAAGATGAACATGTGGACCCAGCCTTAAGAACAAGATTCATTTCTAGGAACTCATAATCCCAACCAAAGGGGTACAACCAAAGAATGGCGAGATGCAAGCTGTGTGCAGTTCAGAAAAGGGTGGCCCAGCCTTGTCTATACTATCCATATGTAATTACGAACAGTGGAGAATTCTAACATTTTACCCAAAGGGGTACAATCACAGTCGGCAATTACAGAAGTAGCAGGCACACTGCCAGTAGCAGGCCCAGCCTTGTTTTTATTGTAGAAGTGCATGCTCTAGCCAATGCAACCAAAAGACCGATCTGATGGAAGAGACTAGGCAACACATTATACGTCAACACTCCCCCTCACGTGTGGCTCCCTCAGGCCTAAACGTGGACCGAAAGTGGGCTGCAATTTTAATTGCGCCAGCCGGGTCTTGAACTCAAGACCTCTTGGCTCTGATACTCCCCCTCACGTGTGGCTCCCTCAGGCCTAAACGTGGACCGAAAGTGGGCTGCAATTTTAATTGCGCCAGCCGGGTCTTGAACTCAAGACCTCTTGGCTCCGATACCATGTAGAAGTGCATGCTCTAGCCAATGCAACCAAAAGACCGATCTAATGGAAGAGACTAGGCAACACATTATACGTCAACACTCCCCCTCACGTGGTAAAACTACTTGGTGCAAATTCCCTTCCTACTAAATCTAATATTAACAGTGGAATTGAGATTTACAATTATTTTTGGTCTATTGTTTGTTTCAAAAAGTAACGCAGAGGCCGGCTTGAAAGATGCGTCTTAGTGAATAATATGAGAAGATAATACTACAAGGTACAGAAGGAGCACATTTTAATAGATTCGCTCAGACCTCTACGACAAAAGGTTGTGAATCTCGATGATGTGCACTGTTAATTTTTAATTTAATAATTAAAAATGAATAATAAACACATGTACATGGTTACCCAGGCGGGATCACCATCTTGAAATTGTAACAACTAGTGGATGGATTCCTCCATATGAGACTCCGTATCCTTCCCGGCCGTGAAGCTTTTCAGTCCAGATCCGCTGCATTTCGTCCCCTCTGCCACTTGTCTTCCACCTCCTGCAGCTGCAGGTTTGTGCGAGGTGGAGCTGCTCCACCTCCACGAGAGGAGACGACCAACGCGAGGAAAGAGATAAGCTGGTGGTCGCGAGCAAAGCCACCGGCCGGTCGCTCCCCTACTTGGCCAGATCCGCGCCATACCCTTCATTTCTGGTTCTTCCGAATGATCGGCGTCCGCGCACTGTACTGCAGATGGCTGAATGCCGAACTAGGCTACTCATTCCGATGGTTCCCTGACCGCAGCAACTTGCCCTGCCGTATTCCGTGCGTGCGTGGGGCCGTGGGCTGTCATTTGGCACGGTGCATGCATTCACGAGGCAACACACGTTCCATGTTGCAGGGCATCCACCTACGCGAGGAAAGACATAAGGCCCCGTTTGGTTCATAAGTCCTACGACTTTTTTTAGTCCCAACTTATAAGTTTCAAGTCCCTAAAAAATCCTACCTGTTTGGTTCCTGGGACTTATAAGTCCCTATAAGACCATATCTCTCCCTAATAATAAAGCACGGATTGAGTCTCCGGGTTCACCGTTGCGGAGTTTTTACAAAAAAGTCCCTGAAAGTTATAACAATCAACTCGCACTCCACCCTTGACGTTAGCTCGATCGTGCCACCCTCATGTTCGCTCGATCGTGCCTTCTGTCGCACGCTGATTGGGCCTATTGCACTTGGGCCTTAGCCTATGTTGTTTCTTCTTTAAGGTTTTGCCAAGAGCTGGCGCAGGAACATTGTCTCAGAAAAAAAAACTGGCACACGAACAGGAAACCCACTAGGGCACGAAAAGGAACTCCCATGAAACGATCTGGAATTCAAACCGTCGAGCCAAGCCGAACGCCATAGGAGTCTTCTTTCCCTACATACTATAATTTCCAAGTTGTTTTCCCTATTTGTTCTCTCCCGTCTCACATGGACAGGATCTTGAACAACTAGACCCCGACGGCCACGGCAGACCGATCTTGACGGAAACGAGGAGCACGCCGAATAATGCGGCGATGAACGCAAGAAAATCAGCTTGTCCACCTTCCACAGCTTGGCAGCGCCACAGACGTCGATTAGCCTGGCCATGGCCGTGAAGTTGATGCCGGAGAGGATCACATTGGGGCTTTTGTGTAAGAGTGGCTTAAGAAAAAGGAGCGACCAGCACCGTCGCCACCACGTCGAGGAGAGACGCCAAGCTGCCATGGTGATGACGCGGCGGCACAGAGAAAGCTTTCGTGTCCTCAACTTAGCGAAGCCGAGTGCAATATTTTTCTTCCTATGCAGATACACGCGACAATCAGATGGGTTGGCGCACGTTCAATCTTCTCCATTCAATTCGTCGTGAACTTTTGGTTAGACTGTACGATTTGCCAACCGTAGGGACACCGCTGGCTAGGAGTAGCGGCTGGTCCAATCCGGCTCATCCCCTTTTCTCAGCTCGTCGAGCGAGACGCCAAGAAGGCTTAGAAGAACATGGCTGATGACATTTCGCAACAGGCCTGCCCTAGCGAGGGCTTCACAAGAGGCTGCAGGAGGCGCAAGATGAGGTGAGCCGCGAGAAGCACCAGCGAAGGATGCCGGCGGCAGCGGGTAGCCAGGTAGAGGTCGGTGGGTCGATGAGATAGCAGATGATGGGAACAGGAAACGGAAGCCAAGACGTACATGCACACTTGGCTCAGATGGTTGATGCTTGAGGTGGTTCTTACATATGCTGCTGTTCTGATGAAGTGGACATGGAGGTAGGAAAGAACTAGCTGAAATTTTCAATGTCACAGTACATATGGTGCAAACGTTGTTGTCCTTTAGCCATTGCGTTGAGGAAATCCAGAAGCCCTCGCTCACATTGGTCTACCCCTTGCATTAGTCCATGAAAACTGTGACGTGATATTCTTTCAAAATTGGTGAAGCTGCATCTGAACATGGGATTCTTCTAGGAGTGTGTCCCATCTTTTTTTGTGTGTGAATGTACTATTGGTTGAGCAAAGCAAGACAGAAGATGATGAACTTGAAGATGTGCATAAAAGGAATTCCGGTATTTTTATTGCTACAGAAGTACAAAAAAGAGAGGGCTAGACTGTATATTTCTGGCATCAAGTAGGATGAGTATGCTATTGTCGTGTAGTGCGCATCCGAGTCGCTAGGAGATGGCACACACGGCTATTGTCTTGTAGTGCATGCCTAGGTGGATGGGAGATGGCGCACACGGGACGTAAGGAGGCGACGCGATCCAGCAAAGTAGAGGTGTTCCAATGGCGTTCCGGCGTCGGCTCAAAGTTAGACCTTGATGTGGGCTGGTAGATGGTGTGGTCGAGGAGCCTAGATGTCGGGACATCCAAGAGCTATGATGCCAAGGACGACCATCTTGGTGTGCATTACTGTGCTATCATACCCATGTCCAGTTGCATCACGTTGTCAACCAAGTGAAGCGGTAGAAAACTCGCGGAGCAATAACTATGAGTAATCTCTATTTTTTTTAATCCTTTGCAACACACGTATTCTTTTCCTAATGGCTATTTTGCATTATTTGAGCATGGCACAAATACAAGCATTTCACATACACAACATGCATGCTCTTTCTATCTCAAATTTCTTCTTATGCCGCTGTCTCTCTCTGAGTAAACCCTAATGTCGACCGCCATTCCCGACCGACGACGCCGTTTGTCCCCCACAAAGCTCTCCACTGGTGTAAATCCGTATGCGGCCTTGTGACTAACTCTATCTGCTCAGGTTTTCAGAGTGGTGTTCCCCTGGATGCCGGTACGATGTCTCTGGCTGGGCTACCTTGACGCCCTCTACGTGGTTTAGACCATGCTTATTGTAGTATGATGTATCTTTTTTTTCCCGTTGCAACGCACGGGCATATTTGCTAGTTACAACTATAAGTCCCTATAAGTCCCTCCTTGAGAGTCTTATTTCATAAGTCTCAAATGCTCACTTTAAGTCCCTATAAGTCCCTCCTGTTTGGTTTAGATGAGACTTATAGGGACTTTTTTAAGTCCCTACACCAATAAGTCCCTGGAAACAAACACCCTCTAAGTATGGTGCTTTTTTTTTGCTTTGAAGGGATGTGTACCCCCTCAAAAAAAAAAAGAAGGGATGTGTACATGCTTGATTTTTTTTTGCTCTGAAGGGATATGTGTCCGTGCTTGTATTTTTAAAAGGGTGGGGGCTCTGTTCCATTTGTACGCACTTGCTTTTTTAATGATATGTACGTGCCTGATGGATATGTGTGGGGTCATACTTTTTTTTACTTGACGGATTAAGGATTTGAAATGTGTACGTGTTATACTTTTTTTATATGTGAGGGGTACATTATTTTTTAGGGTCCACCAGGTTACGAAGATGTAAGGACTATGATTTATTAATAAAGAGAAGGTCTATTAAATAAACGATCGGGTACTTCTGATTTTCGTAGCATTTTCCATCATATTTCTCTTTTTTTTGGTTTCAAATTCACGATCATTGAATATAAAAAATATTCATAATTTTGTGGTCTTGAATTATTTTTTTCATGAAATTTGGTCAGTGTATATTTTACCAAGTAGTTGGCTATCTTATTCTTTTAAGAAATTTATTAATTTTTATGTTTAAAATATTAGACTTTCTGTTTTAATATGAACGCGTATATACAAGAGATAATTTGTATTTTGGAATAGATTAATTTTTTTATGAAAGGAAGAGATCAATAGTGTGCACGTGTTGGACACCTAGTAGGTTTATTTTTTAAACGTGGATGCCTCGTAGTTTTTTTTGTAAACATGGGCTTAGTAGTTTTATTTTTAAAATCTCATTGTGTTGTAGACGTGTTGGACACCTAGTAGGTTTATTTTTTAAATATGGATGCCTCATGCCTGGTAGTATTTTTTTTGTAAACATGTATGCCTAGTAGTTTTATTTTGAGGGGAACGCCTAGTAGCTAACTAGACATATTCCATTAGGACTCTAGTTGGATGTGTTGCACCAAGTCAGAAAAAAGTTAGACGTGTTGGACACGTGATTTTATTTGGAGGTTAGTTTGGGTCCACCAAATTTATGTTGTTATTACGTACAATGAAACATGGATGCCTGGTAGTTTTTTTTTGTAAATATGTATTCCTAGTAGTTTTATTTTGAGGGGGACGCCTAGTAGCTAAGTAGACGTATTTCATTAGGACTCTATAGTTGGACGTGTTGCACCAACTCAGAAAAAGTTAGACATGTTGGACATGTGATTTTCTTTGGAGGTTAGTCTGGGTCCACGAAATTTATGTTGTTACGCAGAATGAATGGCTAAGAATATTTTATAATGAATATTTGCCAGATCAAGGGCCGGTATTTTCTGATTAATGTGGGATTTTCTTTGCTATTTCTTTTGCTCTTAGTTCACCGTATATTACTTTTAATAATAACAACAACAACAATAATAATAATAATAATAATAATAATAATAATAATAATAATAATAATAATAATAATAATAATAATAATAGATGATCCCACTACTTTGGAGAATGATCAATCTTATGAAAATTTTGATAAAAGTGGGTATGGAGAGGTCATGAATTTATTTGATGATAATCCCACTATTTTGGAAGAGTGTCAACTTTGCATGCATGTGGATCATATAGAGAATATGTTATGTGATTGCTATATTGTTGAATTTGAGTATGATCCTGCATGCAATTATTACAAGAGAGGAAAATATGGTTGTAGAAATTTTCATGTTACTAATTTACCTCTCGTTATGTCGAGATTGTCAATGTTTTATTCTTCTCCCTTGCATATGCTTGATATTTCTTGTCTTGATAATTTGGTTGCCTACAAAATGCTTATGCATAGGAAGTATGTTAGACTTAAATGTGTTTGTCACATGTTTTATGATGCTCTGTTTATGCTTTAGTTCTTGTCTTTCATGTGAGCATCATCGAAATCCCAAGCCTATCTTTGTGGCTATAAAAAAAGAGCTTGTTGGGAGACAACCCAACGAATAAAATAAATTTTTATATTTTATTTTCCATTATTGTGTGTTTACACAATTATACCTCTGGTTAGATGTGTTTTTATGGTTTAAATTAGTGTTTGTGCCAAGAAAAGCCTTTGGGATGATTTGGTTGATACTTGATTTGATTGCGTTGAAAATTAGAAACTTTTTGCGTCAGTGGCAGAATTGTTGACGGCTACTGGAACATGATCAATTCTTGAAATTTTTACAAGTTATCAATATACAAATTTCCCACGTTGTCCTAATTTTTAAGAATTTTTTGATTTATAGATGTATGACTAAAAATTGCGTCTTTACAGACTTTTCTGTTTTTGACAGATTCTGTTTTCATTGTGTTATGTGCTTGTTTTAATGAATCTATGGTTTGCCATGGAAAAGTTATAATACAGTAGATATAATGCAATAACAAAATATTAATTGGTTTGCTACAGCATTTAAAGTAAAGATTGATTTTGTTATACTAACGGATTTCACGAAGTTTTGTTGAGTTTTGTGTGATTGAAGTTTTCAAGTTTTTGGTGAGGTCACGATGGATGAAGGAATAAGGAGTAGCAAAAGCCTAAGCTTGGGGATTCCCCGAGTGGCATCCCCTCTTTGTTCTAACCACCATCATTATTTTACTTGGAGCTATATTTTTATTCGTCACATATCATGAGTTTTTCTTGGAGCGTCTTGTATGATATGAGTCTTTGCTTGTTTTAATTTTTAGTTTGGGTCATCTGTGCTTGCTGAACACACCTATTTGAGAAAGCCAAAATATGCTATGTTTGCTCTTTATGCTTCACTTCAATTTTTTGAGAGCTATGGAATTGCTCTAGTGCTTCACTTATATCTTTTTGAGCACGGTGTGCTTTAATATTTTTGAAAAAAATGCTCTCATGATTCACTTAGATTTATTTGAGAGTTGGTAATTTTTTAAGAAATTCTCTCATGCGTCACTTAGACTATTTTGAGAGAAAGAAAATTGTATGCTCATGTTCTTCACTAAGATTTGTTTAATCTTATCAAAAGCAACATATGAAACTAGTCCCAAAGTGATAGATATTCAAGAGGGATATAATAAAAACTTTCATGAAGATCATTGGACAAAATAAACTTTCGCTGCTGCATCTCAGTACGACCCTAGTTACAACTTCGGATATCAGCCATGCTACCCATGGGCATAGACCAACTTAGGCCAAAAGCCTAAGCTTGGGGGAGTACGTATTTCTCACCGACATTACATTCATGTTCACACACTCATTCTAGTTGTCAGTGTTCATACTTTTTCATTGTACTATCCATGCTAGTTTATTTCCTTTTTCTAGCTTTCTTCTTGTGTGTTTGGTAAACCTTAAGAAAAACCAAAAAAAAGTTAGTTTACTTTCAATGCTGTAGTAGTACTAATTAAAAAAACAAAAAGATTTCTCGTTCTTCTTTTGCTTGTTGGGAGATTTCCTGTGTAAATAGTTTTATTTTCTTTTCTTTTCTTTGGGGGTCGAGATGAGAAGACCATAATGAAAATGTTAAGTGGCTCTAATATGCATTATTGTTGATTTAACCAAGAGCCCATATTACCTTGTCTTCTCCCTTGAATTGAATGCTTGCAGATTTCAGCTTAGTCCAATGCACGTGCACTATTATTATTATCCACACCGTTCGGTCGTGCAAGTGAAAGGCAATAATGACGATATATGATGGACTGATTGAGATGAGAGAAGCTGGTATGAACTCGACCTCTTTTTTTTGTAAATATGATTAGTTCATCGTTCCTGATTCAGCCTATTATGAATAAACATGTTTGCAATGACAATTAGAGATTATAGTTGCTTATGCCATGCTTAATTATCTAGGAGCTTATGATGGTTTACCTTGCGTGCCAACATGCCATTCCAAGTAAATTTGTATGTGCCAAACTCCAAACCTTTAAATGAAATTCTGTTTTGTATGCTCGAGTAGCTCATGCATCAACTAGGGTTGTCTGTATCTTTCATGTTAGGCGGGTTATTCTCAAGAGGAGTGGACTCCGCTCCTCATTCACGAGGAAATGGCTGGTCACGGGGATGCCCAGTCTCATGCTCAAATCAAATCAAAATAATTAAACAAAAATCCCCCAGGATTGTTGTTAGTTAGAGGCACCCGTTGTTTTGGGCAAGCCATGGATTGATGCTTGTTGGTGATGGGGGAGTATAAACTTTACCATTCTGTTTGGGAACCTCCTATAATGTGTGTAGCATGGAAGATATCGAGATCTCATAGTTGTTATGTTGACAGTGAAAGTATACGGCTCAAAATGTTATTTATCTATAATTCAAAATCGAGCTCTGGCACCTCTGTAAATCCGTGCTTCCCTCTGCGAAGGGCCTATCTATTTACTTTTATGGTGAGTCATCACCCTCTTATTAAAAAGCACCCACTGGAGAGCACCACTGTCATTTGCATGCATTACTATTAGTTTATAATGGGTATGACAATGATTGGATCTCTTTTACCATGAGTTACAATGTTTAGTCAGTCCTTGATCTTTAAAGGTGCTCTGAATTTATGTTTTGCGGTCTCAGAAAGGGCTAGCGAGATACCATCTTGTCATATCATATTATGATCGTTTTGAGGAAGTGTTGTCATCTGAAATTTATTATTATTGCTCGCTAGTTGATTATGCCATTGATATGAGTAAACATGAGACCTAAGTGTTATTGTGAATATGGTTAGTTCATAATCTTTGCTGAAAACTTGAATGTTGGCTTTACATATTTGCAACAACAAGAGCAAACAGAGTTTGTAAAAGTTTTTCTTTATCACTTTCAGTTTGTCAACTGAATTGCTTGAGGACAAGCAAATGTTTAAGCTTGGGGGAGTTGATACGTCTCCGTTGTATCTACTTTTCTGAACACTTTTGCCCTTGTTTTGGACTCCAACTTGCATGATTTGAATGGAACTAACCCGGACTGACGTTGTTTTCAGCAGAACTGCCATGGTGTTATTTTTGTGTAGAAATAGAAGTTCTCGGAATGACCTAAAAATCCATGGAGCAACTTTTCAGAATTAATAAAAAATACCGGCGAAAGAATCAGCGTCAGGGGGCCCACACCCTGTCCATGAGGGTGGGGGGCGCACCCCCTGCCTCGTGGGCCCCCTGGACGTCCACCGACCTCAACTCCAACTCCATATATTTGCTTTCGCGGAGAAAAAAAATCAGAAAGAAAGTTTCATCGTGTTTTCCGATACGGAGCCTCCGCCAAGCCCTAATCTCTCTCGGGAGGGCTGATCTGGAGTCCGTTCGGGGCTCCAGAGAGGGGGATTCGTCGTTGTCGTCATCATCAACCATCCTCCATCACCAATTTCATGATGCTCACCGCCGTGCGTGAGTAATTCCATCGTAGGCTTGCTGGACGGTGATGGGTTGGATGAGATTTACCATGTAATCAAGTTAGTTTTGTTAGGGTTTGATCCCTAGTATCCACTATGTTCTGAGATTGATGTTGCCATGACTTTGCTATGCTTAATGCTTGTCACTAGGGCCCGAGTGCCATGATTTCAGATCTGAACCTATTATGTTTTCATGAATATATGTGAGTTCTTGATCCTATCTTGCAAGTCTATAATCACCTATTATGTGTTATGATCCGACAACCCCGAAGTGACAATAATTGGGATACTTCTCGGTGATGACCGTAGTTTGAGGAGTTCATGTATTCACTATGTGTTAATGCTTTAGTCCGGTACTCTATTAAAAGGAGGCCTTAATATCCCTTAGTTTCCATTAGGACCCCGCTGCCACGGGAGGATGATGTATACTACAGAACCTTCTTCTTGTAGACGTTGTTGGGCCTGCAAGTGCACAAGTTTGTAGGACAGTAGCAAATTTCCCTCAAGTGGATGACCTAAGGTTTATCAATCCGTAGGAGGTGTAGGATGAAGATGGTCTCTTTCAAACAACCCTGCAACCAAATAACAAAAAGTCTCTTGTGTCCCCAACACACCCAATACAATGGTAAATTGTATAGGTGCACTAGTTCGGCGAAGAGATGGTGATACAAGTGCAAAATAGATGGTAGATAAAGGTTTTTGTAATCTGAAATAATAAAAACAGCAAGGTAACAAGCGATAAAAGTGAGCGTAAACGGTATTGCAATGATAGGAAACAAGGCCTAGGGTTCATACTTTCACTAGTGCAAGTTCTCTCAACAATAATAACGGAGATAGATCATATAACAAGCCCTTAACATGCAACAAAGAGTCACTCCAAAGCCACTAATAGCGGAGAACAAACGTAAAGATTATGGTAGGGTACGAAACCACCTCAAAGTTATTCTTTCGGATCAATCTATAAAAGAGTTCGTACTAGAATAACACCTTAAGATACAAATCAACCAAAACCCTAATGTCACCTAGATACTCCATTGTCACCTCAAGTATCCGTGGGCATGATTATATGATATGCATCACACAATCTCAGATTCATCCAACCAACATAAAAGTACTTCAAAGAGTGCCCCAAAGTTTCTACCGGAGAGTCAAGAACGTGTGCCAACCGCTATGCATAGGTTCCCAATGTCACGAAACCCGCAAGTTGATCACCAAAACATACATCAAGTGGATCAATAGAATAACCCATTGTCACCACGGTTATCCCACGCAAGACATACATCAAGTGTTCTCATAAAAGACTCAATCCGATAAGATAACTTCAAAAGGGGAAACTCAATTCATCACAAGAGAGTAGAGGGGGAAAAACATCATAAGATCCAACTAAAATAGCAAAGCTCAGGATACATCAAGATCGTATCACCTCAAGAACACGAGAGAGAGAGAGAGAGATCAAACACATAGCTACTGGTACATACCCTCAGCCCCGAGGGTGAACTACTCCGTCCTCATCATGGATAGCGCTGGGATGATGAAGATGGCCACCGATGATGGGATCCCCCTCCGGCAGGCCGCCGGAACGGGCTCTTTTTGGTGGCTACAGAGGCTTGCGGCGGCGAAACTCCTGATCTATCTTCTGTTCTGGAAGTTTTAGGGTATGTAGGTATATATGGGTGCAGGGGGTACGTCGGTGGACCTCCGGGGTGTTCACGAGGCAGGGGGCTCGCCCAGGGGGCGCCCCCACCCTCGTGGGCAGCCCGGGACTCCCCTGACGTGCACTCCAAGCCCATCATATTGGTTTCCTTCCAAAATTAACTTCTCTAGTTGATTTCGTTACGTTTTGACTCCGTCTGATATTCCCTTTCCTCGAAACACTGAAATAGGCATAAAACAGCAAATCTGGGCTGGGCCTCCGGTTAATAGGTTAGTCCCAAAAATAATATAAAAGTGGATAATAAAGCCCAATATTGCCTAAAACAGTAGATAAAGTAGCATGGAGCAATCAAAAATTACAGATACGTTGGAGACGTATCAAGCATCCCCAAGCTTAATTCCGGCTCGTTCTCGAGTAGGTAAATGATAAAAAAGAATTTTGATGCGGAGTGATACTTTGGCATAATTTCAATGTATATCTTCTTAATTGTGATATGAATATTCAGATCCGAAAGATTCAAGACAAAAGTTCATACTGAGATAAAAATAATAATACTTCAAGCATACTAATCAAAGCAATCATGTCTTCTCAAAATAACATGGCAAAAGAAAGTTCATCCCTACAAAATCATATAGTTAGGCTATGCTTTATTTTCGTCACACAAAGATGTTCCCAACTTCTATACCCCCGATGACAAGCCAAGCAATTGTTTCATACTCAAATAATCTCAAACTTTTTCAACCTTCACGCAATACATGAGCGCGAGCCATGGATATAGCACTATGGGTGGAATAGAATATGATGATGGGGATTGTGTGGAGAAGACAAAAAAGGAGAAAGTCTCACATTGACGAGGATAATCAATGGGCTATGGAGATGCCCATCAATTGATGTCAACATGAGGAGTAGGGATTGCCATGCAACGGATGCACTAGAGCTATGAATGCTCAACAAAAGAAAACTAGTGGGTGTGCATCCAACTTGCTTGCTCATGAAGACATAGGGCATTTGAGGAAGCCCATCGTAGGAATATACAAGCCAAGTTCTATAATGAAAAATTCCCACTAGTATAAAAAGACAACTTATGAGACTCACTACATGAAGAACAAGGTGCTACTTTGAAGCACAATATATGAGACTCACTACATGAGGAACAAGGTGCTACTTTGAAGCACAAGTGTGGAAAAAGAGATAGTAGCATTGCCCTTTTTTCTTTTCTTTTTTTCTTTTTCCCTTTTTTTGGGCCTTTCTTTTTTTGGCCTTTTTTTTTCTTTTTTCTTTTTGGGCAATGCTCTAACAATGATGATCATCACACTTCTATTGATTACAACATAAGGATTACAACTCGAAACTTAGAACAAGATATGGCTCTATATGAATGCCTCCGGTGGTGTACCGGGATGGTGCAATGAATCAAGAGTGACACGTATGAAAAATAATGCATGGTGGCTTTGCCACAAATACGATGTCAACTACATGATCATGCAATGGCAATATGACAGAAGTAATGTATGTCATGAATATGATGATGGAAGTTGCATGGCAATATATCTCGGAATGGCTAAGGAAATGCCATGATAGGTAGGTATGGTGGCTGTTTTGAGGAAGATATAAGGAGGTTTATGTGTGATAGAGCGTATCGTATCACGGGGTTTGGATGCACCGGCGAAGTTTGCACCAACTCTCAAGGTGAGAAAGGGCAATGCACGGTACTGAAGAGGCTAGCAAAGGCGGAAAGGTGAGAGTGCGTATAATCCATGGACTCAACATTAGTCAAAAGAACTCATATACTTATTGCAAAAATTTAGAAGCCATCAAAAATCAAGTACTAGCGCATGCTCCTAGGGGGATAGATTGGTAGGAAAAGACCATCGCTCGTCCCCGACCGCCACTTATAAGGATGCACAAGCCAGGTACACTTCATGTTTCAAATTTGTTACACAACTTTAACCATACGTGCATGCTACGGGACTTGCAAACTTCAACACAAGCATTTCTCAAATTCACAATTACCCAACTAGCACGACTTTGATATTATCACCTCCATATCTCAAAACAATTATCAACCATCAAACTTATCTTAGTATTCAATTCTCTCAAAAGAAAGTTTCACATATCTTGAACACTAAGTTTGTTAACATTAAGCAAATTACCATGCTATTAACGACTCTCAAAATAATCTAAGTGAAGCATGAGAGATCAATAGTTTCTTTAAAACAAATCCACCTCCGTTCTCTAAAAGATCTAAGTGAAGTACTAGAGCAAAAATATCAAGCTCAAAGGATATAAGTAAAGCACTATGAGCAAATGACAAACCACTCCGAAAGATATGAGTGAAGGTCAATGAGTAGCTAAATAATATGCAACTATGCGAAGACTCTCTCTCATTTAATAATTTCAGATCTTGATACTTTATTCAAACAGCAAGCAAAGCTAAAGAAAACTACATTGCAAGGATAGCACAACTCATGTGAAGAAGCAAAAACTTAGGCTCAACCGATACTAACCGATAGTTGTTGAAGAAGAAAGGTGGGATGCCTACCGGGGCATCCCCAAGCTTAGATGCTTGAGACTTCTTGAAATATTATCTTGGGGTGCCTTGGGCATCCCCAAGCTTGAACTTTTGTGTCTCCTTAATTCCTCTCATATCATGGTTTCTCTTTTTATCAAAAGCTTCATTCACAACAAACTCAACAAGAACTCGTGAGATAGGTTAGTATAAACCAGTGCCAAACCTTATCATTTTCTACTGTAACAAATCACTAACATTATTATTCAACATTGCATACTAAATGTCTCTGCATATTTAATACTCCTATCCTCAAATAGAATCATTCAAGCAAACATATGCAAACAATGCAACCATAACAGCAATCTGCCAAAACAGTACAGTCTGTAAAGAATGCAAGAGTATCAATACTTCCCTGACTCCAAAAATTACGAACTAAAATTCCCACTGTAATAAATTTATCAGATCTCAATATTCAAAAAGATTCAACATTATACCACTCTCTGACTTTTCTAGGGAATTTTTGCAACAGCGGTAAACTTTCTGTTTTTCAAACAGCAACATGTATACTAGCAAAATAAACACGGCAAAGGCTATCCTTGACTTTTTTATTGAAACTGAAGATGCAAAACATTATTCTAAATAACAGAAAGCTAATACTAACAAAAGATAATGACGCTCCAAGCAAAACAAATATCATGTGGTGAATAAAAATATAGCTCCAAGTAAATTACCGATGGAAGTGGACGAAAGAGGGATGTCTTCCGGGGCATCCCCAAGCTTAGGCTCTTGGTTGTCCTTGAATATTACCTTCGGGTGCCTTGGGCATCCCCAAGCTTAGACTCTTGCCACTCCTTATTCCGTAGTCCATCGAATCTTTACCCAAAACTTGAAAACTCCACAACACAAAACTCAACTGAAAACTCGTAAGTTCCGTTAGTATAAGAAAATAAAACCACCACTTAGGTACTGTAATGAACTCATTCTAAATTCATATTGGTGTAACATCTACTGTACTCTAACTTATCTATGGTTCATATCCTCCGATACTACTCATAGATTCATCAAAATAAGCAAACAACACATAGAAAACAGAATCTGTCAAAAACAGAACAGTCTGTAGTAATCTGTATCAAACGTATACTTCTGGAACTCCAAAATTCATACCAAATTGGGAAGTCCTAATCAATTCGTGTACCAATCCATAGCAACAAGAATCAGATCAGAAACAAGTTTCTGTGAATTAACAAAACTAATTTACTGGGTGAAAAAGTTTCTGATTTTTAGCAGGATCAACACAACTATCACCGTAAGCCATACTAAAGGTCTTACTTGGCACTTTATTGAAACAAAAGCTATAAAACATGATTGCTACAGTAGCATAATCATGTGGACACACAAAAACAGTAAGGATGAATATTGGGTTGTCTCCCAACAAGCGCTTTTCTTTAATGCCTTTCTAGCTAGGCATGACGATGACAATGATGCTCACATAAAAGATAAGAATTGAAACATAACGGGAGCATCATGAAGCATATGACTAGCACTTTTAAGTCTAACCCACTTCCTATGCATAGGGATTTTGTGAGCAAACAACTTATGGGAACGATAATCAACTAGCATAGGAAGGTAAAACAAGCATAGCTTCAAAAGTTGAAGCACATAGAGAGAAAACTTGATATTATTGCAATTCCTAAAAGCATATATTCCTCCCTCATAATAGTTTTCAGTAGCATCATGAATGAATTCAACAATGTAACCAGCACCTAAAGCATTCTTTTCATGATCTACTAGCATAGAAAAATTACTACTCTTCTCATAAGCAAAATTCTTCTCATGAATAGTAGTGGGAGCAAACTCAACAAAATAACTATCATATGATTTAAAATTAGGATCAAGATGACAAGTTTCATGGTTATCATTATTCTTTAAAGCATACGTGTCATCGCAATAATCATCATAGATAGGAGGCATGCTTTCATCATAGTAAATTTGCTCATCAAAGCTTGGGGGACAAAAAATATCATCTTCATCAAACATAGCTTCCCCAAGCTTGTGGCTTTGAATATCATTAGCATCATGGATATTCAAGGAATTCATACTAACAACATTGCAATCATGCTCATCATTCACATATTTTATGCCAAGCATTCTATGTAATTCTTCTTCTAGTACTTGAGCACAATTTTCCTTCCCATCATTTTCACGAAAGACATTAAAAAGATGAAGCATATGAGGCATCCTTAATTCCATTTTTTTGTAGTTTTCGTTTATAAACTAAACTAGTGCTAAAACAAGAAACAAAAAGATTCGATTGCAAGATCTAAAGATATACCTTCACTTACCTAGCCTCCGCGGCAACGGCGCCAGAAAAGAGCTTGATGTCTACTACACAACCATCTTCTTGTAGACGTTGTTGGGCCTGCAAGTGCATAGGTTTGTAGGACAGTAGCAAATTTCCCTCAAGTGGATGACCTAAGGTTTATCAATCCGTAGGAGGCGTAGGATGAAGATGGTCTCTCTCAAACAATCCTGCAACCAAATAACAAAAAGTCTCTTGTGTCCCCAACACACCCAATACAATGGTAAATTGTATAGGTGCACTAGTTCGGTGAAGAGATGGTGATACAAGTGCAAAATAGATGGTAGATAAAGGTTTTTGTAATCTGAAATAATAAAAACAGCAAGGTAACAAGCGATAAAAGTGAGCGTAAACGGTATTGCAATGATAGGAAACAAGGCCCAGGGTTCATACGTTCACTAGTGCAAGTTCTCTCAATAATAATAACGTAGATAGATCATATAACAAGCCCTCAACATGCAACAAAGAGTCACTCCAAAGCCACTAATAGAGGAGAACAAATGTAGAGATTATGGTAGGGTACGAAACCACCTCAAAGTTATTCTTTCGGATCAATCTATAAAAGAGTTCGTACTAGAATAACACCTTAAGATACAAATCAACCAAAACCCTAATGTCACCTAGATACTCCATTGTCACCTCAAGTATCCGTGGGCATGATTATACGATATGCATCACACAATCTCAGATTCATCCAACCAACATAAAAGTACTTCAAAGAGTGCCCCAAAGTTTCTACCGGAGAGTCAAGAACGTGTGTCAACCCCTATGCATAGGTTTCCAATGTCACGAAACCCGCAAGTTGATCATCAAAAAGTACATCAAGTGGATCAATAGAATAACCCATTGTCACCATGGTTATCCCACGCAAGACATACATCAAGTGTTCTCATAAAAGACTCAATCCGATAAGATAACTTCAAAAGGGGAAACTCAATTCATCACAAGAGAGTAGAGGGGGAAAAACATCATAAGATCCAACTACAATAGCAAAGCTCGGGATACATCAAGATCGTATCACCTCAAGAACACGAGAGAGAGAGAGATCAAATACATAGCTACTGGTACATACCCTCAGCCCCGAGGGTGAACTACTCCCTCCTCGTCATGGATAGCGCCGGGATGATGAAGGGCCACCGATGATGGGATCCCCCTCCGACAGGGCGCCGGAATGGGCTCCCGAAAGGTTTTTGGTGGCTATAGAGGCTTGCGGCTACGAGCTTTTCACATATTGTGCTTTGCTTATTTACTTTACCATTGCCACTATTACAATTACTACAAAACTACTACTGTTAGTTTTGCCACTGTTACCGTTACTTCCATACTACTTTGCTACTAAATACTTTGCTGCAGATACTAAGTTATCCAGGTGTGGTTGAATTAACAACTCAACTGCTAATATCTGAGAATATTCTTTGGCGCGGCGCGTCTACCTAGATCTGGCGTGGAGGATAACATGGCCCATGTTGTAACCAGCCCAATTAGGGATTTGGCCCAATATTTTTCATGGACAGTCCAACCGAGATATTCATCTTTGACCTGCTATTAGCGTACCTAATTTTTTAGTCCTACCTAATAGCCCTTTTTTGTTCAGCCTGTTTTCTCGATGCAACATAATTTACAATAGGACAACCAAATTATATTCATTCAGAAATAACAATTGTTCACATGACAATACAGAGTTCCAACATGACTTCAAAACATCACAAGCATATCTAGAAAGCGCTTTAAGCATTCTTGTTAAAAAAGAGTATCATGACTTCTAAGAAAATGCACTAGTAGCAAATTTTTAATCTCCAACACTTCACTACCGCTTCAGGGCAGCTTCCGAACCCAAATAATTCCTGCAGAAAAACTTCAATCTCCAGTAACACGGATTAACTGCCAAACCTGCATAAAATCAAAACACATGCGAAATTATAATAAATTATAAAATCCATCCCCCAAATTAATCAAAAGAGTAATAATATTAGTTGGTTTTCCAAGCAATCATCTGTGGACACCACTTCTATTCTAAGGTACCACGTAAATGTGGGCAACACACGTGAAAAGAAGCAGACTGGTTACAAGTTTAAAATTTTGTTCTATAATTGTGACATTTTATGATCCAAAAATAGAAAGGACAACATCATTTTGAAACAAAGGATAGACAGATCATTTCATATTCGTCAATTATAACAAAATAAAGTTTATATGCGCATGACACGGCTTGTATATCAAAATGGATGATTCCATTCAATACAATGCAGTTCATGGTTAATAAAAAAAAGTAATACTGGAGGCATACTTCCTTCATCAATTAAAGCTAATTTTAGTCAATAAACTTCTTTTTGCATGAAAGTAACATAAAAACACTCAACGGCAAGACCATTTTAGGCAAAATGATGATCCACACTTCAATATGAGATGTGATAAAGAATCGAGACAGAGCAAATGTTCAATAATACCAAGAATTAGAGAATGTGCTAGTAATAATACTAAAAATTTGAGACTGAACAAATGCACTATGTAGCCGATCAAACGCTCCTAAATCTGAAGCAAAAAAAAATACCATTTACTATTAGTAATCTTAAATAAAAGCGCACAATCTTCACTTCCATCGCTCCTTCAGATTGTAATTCTATGTACACGCATTTCTGGAAATATAGTTGTACAAAATCCATCACCTCTGCTGTAATAAGCGAAGAAACTCCACATCAGTTAAATTATTAGCTTGCAAACCAAAAGAAGAGGAGGGAGGGGTAGTCAGGGATGTCCTCTGCTCAACCATATTAAGAAACTCAACATCAAGGCAGTAATGAAGTTCATTTCAAGGTAATCATTGAAACAGAAGGGTTATTTATACAACTATATTTAGAAGTCACCTATTTGAACAAAGCAGAAGCAGTCAAACAAAGATTAGCATGCTAGAGAAAAAATGAGTACAGCAGGATGAAGATGCACTTACATCAGCGTTGTTTGCAACCATATTAATACAGAACATTAAGATTCAATCAGAAACGCAAATGAAAAATGGAGGGATGATTTTTGCTACAAGCAATCAGCTGAAAAATATGTCAAGAAAAATTCTGCCAGCATATACACTGTACCACACCGTTCCTTAACAAACAAGAATGACAGTAAACAAGTGACAGAGACGAGCTTCAAGATAATTAACACAAAGTGGACATAAACATAGCTCAAGTTCAAATCAAAATATGTAATATTGGACTATATTAACTCAATGTTTAAATCAAAATCGACACAAAAGGATTTTTCATTTAACATTTGTTTATGTTGCAAGTTCATCTCAAAGCGCCAACAAATACAGTACTAAACAATACTTGCTTGCCAAGTGAAATTCAAATGGCATGCAAAATATTAACAAAGAATATGATACAGTTTCATTGAGAGATATCCCACACTAATAGTTTATTTTTGGAGCACTAAGCTGTGTACTTGTAATTAGATGAATAATTCAAAATCGGTACTGCAGTGAACTATGAAACAAGAAGAGTGAATTAATAGTTAGCAGAGAACAACTTGAATTGATCATGCTTCGCTTATATACAAGGACAGGTGGAAAAGCTAGTCTATCATCATCCATGTTACTTCTGCTCATAATGATTCTATATGCTCAGGGCTAGGGGTTTCCGATTTGACCAACATTGAGAATACAATTATTTACAACCGGAAACAATAATGAAATCAACCAGTACATTTGTAAACAAGGGGATTGGAGTAAGAACTAATAGACTTGTGCATGTGTAGAAAACCTTCATTGGCTTACACGAGAACTACACATTATTTTATTACATGGAAAAAGAAATTAATTAATGCTTATTGAGATACAAGCAGAATCGGAATCCATGAACACCAAGAGATAGCAACTCTAGTAGAGTATGAATGCAATGAATGATATCAGGGACATGGTCCAATGCATATTTACTACGGAATAGTCCAGACCTTGAACAGCTCAAAATGTACAGCGTGAATAATTCAAGAATAAGACAAGCGGAAGAATGGAAGGGTATCAAGCTCACCATGAGCTGCTGGAGGACTATGGCATCGGCGTCAATCAGGTGGGAGATGTACCGACTATAATGTCCAAAGCAAAGATATTAGTGTGACAACTGGACGTGCGGTTTCATTTCATTATTACTGAAATGCAAATGTTATCTCAATTGAACAGAATTCTTAAAGAACTAAGCCTTACCAAATGTCTAAATTTACTAACTGGAGTCTTAAAGAGTTGATGCAAATGCATACTAATTTAACTAAGAAGGAACAATGTACAATGGCTAGCCGCACTTCACTTTCCCTTTCTTCATGATATAATTGAGGTTTGTCTTGCATAAATTAAGAAGTATCTATTTAATACTTGGAATTATAATGAACTAACATCAAAAACCTGAAGTTGCGCAACACTGACCATCCTTTGGATAATAATAATAAACAGAACATATTTTCCATCTTTGCATTGGTAAGGCTAAAACACATATAACAGACACCAAATTACTAGTCCTTGAATGTGCCAACTAAAATGAAATACCGGCTTCACTTGCCCTGGATGTCCTCTGCTCAATCATGCAATGTTCGAACTTACAGAATTCATGAGATATATATCTGTCAAAATTTGCGATGCAATCTAAGTGAAAATGCAGGCCTTAACCTTTGCTTAATATAGATCAGGAATCAAAAGTGATCGGTCACAAGCGAGTATTGCAAATAAATTTTGAGAAAGCAAGTTCCAATACACACGATAGTTATTAGTTCCACGAATAATTCAGGAGCAGTGGATGAAATACAATAACCAGAGATGCTACGTTGGAGGAAGGGAGAGGTACGAAGTGCTCACTGAAGAGTTCATTGGTGGTGCAGTGGTCACAGTGTAGATCGGCAACCACCGTCGCCCTACAGAGGAGGTCGCCACAGGATGCACAACCACGCCGGAGAGGCGACAAAGGAAGTGTGAGTCGCCGCCGTCCAGTCCAACGCACATGAGCACGCCGAGCTAGGGGACGCCATCCAGGAGGCGGAGAGGCGGGATGGGGTGGGCTGTCCGATGGAGAGGAGCCGTCGGAGAAGTGCCGACGATGGATGCTATGCCGCAACCGAAACCCTAGCCGCGGGCTAGGGGTCGTGGGCGAGCGCCGAAGACTGGTACTGGTGGATCCTTCCAGACTGGAGGAGGGAGGGGTCGGAGAATGGCCCATCGGTGTGCTCTGCGGTGGCTGACGTCGCTAGAATCGACACGCTTTGGTCGTGGGGCGAGGGGTCACACTAGACAGAGAGTTAGGTTGCGAGAGGGGTGGAGGGGTGGGTGATTCGAAGGACCTGACATCCACCGTAGCTGGGAGATGAGGTGAGGGGAGGGGGAGGGCCGGCGGCAAGTTGTGGGAGGAGGGATGGGAAGAGATGGTGGGTGGCGGCGATGGGGAACGGGGAGGGGCTGCGTGGAGGAGGAAGAGCGGAGGGGGCCGAGGATGTGTGTGTTAGGGTTAGCCTTTTATATGCGAAACGGTTGGGCGGGCTTTAGACGGGCTTGTGGGTCTGTACCAGACTGTCCATGACAGTTTCTGAAATTGTCATGGCAAATCCGTCATGGATTAACAAGTTTCTTGTAGTGAGATCTGTTGGTTAAACAAGTTCGAAAAGAAAAACAAAATGTACCTGCATCCCAGATCCATTGTAAAACTGAATCATGCATAGTTTCCAAGAGAATTGGTTGCCACAAGATAAAAAGAGAGTTGCAAAAGCAAAAAGATTGTTGTAGTCTGATCAAGGAGAAATGGTTTCAGATATGTGATCAAGGAGAAATGCATCTGATCTCCATGCAAAAACAAAAAAATTGTTGTTGTATGTCAGACAACTTCTGAGCCACCCTACACCAGTGTGAACCAGGTAGGCACGATCATCTACAGCCGTTGGAATCATGGCGTTTAATCATGCTCTGCCCAGAGGTGAGAATGCATCAACCAGACTGAAGTGCTTGCCTCCTTATTGGTCGTGCTACCAGAATGTATGCACTGATGTGATCCTCAAACATATATAGGCCCATGTTGAGGACAAAGCAATTTGTGTGTGCTTCAAATCATGTCATGGACTTATCTTTATTCTTTGCAAATGAAACTGCACCATGCGTACATACAACATTCAGTGACATGTAATTTTTGCTTGCTTCAGATGTGACGTGTAAATGAGGCTGGTGAAGGCAGAATCTTTCTCGCCAAGAGCTGGCAGTGGCCTCTTGTGCTATTGGATTCTCGTTTAACTACATTGCTAGTAATGAAGGCCTCTCTACCATGGCTAATTGTGTACCGATGGGAGAGCAAGATCTCTGGACATATCAACTGAATTCCATTCACCTGGATACTCTTCTACCTCGCGTGTATACCAATTCTGCACTCTGGCAGCCTTGAAACACCTCCTGCTTTTAAATGGAAAATGAGTAGAGCAGGCACATGTAGCAGCGCCTCCTCAAGCAGAACTTGGAATGAAGGTGGGTCATGGTGCATGTAGCCCAGCGCCCCAGCCCATCAGGGACACGTTCAGGTCTGGAGTTTTTGAACTAGTTTAAATAAGAGAGGGGAGTATTTAACCAAAAACTATCACAATTGACGGAAACGTGACGAAATACTATCACTCTACGTTGTTGTGCGAAAAACTACCAAATTTGTCCTAAACCGTGGCAAAAAACTACCAAGTCGCGAAAGCGCTAGCTTCGCCCGCGCTAACCCGAATCTGACGGTTGGGCCCGCGAATCAGTTGCCACGCTGGCGAACGGACGGCCGCCGCGCGTTGACAGCCATCAATGAAGGAAATATGCCCTAGAGGCAATAATAAAGTTATTATTTATTTCCTTATTTCATGATACATATTTATTATTCATGCTAGAATTGTAAAACATGCTAGAATTGTATTAAACGGAAACATAATACATGTGTGAATACATAGACAAACATAGTATCACTAGTATGCCTCTACTTGACTAGCTCGTTGATCAAAGATGATTATGTTTGAAGGAAATATGCCCTAGAGGCAATAATAAAGTTATTATTTATTTCCGTATATCATGATAAATGTTTATTATTCATGCTAGAATTGTATTAACCGGAAACATAATACATGTGTGAATACATAGACAACATAGTGTCACTAGTATGCCTCTACTTGACTAGCTCGTTAATCAAAGATGGTTAAGTTTCCTAACCATAGACATGAGTTGTCATTTGATTAATGAGATCACATCATTAGGAGAATGATGTGATTGACTTGACCCATTCCGTTAGCTTAGCACTTGATCGTTTAGTATGTTGCTATTGCTTTCTTCATGACTTATACATGTTCCTATGACTATGAGATTATGCAACTCCCGTTTACCGGAGGAACACTTTGTGTGCTATGTAACTGGGTGATTATAAAGGTGCTCTACAGGTGTCTCCGAAGGTACTTGTTGAGTTGGCCTATTTCGAGATTAGGATTTGTCACTCCGATTGTCGGAGAGGTATCTCTGGGCCCACTCGGTAATACACATCACTATAAGCCTTGCAAGTATTGTAACTAATGAGTTAGTTACAGGATGATGTATTACGGAACGAGTAAAGAGACTTACCGGTAACGAGATTGAACTAGGTATTGAGATACCGACGATCGAATCTCGGGCAAGTAACATACGGACGACAAAGGGAACAACATATGTTGTTATGCGGTTTGACCGATAAAGATCTTCGTAGAATATGTGGGAGCCAATATGAGCATCCAGGTTCCGCTATTGGTTATTGACTGGATACGTGTCTCGGTCATGTCTACATTGTTCTCGAACCCGTAGGGTCCGCACGCTTAAGGTTTCGATGGCAGTTTTATTATGAGTTTATGAGTTTTGATGTACCGAAGGAGTTTGGAGTCCCGGATGAGTTCGGGGACATGACTAGGAGTCTCGAAATGGTCGAGACGTAAAAATCGATATATTGGACGACTATATTCGGACTTCGAAAATGTTTCGAGTGATTCGGTATTTTCGGAGTACCAGAGAGTTACGGGAATTCGCCAGGAGAAGTATTGGGCCTTATTGGGCCGTACGGGAAAGAGAGAGGGGCTGCCTAGGGCAGGCCGCCCCCCCCAAGGCCTAGTCCGAATTGGACTAAGGGGAGGGGCTGCGCCCCCTCCTTCCTTCCCTTCTCTCTTCCCTTTCCTTCTCTCCTACTCCTACTACATGGAAGGGCTCCTAGTTCTACTAGGAAAGGGGGAATCCTACTCCCGTTGGGAGTAGGACTCCCCTAGGGCGCGCCATAGAGAGGGCCGACCCTCCCCCTCCTCCACTCCTTTATACACGGGGGCAGGGGGGACCCCATAGACACACAAGTTGATCTTCGTGATCGTTCCTTAGCCGTGTGCACTGCCCCCCTCCACCATATTCCACCTCGATCGTATTGTAGCGGGGCTTAGGCGAAGCCCTGCGTCGGTAGAACATCATCACCGTCACCACACCGTCATGCTAACGGAACTCATCCCCGACACCCTACTGGATCGGAGTCCGGGGATCGTCATCGAGCTGAACGTGTGCTGAACTCGTAGGTGCCGTACGTTCGGTACTTGGATCGGTCGGGTCGTGAAGACGTACGACTACATCAACCGCGTTGTTCTAACGGTTCCGCTTTCGGTCTACGAGGGTACGTGAACAACACTCTTCCCTCTCGTTGCTATGCATCACCATGATCTTGCGTGTGCGTAGGAATTTTTTTGAAATTACTACGTTCCCCAACAGTGGCATCCGAGCCTAGGTTTTATGCGTTGATGTTATATGCACGAATAGAACACAAGTGAGTTGTGGGCGATACAAGTCATACAGCTTACCAGCATGTCATTCTTTGGTTCGGCGGTATTGTTGGATGAAGCGGCCCGGACCAACATTACGCGTATGCTTACGCGAGACTGGTTCTATCGACGTGCTTTGCACACAGGTGGCTAGCGGGTGTCAGTTTCTCCAACTTTGGTTGAACCGAGTGTGGCTACGCCAGGTCCTTGAGAAGGTTAAAACAACACTAACTTGACGAACTATCGTTGTGGTTTTTATGCGTAGGTAAGAACGGTTCTTGCTAAGCCTGTAGCAGCCACGTAAAACTTGCAACAACAAAGTAGAGCACGTCTAACTTGTTTTTGCAGGGCATGTTGTCATGTGATATGGTCAAGACGTGATGCTATATTTTATTGTATGAGATGATCATGTTTTGTAACCGAGTTATCGGCAACTGGCAGGAGCCATATGGTTGTCGCTTTATTGTATGCAATGCAATCTCCCTGTAACTGCTTTACTTTATCACTAAGCGGTAGCAATAGTCGTAGAAGCAATAGTTGGCGAGACGACAACGATACTACGATGGAGATCAAGGTGTCGCGCCGGTGACGATGGTGATCATGACGGTGCTTCGGAGATGGAGATCACAAGCACAAGATGATGATGGCCATATCATATCACTTATATTGATTGCATGTGATGTTTATCTTTTATGCATCTTATCTTGCTTTGATTGACGGTAGCATTATAAGATGATCTCTCACTAAATTTCAAGATAAAAGTGTTCTCCCTGAGTATGCACTGTTGCCAAAGTTCGTCATGCCCTGACACCACGTGATGATCGGGTGTGATAAGCTCTACGTCCATCTACAACGGGTGCAAGCCAGTTTTGCACACGCAGAATACTCAGGTTAAACTTGACGAGCCTAGCATATGCAGATATGGCCTCGGAACACTGAGACCGAAAGGTCGAGCGTGAATCATATAGTAGATATGATCAACATAGTGATGTTCACCATTCAAAACTACTCCATTTCACGTGATGATCGGTTATGGTTTAGTTGATTTGGATCACGTGATCACTTAGATGATTAGAGGGATGTCTATCTAAGTGGGAGTTCTTTAGTAATACGATTAATTGAACTTAAATTTATCATGAACTTAGTCCTGGTAGTATTTTGCAAATTATGTTGTACATCAATAGCTCGCGTTGTTGCTTTCATATATTTATTTTGATATGTTCCTATAGAAAACTGTGTTGAAAGATGTTAGTAGCAATGATGCGGATTGGATCCGTGATCTGAGGATTGTCCTCATTGCTGCACAGAAGAATTATGTCCTTCATGCACCGCTAGGTGACGAACCTATTGCAGGAGCAGATGCCGACGTTATGAACGTTTGGCTAGCTCAATATGATGACTACTTGATAGTTAAGTGCACCATGCTTAACGGCTTAGAATCGGGACTTCAAAGACGTTTTGAACGTCATGGGCCATATGAGATGTTCCAGGAGTTGAAGTTAATATTTCAAGCAAATACCCGAGTTGAGAGATATGAAGTCTCCAACAAGTTCTATAGCTAAAAGATGGAGGAGAATTACTCAACTAGTGAGCATGTGCTCAGATTGTCTGGGTACTACAATCACTTGAATCAAGTGGGAGTTAATCTTCCAGATAAGATAGTGATTGACAGAGTTCTCTAGTCACCATCACCAAGTTAGTAGAACTTCGTGATGAACTATAGTATGCAAAGGATGACAAAAACGATTCCCGGGCTCTTCGCGATGTTGAAATCAATGAAGGTAGAAATCAAGAAAAGAGCATCAAGTGTTGATGATTGACAGGACCACTAGTTTCAAAAAAAAGGCAAAGGGAAAGAAAGGGAACTTCAAGTAGAATGACAAGCAAGTTATCACTCCCGCGAAGAAGCTCAAAGCTGGACCAAACTTGAAACTGAGTGCTTACACGTCAAAGGAAATGGTCACTGGAAGCGGAAATGCCCTGAATATTTGGTGGATAAGAAGGATGGAAAAGTGAACAAGGGTGTATTTGATATACAGGTTATTGATGTGTGCCTTACTAGTGTTTATAGTAGCCCCTGAGTATTTGATACTTGTTCGGTTGCTAGGATTAGTAACTCGAAACAGGAGTTACAGAATAAACAGAGACTAGTTGAAGGGGGACGATGAGTGTGGGAAATAGTTCCAAGATTGATATGATCATCATCACACACTCCCTATACTTTCGGGATTAGTGTTCAACCTAAATAAATGTTATTTGGCATTTGCGTTGAGCATGAATATGATTTGATCATGTTTATTGCAATATGGTTATTCATTCAAAGTAAGAGAATAATTGTTGTTCTGTGTATATGAATAAAACCTTCAATGGTCATACACCCAATGAAAATAGTTTGTTGGATCTCGATCGTAGTGATACACATACTCATAATATTGATGCCAAAAGATGCAAAGTTAATAATGATAGTGCAACTTATTTGTGGCACTGCCGTTTGGGTCATATAGGTGTAAAGCGCATGAAGAAACTCCATAAAACATGGATTTTCGGAATCACTTGGTTATGAATCATTTGATGCTTGCGAACCGTGCCTTTTGGGCAAGATGACTAAAACTCCGTTCTCCAGAACAATGGAACGAGCTACTGACTTGTTGGAAATAATACATACTGATGTATGCAGACCAATGAGTATTAAGGCTCGTGGTGGGTATCGTTATTTTCTCACCTTCACAGATGATTTGAGCAGATATGGGTATATCTACTTGATGAAACATAAGTCTGAAATAGTTGAAAGGTTCAAAGAATTTTAGAGTGAAGTGGAAAATCATCATACTAAGAAAATAAAGTTTCTGCAATCTGATCGTGGAGATGAATATTTGAGTTACAAGTTTGGCCTTCAGTTAAAATAATGTGGAATAGTTTCACAAACTCATGCCACCTGGAACACCATAGCGTAACGGTGTGTCCGAACGTCATAACCGCACTTTATTGGATATGGTGCGATCTATGATGTATCTTACCGATTTACCACTATCGTTTTGGGATTATGCATTAGAGACAGCTTCATTCACTTTAAATAGGGCACCATCAAAATCCGTTGAGACGACACCGTATGAACTATGGTTTAGCAATAAACCTAAGCTGTCATTTCTTAAGGTTTGGAGTTGCAATGCTTATGTGAAAAAGTTTCAACCTGATAAGCTCGCACCCAAATCGGAGAAGTGCGTCTTCATAGAATACCCAAAGGAAACTGTTGGGTACACCTTCTATCACAGATCCGAAGGCAAGATATTCGTTGCTAAGATGGATCCTTTCTAGAGAAGGAGTTTCTCTCAAAAGAAGTGAGTGGGAGGAAAGTAGAGCTTGATAAGGTAATTGTACCGTCTCCCGAATTGGAAAGTAGTTCATCACAGAAACTAGTTCCAGTGACTTTTACACCAATTAGTGAGGAAGCTAATGATGATGATCATGAAACTTCAGATCAAGTTACTACCGAACCTCGTAGGTCTTCCAGAGTACGGTCCACACCAGAGTGGTACGGTAATCCTATTCTGGAAGTCATGTTACTAGACCATGATAAACCTACGAACTATGAGGAAGCGATGATGAGCCCAGATTCCACGAAATGGCTGGAGGCCATGAAATCTGAGATAGAATCCATGTATGAGAACAAAGTGTGGACTTTGGTGGACTTGCCCGATGATCGGCAAGCCATAGAAAATAAATGGATCTTCAAGAGGAAGACGGACGTTGATAGTAGTGTTACTATCTACAAAGCTCGACTTGTCACAAAAAGGTTTTTGACAAGTTCAAGGTGTTGACTACAATGAGATTTTCTCAACTGTAGCGATGCTTAAGTAAGTCCGAATCATGTTAGCAATTACCACATTTTATGAAATCTGGCAAATGGATGTCAAAACTGCATTCCTTAATGGTTTTCTTAAAGAAGAGTTGTATATGATGCAACCAGAAGGTTTTGTCAATCCTAAAGGTGCTAACAAAATATGCAAGCTCCAACAATCCATCTATGGACTGGTGCAAGCATCTCAGAGTTGGAATATATGTTTTGATAAGTTGATCAAAACATATAGTTTTATACGGACTTGCAGTGAAGCATGTATTTACAATAAAGTGAGCGGGAGCACTACAGCCTTTCTGATAAGTATATGTGAGTGACATATTGTTGATCAGAAATGATGTAGAATTTTTCTGGAAAGCATAAAGAAGTATTTGAAAGGAGTTCTTTAAAAGAAAGACCTCAGTAAAGCTACTTACATATTGAGCATCAAGATCGATTGAGATAGATCAAGACGCTTGATAAGATTTTCAATGAGTACATACCTTGACAAGATTTTGAAGTAGTTCAAAATGGAACAGTAAAAGAGAGAGTTCTTGCCTGTGTTGCAAAGGTATGAAATTGAGTAAGACTCAAATCCCAACCACGGCAGAAAATAGAAAGAGAATGAAAGTCATTCCCTATGCATCAGTCATAAGTTCTATAAAAGTATGCCATGCTATGGACCAGACCTATTGTATACTCTGCCCTGGTTTGGCAAGGGAGTACAATAGTGATCTAAGAGTAGATCACTGGACATTGATTAAAATTATCCTTAGTGGAATAAGGATATGTTTCTCGATTATGGAGGTGACAAAAGGTTCATCATAAAGGGTTACGTCGATACAAGTTTTGGCACTGATCCAGATGACTCTAAGTCTTAATCTGGATACATATTGAAAGTGGGAGCAATTAGCTAGAGTAGCTCCATGCAGAGCATTGTATACATAGAATATATTTGCAAAATACATACGGCTCTGAATGTGACAGACCCGTTGACTAAACTTCTCTCAGAAGCAAAACATGATCATACCTTAGTACTCTTTGGGTGTTAATCACATAGCGATGTGAACTAGATTATTGACTCTAGTAAACCCTTTGGGTGTTGATCACATGACGATGTGAACTATGGGTGTTAATCACATGGTGATGTGAACTATTGATATTAAATCACATGGTGATGTGAACTAGATTATTGACTCTAGTGCAAGTGGGAGACTGAAGGAAATATGCACTAGAGGCAATAATAAAGTTATTATTTATTTCCTTATATCATGATAAATGTTTATTATTCATGCTAGAATTGTATTAACCGGAAACATAATACATGTGTGAATACATAGACAACATAGTGTCACTAGTATGCCTCTACTTGACTAGCTCGTTAATCAAAGATGGTTAAGTTTCCTAACCATAGACATGAGTTGTCATTTGATTAACGGGATCACTTCATTAGGAGAATGATGTGATTGACTTGACCCATTCCGTTAGCTTATCACTCGATCGTATAGTATGTTGCTATTGCTTTCTTCTTGACTTATACATGTTCCTATGACTATGAGATTATGCAACTCCCGTTTACCGTAGGAACACTTTGTGTGCTACCAAACGTCACAACGTAACTGGGTGATTATAAAGGTGCTCTACAGGTGTCTCCGAAGGTACTTGTTGGGTTGGCGTATTTCGAGATTAGGATTTGTCACTCCGATTGTCAGAGAGGTATCTCTGGGCCCACTCGGTAATGCACATCACTATAAGCCTTGCAAGCAATGTAGCTAATGAGTTAGTTCCAGGATGATGTATTACGGAATGAGTAAAGAGACTTGCCAGTAACGAGATTGAACTAGGTATTGAGATACCGACGATTGAATCTCGAGCAAGTAACATACCGATGACAAAGGGAACAATGTATGTTGTTATGCGGTTTGACCAATAAAGATCTTCGTAGAATATGTGGGAGCCAATATGAGCATCTAGGTTCCGCTATTGGTTATTGACTGGAGACGTGTCTCGGTCATGTCTACATTGCTCTCGAACCCGTAGGGTCCGCACGCTTAAGGTTTCGATGACAGTTTTATTATGAGTTTATGAGTTTTGATGTACCGAAGGAGTTCGGAGTCCCGGATGAGATCGGGGACATGACGAGAAGTCTCGAAATGGTAGAGACGTAAAGATCGATATATTTGACGACTATATTCGGACTTCGGAAAGGTTCCGAGTGATCCGGGTATTTTTCGGAGTACCGGAGAGTTACGGGAATTCGCCAGGAGAAGTATTGGGCCTTATTGGGCCATACGGGAAAGAGAGAGGGGCTGCCTAGGGCAGGCCGCGCCCCCCCAAGGCTTAGTCCGAATTGGACTAGGGGGAGGGGCTGCGCCCCCTCCTTCCTTCCCTTCTCTCTTCCCTTTCCTTCTCTCCTACTCCTACTACATGGAAGGGCTCCTAGTTCTACTAGGAAAGGGGGAATCCTACTTCCGGTGGGATTAGGACTCCCCTAGGGCGCGCCATAGAGAGGGCCGGCCCTCCCCCTCCTCCACTCCTTTATATACGGGGGCAGGGGGCACCCCATAGACACAAAGTTGATCTTCGTGATTGTTTCTTAGGCGTGTGCGGTGCCCCCCTCCACCATATTCCACCTCGATCATATCTTAGCGGTGCTTAGGATAAACCTTCGCCAGTAGAACATCATCACCGTCACCACACCGTCGTGCTGATGGAACTCATCCCCGACACCCTTCTGGATCGGAGTCCGGGGATCGTCATCGAGCTGGACGTGTGCTGAACTCGGAGGTGCCATCCATTCGGTACTTGGATTGGTCGGATCATGAAGATGTACGACTACATCAACCGCGTTTTTCTAACGCTTCCGCTTTCGGTCTACGAGGGTACGTGGACAACGCTCTCCCCTCTCGTTGCTATACATCACCATGAGCTTGCGTGTGCGCAGGAAATTTTTTGAAATTACTACGTTCCCCAACAATGTTTCCTAGCCATAGACATGTGTTGTCATTTGATTAACGGGATCACATCATTAGAAGAATGATGTGATTGACTTGACCCATTCCGTTAGCTTAGCAATCGATCGTTTAGTATGTTGCTATTGCTTTCTTCATGACTTATACATGTTCCTATGACTATGAGATTATGCAACTCCCATTTACCGGAGGAACACTTTGTGTGCTACTAAACGTCACAACGTAACTGGGTGATTATAAAGGTGCTCTATAGGTGTCTCCAAAGGTACTTGTTGGGTTGGCGTATTTCGAGATTAGGATTTGTCACTCTGATTGTCGGAGAGGTATCTCTGGGCCCACTCGGTAATGCACATCACTTAAAGCCTTGCAAGCATTCCAACTAATGAGTTATTTGCGGGATGATGTATTATGGAACGAGTAAAGAGACTAGCCAGTAACAAGATTGAACTCGGTATTGAGATACCGACGATCGAATCTCGGGCAAGTAACATACCGATGACAAAGGGAACAACGTATGTTGTTATCCGGTTTGACCGATAAAGATCTTCGTAGAATATGTGGGAGCCAATATGGGCATCCAGGTCCCGCTGTTGGTTATTGACCGGAGACGTGTCTCGGTCATGTCTACATAGTTCTCGAACCCGTAGGGTCCGCACGCTTAATGTTTCGTTGACGATATAATATTATATGAGTTATGTATGTTGGTGACCGAATGTTGTTCGGGGTCCCGGATGAGATCACGGACTTGACGAAGAACTCCGGAATGGTCCGAAGATAAAGTTTAATATATGGGATAATAGTGTTTGATCTCCGGAAGGGTTTCAGAATTCACCGGAAGGGGTTCCGGATGTTTCCCGAAATGTTTGGGTACGAGAACACATTATTTGGGCCAAAGGGGAAAGACCACGAGGCTTTTGGAAAGTGCAAAAGGAAATTTTGCGGAGACCACAGGCTAGACGCCAGGAACCCCGGCGTCTAGGGGGTAGACGCCGGGAACCCTGGCGTCTAGCCCTGAAGTCCGTGTAGGACTCTTGCCTTTCGGGCAAAACCGACTTTGAGGAGGCTTTTACTCCAAGTTTCGACCCCAGGGCTCAACATATAAATAGAGGGGCAGGGCTAGCACCAAAGACACATCAAGAAACACCTAACCGTGTGCCGGCAACCCCGTCCCCTCTAGTTTATCCTCCGGCATAGTTTCCGTAGCGCTTAGGCGAAGCCCTGCGGAGATTGTTCTTCACCAACACCGTCACCACGCTGTCGTGCTGCCGGAACTCATCTACTACTTCGCCCGTCTTGCTGGATCGAGAAGGCGAGGACGTCATCGAGCTGAACGTGTGCAGAACTCGGAGGTGCCATGCGTTCGGTACTTGGATCGGCCGGATTGTGAAGACGTACGACTACATCAATCGCGTTGATAAACGCTTCCGCTTAGCGATCTTCAAGGGTATGAAGATACACTCCCCCTCTCGTTGCTATGCATCACCATGATCTTGCGTGTGCGTAGGATTTTTTTTAAATTACTACGTTCCCCAACAGTGGTATCATAGCCAGGTTTTATGCATAGATGGTATATGCACGAGTAGAACACAAGTGAGTTGTGGGCGATACAAGTCATACTGCTTACCAGCATGTCATACTTTGTTCAGCGGTATTGTTGGATGAAGCGGCCCGGACCGACATTACGCGTACGCTTACGCGAGACTGGTTCTACCGACGTGCTTTGCACACAGGTGGCTGGCGGGTGTCAGTTTCTCCAACTTTAGTTGAACCGAGTGTGGCTACGCCCGGTCCTTGAGAAGGTTAAAACAACACTAACTTGACGAACTATCATTGTGGTTTCGATGCGTAGGTAAGAACGGTTCTTGCTAAGCGCGTAGCAGCCACGTAAAACTTGCAACAACAAAATAGAGGACGTCTAACTTGTTTTTGCAGGGCATTTTGTGTTGTGATATGGTCAAGGCATAATACTATATTTTATTGTATGAGATGATCATGTTTTGTAACCGAGTTATCTACAACTGGCAGGAGCCATATGGTTGTCGCTTTATTGTATGCAATGAAATCGCCCTGTAATTGCTTTACTTTATCACTAAGCGGTAGCGATAGTCGTAGAAGCAATAGTTGGCGAGACGACAACGATGCTACGATGGAGATCAAGGTGTTGCGCTGGTGATGATGGTGATCATGACGGTGCTTCGGAGATGGAGATCACAAGAACAAGATGATGATGGCCATATCATATCACTTATATTGATTGCATGTGATGTTTATCTTTTATGCATCTTATCTTGCTTTGATTGACGGTAGCATTATAAGATGATCTCTCACTAAAATTTCAAGATAAAAGTGTTCTCCCTGAGTATGCACCGTTGCCAAAGTTCGTCGTGCCCAGACACCACGTGATGATCGGGTGTGATAAGCTCCACGTCCATCTACAACAGGTGCAAGCCAGTTTTGCACACGTAGAATACTCAGGTTAAACTTGACGAGCCTAGCATATGCAGATATGGCCTCGGAACACTGAGACCGAAAGGTCGAGCGTGAATCATATAGAAGATATGATCAACATAGTGATGTTCACCATTGAAAACTACTCCATTTCACGTGATGATCGGTTATGGTTTAGTTGATTTGGATCACGTGATCACTTAGAGGATTAGAGAGATGTCTATCTAAGTGGGAGTTCTTATGTAATATGATTAATTGAACTTAAATTTATCATGAACTTAGTCCTGGTAGAATTTTGCAAATTATGTTTTAGATCAGTAGCTCGCGTTGTTGCTTTCATATGTTTATTTTGATATGCACAGAAGAATTATGTCCTTGATGCACCGCTAGGTGATGGACCTATTGCAGGAGCAGATGCAGACGTTATGAACGTTTGGCTAGCTCATTATGATGACTACTTGATAGTTTAGTGCACCATGCTTAACGGCTTAGAATCGGGACTTCAAAGACGTTTTTGAACGTCATGGACCATATGAGATGTTCCAGGAATTGAAGTTAATATTTCAAGCAAATACCCGAGTTGAGAGATATGAAGTCTCCAACAAGTTCTATAGCTAAAAGATGGAGGAGAATTGCTCAACTAGTGAGCATGTGCTCAAATTGTCTGGGTACTACAATCGCTTGAATCAAGTGGGAGTTAATTTTCCAGATAAGATAGTGATTGACAGAGCTCTCTATTCACCATCACCAAGTTGCTAGAACTTCGTGATGAACTATAGTATGCAAGGGATGACGAAATTGATTCCAGAGCTCTTCGTGATGTTAAAATCGGCGAAGGTAGAAATCAAGAAAAACATCAAGTGTTGACGGTTGACAAGACCACTAGTTTCAAGAAAAAGGGTAAAGGGAGAAAGGTAACTTCAAGAAGAACAGCAAGTAAGTTGCTACTCAAGTGAAGAAGCCCAAGTCTGAACCTAAGCCTGAGACTAAGTGCTTCTACTTCAAAGGGACTTGTCACTGGAAGCGGAAACTACCCCAAGTTATTGGCGGATAAGAAGGATGACAAAGTGAAAAAAAGTATATTTGATATACATGTTATTGATGTGTATTTTACTAGTGTTTATAGCAACCCCTCGGTATTTGATACTGGTTCAGTTGCTAAGAGTAGTAACTCAAAACGGGAATTGCAGAATAAACAGAGACTAGTTGAGGGTGGAGTGACGATGCGTGTTGGAAGTGGTTCCAGGATTGATATGATCATCATCACACACTCCCTATACTTTCGAGATTAGTGTTAAACCTAAATAAATGTTATTTGGCGTTTGCGTTGAGCATGAATATGATTTGATCATGTTTATCGCGATACGATTATTCATCTAAGACAGAGAATAATTGTTGTTCTGTTTACATGAATAAAACATTCTATGGTCATACACCCAATGAAAATAGTTTGTTGGATCTCGATCATAGTGATACACATATTAATAATGTTGATGCCAAAAGATGCAAAGTTAATAATGATAGTGCAACTTATTTGTGGCACTGCCGTTTAGGTCATATCAGTGTAAAGCGCGTGAAGAAACTCCATAAGGATGGATTTTCAGAATCACTTGGTTATGAATCATTTGATGCTTGCGAACCGTGCCTTTTAGGCAAGATGACTAAAACTCCGTTCTCCGGAACAATGGAACGAGCTACTGACTTGTTGGAAATAATACATACCGATGTATGCAGTCCAATGAGTGTTGATGCTCGTGGCGGGTATCATTATTTTCTGACCTTCACAGATGATTTGAGCAGATATGTGTATATCTACTCAATGAAGCACAAGTCTGAAACATTTGAAAAGTCCAAACAACTTCAGAGTGAAGTGGAGAATCATCGTAACAAAAAAAATAAAGTTTCTACAATCTGATCGTAGAGAAGAATATTTGAGTTACAAGTTTGGCCTTCATTTTTAAAACAATGTGGAATAGTTTCACAGCTCACGCCACATAGAACAACACAGCATAATGGTGTGTCCGAACGTCGTAACCGTACTTTATTAGATATGGTGCGATCTATGATGTATCTTACCGATTTACCACTATCGTTTTGGGGTTATGCATTAGAGATAGCTGCATTCACTTTAATAGGGCACCATCTAAATCCGTTGAGACGACACCGTATGAACTATGGTTTAGCAGTAAACCTAAGTTGTCGTTTCTTAAAGTTTGGAGTTGTGATGCTTATGTGAAAAAGGTTTCAACCAGATAAGCTCGAACCCAAATCGGAGAAATGCGTCTTCATAGGATACCCAAAAGAGACTATTGGGTATACCTTCTATCACAGATCTGAGGGCAAGATTTTTGTTGCTAAGAATGGATCCTTTCTAGAGAAGGAGTTTCTCTCGAAAGAAGTGAGTGGGAGGAAAGTAGAGCTTGATAAGGTAATTTGTACCTTCTCCCAAATTGGAAAGTAGTTCATCACAGAAATCAGTTCCAGTGATTCCTACACCAATTAGTGAGGAAGCTAATGATGATGATCATGAAACTTTAGATTAAGTTACTACAAAACCTCGTAGGTCTTCCAAAGTACAGTCCGCACCAGAGTGGTATGGTAATCCTGTTCTGGAAGTCATGGTACTAGACCATGATGAACCTACGAACTATGAGGAAGCGATGATGAGCCCAGATTCCGCGAAATGGCTAGAGGCCATGAAATCTGAGATAGGATCCATGTATGAGAACAAAGTGTGGACTTTGGTGGACTTGCCCGGTGATCGGCAAGCCATAGAAAATAAATGGATCTTCAAGAGGAAGACGGACATTGATAGTAGTGTTACTATCTACAAAGCTTGACTTGTCGCAAAAAGGTTTTCGACAAGTTCAAGGTGTTGACTACAATGGGATTTTCTCAACTGTAGCGATGCTTAAGTCTGTCCGAATCATGTTGGCAATTGCCACATTTTATGAAATCTAGCAAATGGATGTCAAAACTGCATTCCTTAATGGTTTTCTTAAAGAAGAGTTGTATATGATGCAACTAGAAGGTTTTGTCAATCCTAAAGGTGCTAACAAAAATATGCAAGCTCCAGCGATCCATCTATGGACTGGTGCAAGCATCTCAGAGTTGGAATATACGCTTTGATAAGTTGATCAAAGCATATAGTTTTATATGGACTTGCAGTGAAGGCTGTATTTACAATAAAGTGAGTGGGAGCACTACAGCCTTTCTGATAAGTATATGTGAGTGACATATTGTTGATCAGAAATGATGTAGAATTTTTCTGGAAAGCATGAAGAAGTTTTTGGAAGGAGTTCTTTAAAATAAAGACCTCAATAAAGCTACTTACATATTGAGCATCAAGATCTATTGAAATAGATCAGGACGCTTGATAAGATTTTCAATGAGTACATACCTTGATAAGATTTTGAAGTAGTTCAAAATGGAACAGTCAAAGAAAGAGTTCTTGCCTGTACTGCAAAGGTGTGAAATTGAGTAAGACTCAAATCCCGACCACGGCAGAAAATAGAAAGAGAATGAAAGTCATTCCCTATGCCTCAGTCATAGGTTCTATAAAAGTATGGCATGCTATGGACCAGACCTATTGTATACTCTGCCCTGGTTTGGCAAGGGAGTACAATAGTGATCTAAGAGTAGATCACTGAACATTGGTCAAAACTATCCTTAGTGGAATAAGGATATGTTTCTCGATTATGGAGGTGACAAGAGGTTCGTCGTAAAGGGTTATGTCGATGCAAGTTTTGACACTAATCCAGATGACTCTAAGTCTGAATCTAGATACATATTAAAAGTGGGAGCAATTAGCTAGAGTAGCTCCGAGCAGAGCATTGTAGACATAGAATATTTGCAAAATACATACGGCTCTGAATGTGACAGACCCGTTGACTAAGCTTCACTCACGAGCAAAACATGATCACACCTTAGTACTCTTTGGGTGTTAATCACATAGCAATGTGAACTAGATTATTGACTCTAGTAAACCCTTTGGGTGTTGGTCACATGACGATGTGAACTATGGGTGTTAATCATATACAGATATGAATATTGGTGTTAAATCACATGGCGATGTGAACTAGATTATTGACTCTAGTGCAAGTGGGAGACTGAAGGAAATATGCCCTAGAGGCAATAATAAAGTTATTATTTATTTCCTTATTTCATGATAAATTTTTATTATTCATGCTAGAATTGTATTAACCGGAAACATAATACATGTGTGAATACATAGACAAACATAGTGTCACTAGTATGCCTCTACTTGACTAGCTCGTTGATCAAAGATGGTTATGTTTCCTAGCCATAGATATGTGTTGTCATTTGATTAACGGGATCACATCATTAGAAGAATGATGTGATTGACTTGAACCATTCCGTTAGCTTATCACTCGATCGTTTAGTATGTTGCTATTGCTTTCTTCATGACTTATACATGTTCCTATGACTATGAGATTATGCAACTCCCGTTTACCGGAGGAACACTTTGTGTGCTACCAAACATCACAACGTAAATGGGTGATTATAAAGGTGATCTACAGGTGTCTCCGAAGGTACTTGTTGGGTTGGCGTATTTCGAGATTAGGATTTGTCACTCCGATTGTCGGAGAGGTATCTCTGGGCCCACTCGGTAATGCACATGACTTAAAGCGTTGCAAGCATTGCAACTATTGAGTTAGTTGCAGGATGATGTATTATGGAACGAGTAAAGAGACTTTCCGGTAACGAGATTGAACTAGGTATTGAGATACCGATGATCGAATCTTGGGCAAGTAACATACCGATGACACAGGGAACAACGTATGTTGTTATCCAGTTTGACCGATAAATATCTTCGTAGAATATGTGGGAGCCAATATGGGCATCCAGGTCCCGCTATTGGTTATTGAGCGGAGACGTGTCTCGGTCATGTCTACATAGTTCTCGAACCCGTAGGGTCCGCATGCTTAACGTTTCGTTGACGATATAGTATTATATGAGTTATGTATGTTGGTGACCGAATGTTATTCGGAGTCCCGGATGAGATCACGGACATGACGAGGAACTCCGGAATGGTCCGGAGATAAATTTTAATATATGGGATAATAGTGTTTGATCTCTGGAAGGGTTCCGGAATTCACAGGAAGGGGTTCCGGATGTTTCCCGAAATGTTTGGGTACGAGAACACGTTATTTGGGCCAAAGGGGAAAGCCCACGAGGCTTTTGGAAAGTGCAAAAGGAAGTTTTGTGGAGACCACAGGCTAGACGCCAGGAACCCTGGCGTCTAGGGGGTAGACGCCGGGAACCCTGCCGTCTAGCCATGGAGTCCGTGTAGGACTCTTGCCTTTCGGGCAAAACCGACTTTGGGGAGGCTTTTACTCCAAGTTTCGACCCCAGGGCTCAACATATAAATAGAGGGGCAGGGCTAGCACCAAAGACACATCAAGAAACACCAAGCCATGTGCCGGCAACCCCGTCCCCTCTAGTTTATCCTCCGTCATAGTTTCCGTAGCACTTAGGCGAAGCCCTGCGGAGATTGTTCTTCATCAACACCGTCACCACGCCGTCGTGCTGCCGGAACTCATCTAGTACTTTGCCCGTCTTGCTGGATCGAGAAGGCGAGGACGTCATCGAGCTGAACATGTGTAGAACTCAAAGGTGCCGTGCGTTCGGTACTTGGATCGGTCAGATCGTGAAGACGTACGACTACATCAACCGCGTTGATAAACGCTTCCGCTTAGTGATCTTCAAGGGTATGAAGATACACTTCCCCTCTCGTTGCTATGCATCACCATGATCTTGCGTGTGCGCATGATTTTTTTTTTTGAAATTACTACGTTCCCCAACAGTTAACGGCCCGTCCGCTGTCGGAATGACGGCTGTCGGTGGGCCAATAAGTGAGAGCGAGCTCAGCCACTCGCTCATTCTCTTCCTCCTCGCTCGCTCTCACTCATCCTCATCCTCTCCCTCTCCCTGGTGCTCTGAGCTAGGTCAGCCTATCGCCATCGGCGCCGCGGCCATTGCTGCCGGTAGAAGTTGAGGATGCCATCCTGGTATGACGAGGAGAGCTCGGACGAGGACATCAACATGGTTTCAATGGATCCTCAGCTCTTTGTAAGTGCATAATGGTGGAACAGAGTTAGGGTTAGGGTTAGTTCATCCAAATTGGAGATTCCAAGTTGATTTTGGTTTGATTCGAAGTTTCTTTTGCAGGAAACCCCTGACAGTGTGGTGGAACCATCTTTCTGTGGTTCTTACACCGAATCTGAGCCAACGTGCATGGTGCATCATCAGAGGCCGAAGAAGATGGTGGCTTTTGAAGGTGCTTTGACTGGGAGGCGTTTCCTGGGTTGTCCTATGCAGCAAGTATTAAATCTTGAATGCTAACTTGTTTTGCTGGTGGAGATGTGTGATGTGTTTTGCTGCTGGAGATGTGTGGTGTAGCATGTGGTGCAGAGATGTGTGATGTGCAGAGATGTGTGCTATAGTTTAGAACTGAAACTTGAAAGTGCCCTACATATGCAAGCTATATGTGAAAGTAGATCTTTAGTTAAGTGAATTCAATACATGACGGAACCTGAGAACACCTACATGCAGATATCTTTAGTGTACTGTGAACTGAATGTATTAGTTAGGTGTTTACTGAATATAGTTGTTAACTGAAAAAGAACAGAGTTAAATGAATTTATATCTACTGCTAAATATAGCTGTTAACTGAATTTATCTCTGATGCTAAGTCAGGTGCTGTGTGCTTACTATGAAAGAATTATGTTTGCACAATTCAGGGAGCATATTGATGTAAACAAAGAGTTTCCGTTAAATGAAATGACTTTATGACTTTAGTTATCTGTACTAAGTTTGTTACTAAGTGCTTTGTGCTTAATTATAAATAATTGCTTTTGTAGGATGTAGGTGTGAACTGTGGGGTTGTGGAGTGGGTGGATGGTCCTTGGCCAGAGATTCTACAAAGGTGCCTATCCAGGATTTGGGACATGTACCATGAGCAGAACTTGGGGAGGGTGAATGACAAACAAGCCCATGAGAAAGAGGTGGCCAAGCTATAGAAGGAAATTGATTTCCTGTCAAACAACTACAACCAGTTGGTGGAAGATGTATCCAAGCTATTTGACTATCAAGATGGCAAGATGTCTCATGACATGGACTATACCAGTCAGGCAATCAATGAACTAAATGAGAAGAAGAAACAACTTGAGGATCAGGCAAGGATTGAGTTAAGTATGGAAAAGCTGAAGCTTGCCAAGGAGCGAAGGTGCATTCTTCAAAGCCAAGCAGATATCACTCAGAACATGAGGAAGGCCATGAAGGAAGTGGAGGGGGACATGGACCTACTTAAGCACGAGAAGAAGAAATTGGAGTATCTGATTGCTGATCTGCTCAATGCTGGGCATGCCAGAAAAGATAAGCCGGAGAGGATCAGGGCAATTATGAATGAGTGAAGTGGTTGGTGTGTGGGTTAAGTAATTAGTAGGCCTATATATATAGCTGGCTTTGGAATGTCATGCATGTTAGGTGTATATTTTGGGAAAGTTTCATGTGCTTTCATAATGGTATGAGGGAGGGAGGTACTGTCAGGGCCGGGCCTACAGTGGTGCAAGAAGTGCGGCCCGCACAGGGCCCAGAAATGTGGGGGGGGGGGGCCCAAATTCTTACATATACCTAGTATTAAGAAAAACTTATGCGTTTTGGGCTGCTGGGCGCTGGAGTGGACTGGACTACTGGAGTCGAAGCGACGAGGGCATCGGAGAGTATCGAGCGAGCTACCAGCGCTGAACCGGAATCGGGGATCGATCTCCTCCAGTCCTCCTACTCGTCGATGTCTCGATCGCTACATCCTACAGGAAAGGTCCTTTGATGATCCAAGGTGTTCACTTCGCGTGTGTTGGAGTCTGACTACTCGTCCCTGGATCCGATTGATCCAAGGTGTGCTGGAGTCTGATCCCTCGGTCAAAGGTGTTCTGTCCTGGAGACTGGAGTCTGATCCCTCGCCCCTCGGTCCCTGGATCGATTGGATCACAGCACGACCGGCCGCTGCCGCCATTGACTTCCTTGCCTCCTCCGTCCTCTCTCAAATTTGGATTGATCGGTGACCGACTCTAGCCTCTTGCCAGGTGTTTAGCAAGTCCTTTTCGATTAACTTCGGTTTCTACTCATAATTCCTAATTTTTTAATTAATTAACTAATAACTATTGGCAGGGATCTTCACTGGATCTTCACTTCGTTAGAGATTGCTTCTTACTTCTCGGTTAAAGATCACAGGACCCAGAATTAGGTGAGTTAGACGGTTCGTCTAAATGGAAAACATTGATGCATGATATCCAATTGATATATGCTACCGTGTAACTTTAATGTTATTTTATTCATCTTCTTTATCTTCTTATATAAGACATTATATTATATACATACAATTTTTTCTGCGATATATATAGTTGCTTGTTAATTCATTTTTTTTTGTAACATAGGGCCCCATATTTTTAGTTTCGCACAGGGCCCCGGATTTTGCTGGCCCGGCCCTGGGTACTGTTATGGTTTAAGAACTAGTTGGTTTTATCTATGATGTAATGACTGTTATGTTAAGACCTACTATGCTAAGTGAGTACTCATGCTAAGTTAAGTACTCCAACTATGATGTACAACCGCCGTTCCGACAGCGGACGGGCCGTTAACGGCCGTCAACGCGCGGCGGCCGTCCGTTCGCCAGCGTGGCAACTGATTCGCGGGCCCAACCGGTCAGATTCGGGGTTAGCGCGGGCGAAGCGAGCGCTTTCGCGACTTGGTAGCTTTTTGCCACGGTTTAGGACAAATTTGATAGTTTTTCGCACAAAAACGTAGAGTGGTAGTTTTTCGTCACGTTTCCATCAATTGTGGCAGTTTTTGGTTAAATACTCAAGAGAGGGAGTACTAAGATAGTACAGTACAAGGTAGAGTGGAGCACATTTTAATAGATTCGATAAGACTCTACGACAAAAGGTTGTGAATCTCGATGATGTGCACTGTTAATTTTTTTTATTATATTTAATAAATGAATAATACTCCCAGGCGGGATCACCATCTTGAAGTTCTAACAACTAGTGGATGGATTCCTCCATACGAGACTCTGTATCCTTCCCGGCCGTGAAGCTTTCCGGTCCAGATCCGCTGCATTCCATCCCCTCTGCCACTTGTCTTCCCTCTCCTGGAGCTGCAGGTTTGTGCGAGGTGGAGCTGCTCCAGGAGACGACCAACGGGACGGAAGAGATAAGCTGCCGGTCGCCAGCAAAGCCGCCGGCTGGTCGCTACCCTGCTCGGCCAGATCCGCTCCATACCCTTCCTTCATTCAGGTTCCTCATCTGCCATACAGGTTCGTCCCATACAAATCGTACCAACACCTTTGCCTTAACTACGAGCTTCACAAGTAGGAGTTTTCTAGCGTCATTGTTCGTTTTATTTCTCATTTGTATTTTTCGCGATTCGGGAAAGCTGGTAATGGTTTGTATGGAGTTGACCCTTTTCTTACAGATTTAGCCACTGTTTTCCACTGTCGTGCATCGACAATCAGTGCCTTATACACAAGTCAAAGTCTACATCGCTGTTTTATCTCTAATCTCTCATTTAGATGTGAACTAGTGCGAGTTATTGCATAGTGTACCCCAGAGGCCCAGAGCCCCAGGCTAGGTACAATGGGGGATGATCTTTGAATCCCCAAACACAAATCCAACTCCAAACGGTGATACTCCTGTAATCCACGAGCTCACCACCGTCTGCTCCCGCACACACCTTCCTCCGCCAAGCCAGGCTGTCTCCTGGTCAAGGATGAATGGTTCGGGCGGCGGCCGGGGAAGAGGAAGATTTTTTTTAAGTGGAATATATTAATATCGTGAAGGTATTAATTACACCCAACCTTTACAACAATAAGAAGTCACAACTGCACATTCAAAAAAAAGTCACAACGGCATCTAAAATGCACACAGCCCAAAAAAAATAGTTTTAGCCTCGTCACAGTGATCAACTCCTCTCAGCAGCAGCACACAAAACCAGCACCAAAGACGTCATCCTAAAAAATATAAAAGGTCTTCAAAAGTGACGCCTTCAAGAAGGAAACATAATAGAGGAGGACTGATCATGCAGATCGTTGCCGTGATGCGACAAGAGCATAATTAAGGACCACCACCACACCACTGCCTCCACCACACCGACGCCATCTCCGCCATGATGGAGGACACCGGCTATCGTTGCTACAGCCTGCGACTCCAGTTGCCAGATCTGACAGAATCAGCACGAGCCGCCCCGGGATCACGCGCTGCCGGCCCGCCCCGCCACACAGCCGCCATCGCGTCCACGCGCCGCACATGTCGGCCAACAGGTTGTGCATCGGATCCCTTCGGCATTTTTACTGCGCTCTCATTATTCCATGGGAGGTGCCAGGGGCGAGGCGAAGGTCTAAAAAGTTTCAGTTTTTTTGGATTCTTTTTTTACTTTTTGAATGGCAACTTTAGTTGTAAAAAATGTCAGGACGGGATTGCTTCGTGTCATGCGTGTGGCACTTATCATTTCGGTTCTTTTTTTCCCTTTCATGTTTTGGACTCCCTCCATTCCCTTGAATAAAGTGCCCACATTCTCTCAAATCCAACTTTGACTGTAAATTACAGCAATAATATATATTTTGGTGACTTAAAAGTTATAACATTGAAAAGTTCTTTCGGATATGATTCCGATGGTATTACTTTGATCGCATATAACCTACATTTGGTTGGTCTAAGTTTTGGTCAAAGTTGATTTTTAAAATGTCGTGCGCACCTTACTCATTGGAATGGAGGGAATACAAGGTATGCTCTCTGCTAATCATCTGAAACATTGTCTGTGTCACTAGAGATATAAGATACCATGGCATTAGCGAACAAGTTTGAACGGGCGAGTGCAACGGCAAGGAAGTTTACACTCGAGTATTTGGAACAAATTACAAATAATTTTTCTGAGGAGCACGTCATTGGTCGTGGTGCTTATGGAGTAGTTTACAAGGTATACTCATATGCTCATTACTTAGATCTTGTAATATCAAATGATACATAGCTGCAAGGACTAATGTATTTTTGTAACAGGGAGTACTGGAAAACGGTGAAGTGATTGCTCTCAAAAAGCTCTGTTGGAGGCCGGATACTAACGACACGGAATTTAGCACTGAGTTTAATAACCTTATGCGGGTCCAACATCCAAATATTACTCGGTTGGTTGGCTACTGCTATCACCAAGGACATGAACTCATTGAGCACAAAGGTGAATATATTTTTCCCCATGTGGAAGAAAGAGTTCTCTGCTTCGAATACTTGAAGGGTGGAAGCCTTGACAAGAAAATTTCTGGTATGGTGCTACTCCACTCAGACTGTTATTTTGCATGTAAAGAAAAATAATCCATGATATTTTCTAAAAAGAAATGATCCATGAAAAATGTACCTCTTAGATATCCCTTAATCTACGTCTTGGTAATACACCTGTTTACTTCCGCAGATGAATCATGCGGACTTGATTGGCACACACGTTTCAAAATTATTAACGGAGTTTCCCTGGGTTTGCATTATCTTCATAATGGCTCCAAAGATTCTATTTACCATCTTGACTTGAAGCCTGCTAATATACTGCTGGACAAGAACATGGTTCCGAAAATTGGAGATTTTGGCTTGTCAAGACTCTTCCCTTCAGCACAAACCATTATCACAAACAAAAATATTGGAACACGGTAAGTGGATACCTCATGATAAATAATCAACTTCTGTGTTTTTAACTATAGAAATAATTATATTGCATATATACCATGCAGTGGATACATGCCACCAGAATACATTGACAAAGGTGAAATTACATCAAAGCATGATGTATTCAGTCTGGGTGTCATAATCATACCGATAATGGCAGGAGATGAGGGTTACTTCAAAAGCGCACATATGTCTTCACAGGAATTTCTTGAGCTTGTATGGAAGATATCTTTGTATCATGAACAAAAATACTTTTTCACAAATATAATAATCATGTTGTGCCTTACTTTACGTCCTACCTTTTGCCATTGTGTTCCAACATTGCAGGTACATGAAAACTGGAGAAAACGGCTGCAGGCAACAATGTTGTCACATACATCAGATCAAATTGAGACATGCATCAAAATAGCATTAAGGTGTGTGGAGGTTGATCGTAATAAAAGGCCTACCATTGCCGAGATTGTTAATGAACTAAACAAGGTTGGTACCAGAGAAGAGTTTACCTAGTTTAGTGAGTTGTAAGCCAAGATTTACATGGCATAACCAAACGTCATCCTCTAATTAACCACTAACTTCCTACTCATGATAAATGTTAACCCTTTTAATTTCATTTCGCCTTTGAAGTTCTTGTTTACCTACTCCTTGAAGTTCAGCCACTATAAATTGTTGTTTCTCTTGTAGGGACTAATAAGCTGACAAGTAGCCAAAAGTTTGATAATTGCTCCATCTGCTTGTTAATAGATATGGTGGCTTAAACAGCGCACTACTTTTCATTTGAATATGTTAGTCCAACAATACAATCATTATATCAGGCATATATTTTTATGACAAATCTAGTGGTGTTATCTCCATGCTTACACTTGAACTATATTTAATATATAGTTCCTAGATATAAAGAAAAGTTTTGTAGGTCTCAACATTTCTTGAGAAAAAGGAAACCTCTC
>LT934122.1:33735536-33757610 GCA_900231445.1 Triticum turgidum subsp. durum
CACAAGTGTTTGGCTAATATCTTTCATATTTTTTCTACTAGGCGCATGTTCACCGGCTGTACGCAACACACCCATGCGCAATTGCAACCATGGCAACATTTACATAACTCCTGCCGATCTGAGTTTTTATTATTATTAGCATCTGCACGGGTTGTATACGACATACACATGCGCATCTGCAAGTGCCAAACTAATACTCAAATCGGCAGGTATGGACTCTCTATGTAATCCCTGCTTTAGAGTAGAGACATGTCAAAATCAGTGTAGTAACTCATGGGCATCTAAGTATTTTAGAAAAGAGCACCAGTTGTTTTCACGCATCTTGTGACAACTGCTTTATACTCCCTCCGTCCGAAAATAAGTGTCGGACGAAAGGGAGTAATAGACAAATGTCAAAATCGTTGCAGTAACACGTGGACATCTAAGATTTTAAAATAGGGCATAGGGCACCCGTTCTTTCATGCATTTTCCGACCAGCCGCTAATCAGAGAAACGTTGTTCAAGTATGTCCCAAAAACGAAATGTTGTTCAGTAGAACTAATATTTTCTGCTGTCGGGTTTGTCAGTCTCGCATATATTACAATAAAACTTCGACCAATAATTTAGTCAGCAGAATATGAGTTATATGTCACAAAAATTATACGATTGAGAACTTATTTTGAACTTGAATCAAACGGTGTTTTTCGTGTGACATAGAAATATTTTTTGTTGACTAAATTAATGGTCAAAGTTTTCATTAAAATGTGTGAGACTTATAAACACAAAGAGAGGGAGTAAACTTTTTCAGGAGTATAAATTGACCAGTGTAAGGCTGACCATAGTAGGAAATAATTTAGACTAATAACATGCCTATGTACAACCTTCGATGGTATCATGTAACATTTACTTAGATGTGGAATCATTAGATGTGGAATAACTTCAGCGGTAACATAAGATTCAACTCAGCAAATTTGCTAATGTAGCAATGATTTAATGAGAAGAGAGATAGCAAGATGAGTTTATAACTTAATAAATGAAGTGTTATATGACGTCACACATATGTTACTTTCCACTATATGCGTAATAATAGACTAGTCTATGTTACTTCCTAGTACTATATGGATAATCTAAAGCATTGAACTTGTCATATTGCAGGTCCCCGACCAAATTATTGTTAAGCCTTTACAACGGCGTTGGCTATCATCCTGGCGCGACCAAATTATTGTTAAGCTCAGTGACCTAGCTGGACTAGCAGTAGTATTAGCAGCCTTATTACGCCCACTAGCAGTAGCATTAGCAGTCTACTTAGTAGCACGAATAGTCATAAGCTCAGTCGCCTACTTGGTCGTAAGCTCAGTCGCCTACTTGGTAGCACGAATAGTCATAAGCTCAGTCGCCAACTTGGTAGCGCGAATAGCGCTAAGCTCAGCCGGATGCTTCATATCGGGTTTAATTGTGTGTTTCATTCTGACAAGACTCGAAGCCGCCACCTACTTGGGTTCAGTAGTTCAGAGAATAGGTCACAGAACACTCCCATACGCCGAAAAAGCCGTATTGGGATGCTTCGTATTGGGTTTAGTTGTGAATTTCCCAAACGCCTACTTCGTATTGGGTTTGGTTGTGGGTTTTGGTTGTACCGAACATTGGGTTACATTCCCAGCAACCTACTTCTTATTGGGTTTAGTTGTGCGTTCCATTCCGAGAACACTCCCAACCGCCTACTTCATATTGGGTTTTGTTGTGAGCTTCATTCTGACAGCAGTCGCTTCCACAACCTACTTGGGTTCTGTAGTTGAGAGAGCACGACGGCAGATAATAGTCCCATACCCCAAAACAATCGTATTGGGATGCTTCTTGTTGGGTTCGGTTGTGAGTTTCCCAAACGCCTACTGCGTATTGGGTTTGGTTGTGGGTTTGTGTTCTATCAAACATTGGGTTGCACTCCCAACAACCTACTTCTTATTGGGTTTAGTTGTGGGTTCATTTCTGACAACACTCCCAACCGCCTACTTCATATTAGATTTAGTTGCGAGTTTCATTCTATTGTATTGGGTAACATCCAGTTATGTCGGCTTTAAAAGCTGGCCCAGCGTGCTACAAAATTAGAGCAGGCATGCGGCTGCGGTGCGCCCTGGGTCATAGCCCAGCCCATCTGAGGAACGTGTATGTCTTGTGCTTTTAGTTTCTTCTCTTTTTTCCATCTTCATTGAATCAGCTGTAGAGATTTTGAAACAGTTTGAATATCTGGCAAATGCTGCATGGCCTGTACTTTTAATATATTATTTTGAGCAATTCTGAATTAGAACTTTATTATTTTATTGGTAGAGATTTTTTTTCAAGAATAGATTACAGTGGCCGTTACAAAAGTGGCACTCTGCCAGATTAGAAAGAAGGAAAGAATGGCGACAGATAAGAGTGGGTGTACTTTTGTACAACCTCCGCGGCATCACAACCGTAGAGACGGCACGCCAAGGCGCGTAGGTGCCTTCAACATGTATATGAGCACATGAAGATATATGAAGGCTTAGGAACCCCGTGTCACCCCGGCTAGTACGACTCAGGCGATGCCCAAACCCTAGCTGTCGGAGGCGCGATCTCCTTCCTTCCCTCCCCCCGTTGCCGCCTGGGGTTGCTGTCGTGCTAAGCCTAGGGCCAATGGCGATAGCGGGTGACTCCCTCTCTCCCGCGTCATACGGGTGGTGGGGGGCCCCTAAAGGCGTGGTGGGGATGGCTGCGGTAGGCGGCGACGCAGCGGCTGGCCCTGCCTCGAGCAGACGCAGCTGCGGGCGCGACGGCCGGCACAGCCTCGAGCGATGCATTAGCTACGGGTGTGGCAGCCGGCCCTAATTCGGGTGGAAGATATTGATAACTGATGGCCGCGAAGTTAACAAGAAGGATGCATGTTTCAAAATTTCATTTACCTCTATTTTAAAAACTTGAGCTCTGCCACCTCTGCAAATCATTGTTTTCCTCTGCGAAGGGACTATCTATTTACTTTTATGTTGTGTCATCACCTTCTCAAATAAGCGCCAGAATCTAAGAGCACTGCTATCATGCATATGCATTGTGTGTAGCTAATGTTGGGTGCATCATGAGTGGATCTTTTCTACCATGAATTATAATGTTTAGTCGCTGCTTGAACTTTGGAGGTGCTCTGCATTTATATTTTACGATTTCAGAAAGGGCTAGCGAGATGCCACTATTGTCATATTGTATCATGGTTGTTTTGACAAAGTGTTATTGTTTGAGATGTTTTATTATTGCTCGCTAGTTGATTATGTCATTGATATGAGTTAATATAATTTTTAAGAGTTATTGTCGACATGATTAGCTATAATCTTTGCTGACAACCTGGGTGTTGTTTAAGCTTATTTATGAAAATAAGAGCAAAAGAGTTTGTAAAAGTTTTTTTTCACTTTCAGTTTATCAACTGAATTGCTTAAGAGTATATCCAACGGCTGTGCCAAAAGACGCGTGGCGCTGTAAAATGCACATTTAGAGCGCGGGGCAAGTTTTCGCGTGCTCCAGCGGCGGCGGGAAACAACCACGCACGGTAAACGTTTGCCCGCGCGGGGGAGAATGCTGGCGGCCGCGCGGTAGATTTGGCGCGCCGCTTCATGCGCGCCTATAAAATGCGGCGCTCCACACACGCTCCACCACACTACCACGCGCCCATTTTCCCCGCCTCCTCGTCGCTTCCACCGCTTTCACGCCGCTTCGTCACCGCTTCAGCGCCCCGTCACCACCGCGCCACCATGCCGCCGCGCAGCCGAGGATTGTCGGGCTACCGCGGCGTCCATGATAATCCCCAAGTGCAAGGAATCATCGTAGCACTTTCCAAAGGTGGAAGTGATATGTATGGAGTGTCGAACCCACAAGGAGCTAAAGATAAGATCAATATTCTCTCCAGCCCTATCTGCCACTGATACGACTCTGCGTGCACCGAACGTGTGCTTCCAACTAGCAACGACAAATAAACTATGTTGTGGGTATGAAGAGGATAACTTTGTAGGATATCGGAGAGCTAAATCATAAAAGTAGGTGCTGTTATCATAAAGTTAGAATATAATACTAAAGATTATAAATAGCGAGTGTGGAATAATGGTGGATCGGTGTGCAGAATTGTCCTAGGCAATTGTTAACAAGACCGGTAATCACTATTGCAGTTTCATATGAGGGAGAGGCATAAGCTAACATACTTTTTCTAATTGGATCATATGCATTTATGATTGGAACTCTAGCAAGCATGGCATTAAAGCATCAAGTCCTCTTTATTCCCATAAGCAACAATCCCTCTTACTCGGGTTTGTGTTTCAGTCACTCACCAACCCAGTATAAGCGAATCATGAACGTATTGCAACACCCTACAGTGGGAACCCCTCACGCTTGCGTGACACGGAGGGCGCCATAGGACAACACCAAAGTAAAACATACAACTCATACCAATCTAGATCATCAATCAACCCAAAGACAAAAGATATCTACTCAAAACATCATAGGATGGCAACACATCACTGGATCATAATATGTGGCATGAAGCAACATGTTCAAGTAGGGATTACAGCGGGGTGCGGAAGAGTGGACCGCGTAAAAGAGATGAGGATGGTGATGATGATGATGATGTTGATGAAGACGATCACCGGGGCGATGATTCCCCTCCGATGGCACTCCGGCGCCACCGGAAGAGAGGAGGAGAGGTTCTCCCCCTTGTGCTTCCTCCTCCATGGCCTCCACCTTCTGATCATTGGCCTTCATTGTGATGAAGACCCCTCCGGGATGCTCCTCCATGGCCACCGGTGATAATGGCCCCCTCCGGCAGGGTGCCGAAGAGGGCCCCGATTGGTTTTTCGTGGCTACAGAGGCTTGTGGCAGCGGAACTTCTGATCTAATCTCCGTTTTGGAAGTTTTAGGGTACGTAGGTATATATGGGTGAAGGGGGTACGTCGGAGGAGCTACGGGGGCCCCACGAGGTAGGGGGGCGCGCCCCCACCCTCGTGGGCAGCCCGTATCTCCCCTGACGTGCACTCCAAGTTCCCTGGGTTGCTTTCCTTCCAAAAATAACTTCTCCAGTTGATTTCGTTCCGTTTTGACTCCGTCTGATATTCCTTTTCCTTGAAACACTGAAATAGTCATAAAACAGCAAATCTGGGCTGGGCCTCCGGTTAATAGGTTAGTCCCAAAAATAATATAAAAGTGAATAATAAAGCCCAATATTGCCCGAAACAGTAGATAATATAGCATGGAGCAATCAAATGATAATATAGATACGTTGGAGACGTATCAGGCATCCCCAAGCTTAATTCCTGCTTGTCCTCGAGTAGGTAAATGATAAAAAGATAATTTTTGATGCGGAGTGCTAGTAAGTGCTTAAGTTTGATCAATGATAATTCCAATCACTTTTTCTAGCATCAATATGTGTCATAATAGCAACTTATCTCATAAAACTTTTCATGATCAAGTAACAATCTATTCACAATGTCAAGCATGGTTCAGAAACTTCACTGAGAACTAACAAACTATAATCTCAGTCATTGAAGAAATTGTAATTTATCATAACATCAAAAAGAGTCAAGAATAGAGCTTTTCAGCAAGTCCACATACTCAACTATCATATAGTCTTCTACAATTGCTAACACTCACGCAATACTTGTGGTTATGGAGTTTCAGCCGGACACTGAGAAAGATATGGGCTTATTGTGTTGCCTCCCAACATATTCACCTTTAGGTGATGTCGAAAATAATAGCCCATGCTAACTTACATCCAATTGGATATATATATATATATATCATGATCTTTCAAACACAATGAGCTTGCCAAAGGATAAAATGAAAAAGGGAATGGTGAAGATCACCTTGACTCAAACATAAAGTAAAATATAGGCCCTTCGCAGAGGGAAGCAGAGGTTGTCATGCGCGTTTAGGGTTGATGCATAAAATCTTAATGCAAAAGAACGTCACTTTACATTGCCCCTTATATGTGGGCCTTTATTATGCAGTCCGTTGCTTTTATTACGTCCACAACAAGTTCGTACAAAGCTTATTTCTCTGCACTAATAAGTCATGCATATTTAGAGAGCAATTTTTATTGCTTGCACCGATGACAACTTACTTGAAGGATCTTACTCAATCCATAGGTAGACTTGGTGGAATCTCATGGCAAAATTGGTTTAAGGGTATTTGAAAGCACAAGTAGTATTTCTACTTGGTGCTGAGAATTTGGCTAGCATGAGGGGGAAAGGCAAGGTCAACATGTTTGGAAGGTCAATGACAATATACTTTAACTGAGATGTCGGAAAACATAAACCATTACGTTGTCTACCTTGTCCAACGTCAACTCTTTTAGCATGTCATACTTAATGAGTGCTTCGCAATCATAAAAGATGTCTAAGATAATATATTTGTATGTGAACCTCTCTTTCCTTATTACTTCCTATTAATTGCAACGATGACCAAAACTACGTTTGCTAATTCTGAACAACTTTTATGCCTCATACTTTCTATGTGTGAAGTCATCACTAACCATGTTATAAGCATATGAAACATAAAAATTCAGATTTATGACATTCAATTTATTCCCCTATTTACTCATAGGATATACATGAAGCACGAGAGTAAATGACAAACTACTCCAAAAGATATGAGTGAAGGACACTGAGTAGGCAAATAATTAACTAGCCATGGGAGGGTTCCTTTTCTATTCAAAATTTCAGATCCAATGGTTTTATTCAAACAGCAAGTAAAACAAAATAAAATGACATTGCAAGGATAGCACAACTCATGTGAAGAAGCAAAAACTTAGGTTCAACCAATACTAACCGATAGTTGTCGAAGAGGAAAGGTGGGATGCCTAACGGGGCATCCCCAAGCTTGAATGCTTGAGACTTCTTGAAATATTTATCTTGGGGTGCCATGGGCATCCCCAAGCTTGAACTTTTGTGTCCTCTTAATTCATCTCATATCACGGTTTCTCTTTTTACCAAAAGCTTCATCCACAACAAACTCAACAAGAACTCGTGAGATGGGTTAGTATAAACCAATGCAAAACCTTATCATTTTCTACTGTAACAAATCACTAGAAATTTTATTCAACATTGCATACTAAATGCCTCTGCATATTTAATACTCCTATCCTCAAATAGAATCATTAAACAAGCAAACATATGTAAACAATGCAAACATAACAGCAACCTGTCAAAACAGTACAGCCTGTAAAGAATGCAAGAGTACCAATACTTCCCTAACTCCAAAAATTATGAGAGAAAATTACCACTGTAGTATATTTATCATAGCTCATTATGCAAAAAGTTTCAACATTATATCATGCTCTGACGTTTCTAGGGAATTTTTGCAACATCGGTAAACTTTCTGTTTTCAAACAGCAACATGTATACTGGCAAAATAAGCATGGTAAAGGCTATCCTTGACATTTTTATTGAAACTAAAGATGCAAAACATTATTCTAAATAACAGCAAGCAATACCAACAAAATAAAATGACGCTCCAAGTAAAACACATATCATGTGACGAATAAAAATATAGCTTCGAGTAAGATGCACCGATAGTTTTGAAGACGAAAGAGGGGATGCCTTCCGGGGCATCCCCAAGCTTAGGTGCTTGAGTCTTCCTTGAATATTACCTTGGGGTGCCTTGGGCATCCCCAAGCTTAGGGTCTTTGCACTCCTTATTCTCCTCATATCGATATCTCACCCAAAACTTGAAAACTTCAATCACACAAAACTTAGCCAAACTTCGTGAGATAGGTTAGTATGATAAAGAGCAAACCATTCACTTTGGTACTGACAAAGACAAGGTTCATAATTGTTTTCACACAATGCCTACTGTACCATATGATTTCTACAACTTATATTGAGAAATATAAGTCATAGAAACTAGAAAACAAGCAAACTATGCAATGAAAACAGAATCTGTCAGAAACAGAACAGTCTGTAATGATCTGAACAATAACCATACTTCTGCTACTCTAAAAATTATGAAATAAGTTGAGGGACGTGAGGAATTTGTCTATTAATCTTCTGCAAAAAGAATCAACTCAAAAGCACTCTTCTGTAAAAATTGACATCTATTCTCGTGAGCGGAAAGTTTCTGTTTTTTACAGCAAGATCACTTTAACCTTCACCCAAGTCTTCCCAAAGGTCTTACTTGGCACTTTATTGAAACAAAAGATATAAAACATGATTACTACAGTATCTTAATCATGTAAACACACAAAAATAGTAAGGATAGATATTGGGTTGTCTCCCAACAAGCGCTTTTCTTTAATGCCTTTTAGCTAGGCACGATGATTTCAATGATGCTCACTTTAAAGATAGGGATTGAAACACAAAGAGAGCATCTTGAAGAATATGACCAGCATATTTGAATCTAACACACTTCCTATGCCTAGGGATTTTTGTGAGTACACAATTTATAAGAACAACAATCAACTAGCATAGGAAGGCAAAACAAGCATAACTTTCAAAACTTTAAGCGCATAGGGAGGAAACTTAATATTATTGCAACTCCTACAAGCATGTATTCCTCCCTCGTAATAATTTTCAGAGGCATCATGGATAACAACTTTGTTCTCATACTCAATTGGAACCTCTTCCGAAATAGTGGAATCATTACTAACTAAAGTTGACACTCTTCCAAATCCACTTTCATAAATATCACACTAAGATTAAGTATCTTCCAAAATAGTGGGATCACTAATTCCTAAAGTTGACACTCTTCCAAACCCACTTTAAATGATAGTATTATTCATACTCCAAAAGGTATAGGTGAAGTTCACGGAGCATTCTACAACTAACCAATATCCAAGCTCAAAATGTATAAGTGAAGCACATGATGCAATCTATAAAACCATACTCAAAAGATTTAAGTGAAGCACAAAGAGCAATTCTATAAGATCATACTTAAAAGATTTAAGTGAAGCACATGAAGTATTCTATAAATCAGTAAAGGGATATCTCGTGCTAGCATGGTTCTAGAAGAAAAAGAAAAACACAAAGGACACAAATCATGTGAACAAAACAAAACCCGAGGTATACCGATAATTGTTGAAGAAGAAAGATGGGATGCCAACCGGGGCATCCCCAAGCTTAGATGCTTGAGTATCCCTTGGGAATATTTACTTGGGGTGCCTTGGGCATCCCCAAGCTTGAACTCTTGCCTCTCTTTATCCTTCTCATATTGATAACTCCTCGACCTTCGGACACTTCATCCACACAAAACTTTAACAAAAACTTTAGGTACTGTGATGAACTCATTCTTTATTTGCATTGATGTTAAATCTATTGTATTCCAACTTCTCTATGGTTCATACCTTCCGATACTAGTCATAGATTCATCAAAATAAGCAAACAACACACGCAAAACAGAATCTGTTAAAAACAGAACAGTCTGTAGTAATATGGAAGTTTGCCAAACTTCTGTAACTCCTAAAATTATAAACCAAATTTTACAATTTGAACAATTTGTACAGAAGTAATGTGCAAAAATAATCAGAACCATTTGACTTTCCAGTTAAAAAATGTAAATTCGTGCACTACAGCCAAAGTTTCTGTTTTTGTTCTGCACATAGTAAGCAAGCAATCTTATCATCCTAACACCAAGGCTTGGAACATTATTTTTATAATACAATGAATATATAAAAGGGGATAATTATTTACAGAGAAACTTCCATGAAAAATTCTACATTGTTTCCGTGAGCATGAGCACAAGTGCTCAAGGTCGACCCTCACTTCTTCAATGCAAAACCTTCCAACCACTTCTCTTTTTGAAAAACTTTTTAGGCATGAGAGGCAAGTAATAATATATTTTTTGTATTTTCATTTTTTAAATTTTTTTGTATGTTTCACCCACAACTAAACAGAAACAAAAAGGAAAAACAAAATCTACTTAGTGAAGGAAGCAAACAAGCACACACGAGAACATCAACCCCACGCTATTGCTCCCCGGCAACGGCGCCAGAAAAGAGCTGATAATCCCGAAGTGCAAGGAATCATCGTAGCACTTTCCAAAGGTGGAAGTGATAAGTATGGAGTGTCGAACCCACAAGGAGCTAAAGGTAAGATCAATATTCTCTCAAGCCCTATCTGCCACTGATACGACTCTACGTGCACCGAACGTTTGCTTCCAACTAGCAACGAGAAATAAACTACGTTGTGGGTATGAAGAGGATAACTTTGTATGATATCGGAGAGCTAAAACATAAAAGTAGGTGTGGTTATCATAAAGTTAGAATGTAATACTAAAGATTATAAATAGCGAGTGTGGAATAGTGGTGGATCGGTGTGCGGAATTGTCCTAGGCAATTGTTAACAAGACCGGTAATCACTATTGCAGTTTCATATGAGGGAGAGGCATAAGCTAACATACTTTCTCTACATGGATCATATGCACTTATGATTGGAACTCTAGCAAGCATCCGCAACTACTAAAGATCATTAAGGTAAAACCCAACAATAGCATTAAAGCATCAAGTCATCTTTATTCCCATATGCAACAATCCCTCTTACTCGGGTTTGTGTTTCACTCACTCACCAACCCACTATAAGCGAATCATGAACGTATTGCAACACCGTACAACAGGAACCCCTCACGCTTGTGCAACACGGAGGGCACCATAGGACAGCACCAAAGTAAAACATACAACTCATACCAATCTAGATCATCAATCAACCCAAAGACAAAAGATATCTACTCAAAACATCATAGGATGGCAACACATCATTGGATCATAATATGTGGCATAAAGCACCATGTTCAAGTAGGGATTACAGGGGGGTGCGGGAGAGTGGACCGCGTAAAAGAGATACGGATGATGATGATGATGGTGATGTTGATGAAGACGATCACCGTGGCGATGATTCCCCTCCTGATGGCACTCCGGCGCCACCGGAAGAGAGGAGGAGAGGTTCCCCCCCTTGTTCTTCCTCCTCCATGGCCTCCACCTTCTGGTCCTTGGCCTTCATGGTGATGAAGACCCCTCCGAGATGCTCCTCCATGGCCACCGGTGATAATGGCCCCCTCCGGCAGGGTGCCGAAGAGGGCCCCGATTGGTTTTTCATGGCTACAGAGGCTTGCGGCGGCGGAACTTCTGATCTAATCTCCGTTCTGGAAGTTTTAGGGTATGTAGGTATATATGAGTGAAGGGGGTACGTCGGAGGAGCTACGGGGGCCCCACGAGGTAGGGGGCGCGCCCCCCATCCTCGTGGGCAGCCCATATCTCCCCTGACATGCACTCCAAGTTCCCTGGGTTGCTTTTCTTCCAAAAATAACTTCTCCAGTTGATTTCGTTCCGTTTTGACTCCGTCTGATATTCCTTTTCCTCGAAACACTAAAATAGGCATAAAACAGCAAATCTGGGCTGGGCTCCGGTTAATAGGTTAGTCCCAAAAATAATATAAAATTGGATAATAAAGCCCAATATTGGCCAAAACAGTAGATAATATAGCATGAAGCAATCAAAAATTATAGATACGTTGGAGACGTATCAGTCCGCGAGCGGCCCTCCGGCGCCTAATACACTGAGATCCTGTCTGGCGACGTCCGCCTCGGCCTCGGCACGTTCGAGACCGTGCACGAGGCCGCCCGTGCGTACGACGCGGCGGCGTGGCGCCTAGGGAGGCCTCGCGCGCAGTTGAGCTTCGACGACGTCTACACGCGCGAGCTGGCGCAGCGCGTCGCTCCTCCGCCTTGTTTGATTACAGACTAGGACCATGAGGAGCATCATCGGCGGCAGCGCCGCCTCCTCATCACCGAGGAGGAAGAGCAAGCCATGGCGGAGAGGCGCCAGCGCCATCCGGAAGACGTCGCCACCGAGAATGCCTTCTGGGCAGAGAGGACGGCAAGGCGCCGCGCGGAGCATTCCGACAGGCGTAGGCGCAAGGCACTGGCCATATCGCAGTGCGATATCATCGAGGCAGGCGGGACGTCGGTCTTCTCACCCAACGATGACCGTTGGGATGACATGTGACTCGATACCTCGGCCAACACCACCGAGGATCATGATGATGATGACGACTAGGAGTAGGTTCTAGTTGCACTGTAGTTTTATCTGCACCATAGTTTTTTTTATCTACTTGCACCGTAGTTCTTTATCTATCTATGCTATGAACCATGTAAAATATCTTTGTATCGTTTTTTATCTATGCTATGAACCACGTATCATTTTATTTGTATGAACAAAATATGTGTGCACCAAAAAAATGTTTGTGCGAGAGCGCGCGCGCTGCGCCAAACCTTGCGATGGCCGCGACGCAAACCAGTTTTTAGCGCGCCGCACGTTGGGCGGCTGCTGGAGATGCTCTAAGGACAAACAAAGATTTAAGTTTGGGGGAGTTGATACGTCTCCGCCGTATCTACTTTTCTTAACACTTTTCCTCTTGTTTTGGACTCTAATTTGCATGATTTGAATGAAACTAATCCGGACTGACGCTGTTTTCAGTAGAACTACCATGGTGTTGTTTTTGTGTAGAAATAAAAGTTCTTGGAATGAAATGAAACTTTGCGAGGATTTTTTATACAATAAAAAGATAACTTCTGAAGCCAAGAACAACCGGAGGGGGCACCTGGGTGGGCACAACCAACAAGGGCGTGCCGCCCCCTCCAGGCGCGCCTAGGTGGGTTGTCCCCACCTTGTGATCCCGCAGACCCTGAAACCAACGCTATAAAATCCAATTTTTCAGAAAAAACAGGGAGAAAGAATTATCACGTTTCACGAGACGGAGCCGTTGCCGTCTCCTGTTCTTCATCGGGAGGCCAGATTTGGAGTCCGTTTGGGGCTCCGGAGAGGGGGGTCTTCGATCTTCGTCATCACCAACCCTTCTCCAATGCCAATTCCATGATGCTCCCCATCTGGAGTGAGTAATTCCTTCATAGGCTCGCTGGTCGACGAGGAGTTGGATGGGATTCATCATGTGATCGAGTTAGTTTTGTTAGGGCTTGATCCCTAGTATCCATTATGTTTTGAGATTGATGTTGCTATGACTTTGTCGTGCTTAATAGTGTTCACCTTGAGCCCGGGTGCCATGATTTTAGATCTGAACTGTCTATGTTATCACCATTATACCTATGTTCTAGATCCGATCTTGCGAGATATCGTCACCTACTACGTGTTATGATCCGGCAACCCTAGAGTGACAATAGTCGGGACCACTCCCGGTGATGACCGTAGTTTGAGGAGTTCATGTATTCACCGTGTGCTAATGCTTTTTCCGGTTCTCTATTAAAAGGAGGCCTTTATATCCCTTAGTTTTCAATAGGACCCCGATGCCATGGGAGGGTAAGACAGAAGATGCCATATAAGTTCTTTCCATAAGCACGTATGACTATTTACGGAACAAGTGCCTACTTTATATTTATGAACTGTAGCTAGTGCCGTATCGTCCTAGGTTATGGCTGTCTCATGATGAATATCATCCAATGAATCGCCGTTCCAATGCCTATGGTTTTTCTACATACTGATCTTGTTAAGTTACTACTCCTAACGTTACTATTGCACTTGCTACAAAACTACTGCTATCACTGTTACCGTTACTATTACTGTTGCTACTACTATTAAAACTATCATATTATCTTGCTACTGATCACCTTGCTGCAGATAATTAATCTCCAGGTGTGGTTGAATTGACAACTCAGCTGCTAATATTTACAAATATTTTTTGGCTCCCGTTGTGTCGAATCTATAAATTTGATTGAAATGCGAGCACTGATAACCCACAAGTATAGGGGATCACAACAGTTTTCGAGGGTGCGTCTCGGCCGACGGCTTCAACTGCCCCGGCGTGTACCGCCACGAGGACGTCGTCGACTTCACCACATTGCCGCCACTGAACGGTCCCTTGCATGTGCGCCGGCTGATACGTCTCCAGCGTACCTACTTTTCCAAACACTTTTGCCCTTATTTTGGACTCTAACTTGCATGATTTGAATGAAACTAGCCCGGACTGACGTTATTTTCAGCAAAATTGTCATGGTGTTATCTTTGTGCAGAAACAAAAGTTCTCGGAATGACCTGAAACTCCAGGGAGATTATGTTTGGAAAATATAAAAAATACTGGCGAAAGAATCAAGGCCAGAGGGCCCACACCCTGTCCACGTGGATGGGGGGCGCGCCCCCCTGCCTCGTGGGCCTCATGGATGTCCACCGACCTCAACTCCAACTCTATATATTTGCTTTCGCGGAGAAAAAAAATCAGAAATAAGGTTTCATCGCGTTTTACGATACGGAGCCGCCGCCGAGCCCTAATCTCTCTCGGAAGAGCTGATCTGAGTTCTCGATCCGTGGTATCCTCGGCGTAGAAATTAACCAATCTTAGCAGGGTTAGACAATATTCTTCCTTATATACACTTGGTATCCGTGGTGTCCTCGGCGTTAGCAGGGTTGACAATATCTTCCTTATATAGGTAAAAAAGAAAGGAGATAGCATGCACCAGCCGGGAATCGAACCCGGGTCTGTACCGTGGCAGGGTACTATTCTACCACTAGACCACTGGTGCCATTTGATGAGCTGTAATTCGAGAGACTCTACTAATCGCAATCAGTTGGACTGCCTCTTTGATTGCATCTTAGCTTACTGTCGTTTACTCGTTTGCTTCATACTTCCATTCTTTGTCCTTCTTCCTGTCTTCGCCAATGAAAAAGGCAACCGTCATACAAGCGCCATGTTGCATCGGAAAGAACTCATCTGTCCCGTCTTACTCATATGTCATGTGTGGTCTTCAGGCAGTAGAAGCAAGGGATCACCTCTGTTTCAGCTGACAGTTTGCTAAGTACTCCTAACACTGCTCTGGCGCATTAATCTGGGACATGATTTTGTGGATAAGGTTTCAAACTCTTAAGCAAGCAATCAATAATCCTTTTTATGTATCAGGACAGCAGGACACGAGGGACCACATGCATCTTCAAAGGGTTAATCTGCAGATGCAGGAAAGTGTTCAAAGGTGAGCTCAACCTACTCTTCCATAGAGCATTTGGCTTACCAACTTCATGTAAAACAGATGTATGTAAAATAATATATGTGTGACGAAACAGGTATTCAGGTCCTCAACATACTTTTTGAGCCACTTCTTCCTTGCCATCTTGGTCCATTTTCTCTCCCAGTTCAGTACTGAAACATCCTATTGCTACTCTCACTCTCAGCAGTGGCAAATTTCAGACGACCATCCACTGGACTTGTACTAATAAAATCGCTAGCTGAATCTTGATTACTTTGCAAATGTGTGGGATGCAGTGTGACAAGTCGTGTCGGATGAAGGCAGCAAATCGGCCTCGACGAGAAACCAAGGCAAGCATGTGATCCATGGACCGGTAGGTGTTGGATAAAAGCTTGAGCTGTGAAGCAAAATCTTTTGAGCGATGGACCTCCTGGAACAGCCGAACAGGTGTAGATATATGTATGGATCCTGCATGTGGTCAGTTGGCTTCTGTTACCTTCGGTTATTTTTGCAGTGAATACTAGTGCAGCTAAAAATGAAGTGGGTGCATCTTATTTTACTGCCACTACTAATACTAATACTGTAAGCTGAACCATACATAGTTTCAGATGTGTGGTTAAGGAGGGAGATTTGTTGGTTAAGCAGTTCAAACGAAAAAAAAATATTTTGTGTAGTCTGTCAGATAACCTCTAAGCCACCCTGCACCAATGTGTACCAGGCAGGAACGATCCTCTACAGCCGTCGGATGGCACCCATCAGGTGAATCCAGGCCGTTAATCACGCTCTGGCACAGAGGACAGAATGCATCAACCAGACTGAAGTGCTTGCCTCCTTATTTGTAAAGGATACAGCGGTACGAGCCTATAGAACAGATCATGTTCAAGTAAGGTCGTGCTACAACAACCCCCGCCTCACCTTATAAACTGGTCCAGTGTCGCTTGAACTAGCGAGCTGGGACTAATTAGTGAGTAGACATGCAGTGCTACATGCAGTGCTAAGCCTCCTCTGGCAGAGCTTGGAAGAAGGGTTGTGGCCCATGTAGGTGGGCACGAGCAAAGCCCAGCCCACCAGAGAAATGTTCAGCTCTAAAGATTTTGAACTTATTTAAATATCTGACATGCTGCATAGTACATTTTTTTTTTTGAAAAGGGGGGATCCCCGGCCTCTGCATCAGAACTGCTGCATAGTACATAATTTTGAACAATGCTTATTGCAATATATTTTTCATGACACCTAGTTTTTTTTGTTTTCTTTAGTTTTTATGCCAAATGAAATTAGAGCCGGCTATTACAAAGTGCGGACACACTGCTAGGTTAGAGAGAAGAGAAAAGAAACGCAAGAACAAAACAGGAGGGAAAACTGGGTGTGTTGTAACTCCGGAACATCATATACGGAACATACACCTGCTTGCTGAAGTACTTTTGTTACATTTACTACATCCTTTGCTGACTCAGCTGTTCAAAAGTAAGTACTACAGAAGATCGAAAAGAACACGTGAATCGTTTTCCTCCTGTCCCTGGCGGCTGGAACCCTAGCTGCCGCCAGGAGACCCAATCTTTCAGCGCCGTCCTCCGGCGGCTCCCCTCCGCCGGCGACCTCGGTCATCGGTGGTGAGGGGGGTCGCTGGATCCACGCATGTGGATCGATTTTACTCCCTCGTAGTTTAGATTTTTAGGCTATTCATCGTCTTTGTTTCGGCGGCGACGATGACAGCGCTGAATAAAGATTCTTCGGATCCTTCCTTGACAAGGCCATTGGTCCTATGGTTGGGGATGCTCTATTCATAGGTTAACCGTCGTAGATTTTTTTCGTCACCTCCCCCACTTCATCGGTTTATTTTCACTTCACCCTCTCACACAACGAAAAAAACTGAACGGATCAGAAGTTTCCATACTGACGTAAATTATTTAGTAATGTCTTTATGTAAAAGAATCAATCACAATCAATCTCTAAATATCAAATCTAAATTAGTTAATCTTCATAATGATTGTTTCCTTTCGAATCACGTCCATAACTTTCCTTCCTTGTTTGGTCAGAAACTGTTTGGTAGCAGAGATTAGGAAGCTTCCTGTGAGTGTAGTAATAGGAAGTATTCTTTTTCTTGATGATTCATTTCCATGCATGATCATAGTAAATTAGGCCAACATTCACCACTATTTATCAACGTCATCAATCGTATCCATTCCTACCAGTTTTAAGGGAATCTGCTCGCTATGTCTTTTTTAAGGGGATCCGCTCGCTAAGTCGTCGTCGCACGTTATTTTCACAAACAATCTCTACTCCTAATGAAGCAGTTGGTAGCCTCGTACGGTTTATTTTTGTCCTCCTCCCACGTCCACTGGTTCTTTTTCTCTCCACTCTTTCCTTGCAAACCAATAATTTCGTAACATACAAAAGATCACGAATCTATCTTTCCTTACCCGAACCAATCGCGCCCTACATCAGTGCATTTCTTTATTAAGAAAACTAACACGTAAATCTTAAGGCATTGTAAACAAATCCCGTTATGGACCTAATTAATTTATTATGGAATCTATACGTGGTCGCATTGGTTCTTTTTCTCTCCACTCTTTCCTTGCAAACCACTAATTTCCTAACATACAAAAGATCACGAATCTATCTTTCCTTACCCGAATCAATCGATCCCTACATCAGTGCATTTCTTTATTAAGAAAACTAACACGTAAATCTTAACGCATTGTAAAGAATTCCCGTTATGGACCTAATTAATTTATTATGGAATCTGTACGTGGTCGCATCTCTCCCCTCATGAAAAAATCGCATCCATCTCCCGTTAAAAAGGAAAAGAGAACATGAACGATCAATCCCACACCATGCATCTCAGTAGCAAAAAATCGCCCCCGCCTCTGCTACTGCGCCTCGCCGTGTGCCCGGCTCGACCCATGCCTCGCCTGCATGGCTGGACGCCGACGTCTCCACCGCCACGTACAAGAAAACGGTGGGCAGAACCATCCATTCAAATCGCACACCCCCACCCTTCTCCGCAGTCCCTAGCCCCGCATCACCCTATCGCTTTCTTGCCTCTCTTTCCCCTCGATATAGATGGTGCCGAGCGGCGGCCTTGAGCACCGGCAGTGCCTCCCTCTCTATCTTTGCTGCGTCGAGAGATGGGCTGAGGCTATCGTCGGTTCGCCGCCCACGATTGGGCCGCCTCCGGTTGTCGCGCACCACCGGCTCCACCTAACGTGCCCGACCCTCTCCGCTTTCGACCTTCCGGCGACCACATCCCTCCGCGCCTCCATCCATCATCCACAAGGCCACTCCCTGCACCCACCCTCCTAAATTCTTCATACCGGCGGACAATCACCGAAGATCCAAGTTGGCCCGATATCAATTTTCTTACATGCTTTCTTTATCAGTCGGTGATGGGAATGGGTTCCAATTTCTCTCTCTGACTGTGTATTCGCAGGCAATAAGCGCTTCTACATGCATCCTCCTGTCGGTCCCTAAAGTACCAAGGTAAATGGTTGATGTGGCGTTTGTCTAGGATGATATATGTTGGCTCTGTTCCGGTTCATCCGAGCAGTTCCGGTACATCGTGCATTTATCTTGCCAGTAATGTTCTGTGATGCTCTGATGCACTTTGGGAATTGTTTATCTTGTCTTCGGTGCAGAACATTTTTTTATTAATGCATGAGAAGAATCCTTGTTACTACCTTGAACCTGTTTTATAATCCATATTGTTATGCACTAGCGCGTGTGCGTGTGAAATAGATGGATTATGGTCCTGTACCCAATAAAATGGATATGTGTGTGTTAGAGAGAGAAAGAGAGGAAGAGGGGGAGAGAGAGTGAGGAGGAGGAAGGGAGAGTGTGTGTGTGAGAATTTGATGGTAAAAAGGTCGCCAATGTCACTTGATATGTATGAGAATATTAAATGTAATATTAACATAATTGATATTGAACTCTTAAATTTAATGTGGCCCTGTTGCAACGCACGGGTGTTCTTCTAGTACCTCCTAGGATAACACCTCCGACCTACCTTAGATTGACTGGGTAGATAAGCAACATCTATGCAGCCTCTCCCACTTGGCATCATGCCAAAACCCCACGTTCCTGACAAAAATTATCCAAACACAGCTCCAAACACTTATCCAGATCACCTTCGTCCTCACCAATAATGGTCAGAAGACTTTCTTCTGGCTTGACACCTGGTTACTGCCAACCTCTCTAGCCACTGCTTTCCCGAGCCTCTATTCCCACTCTACAAATTTCTTTATCCCAGTGGTACATATCATGCGAGACGGGATACAGGCAAACCTCTCGAACAGGATAACCTGGCCGCCTCGCGCGAGCTAGATGCTCTTTGCTTGTTGTTGCAGGATGTACAATTGACTATTGGCCAGGATGAACGGTTCCTGCTGCATGGACAAAGCTACTCCTCAAAAGCCGCATATAAGATCCTGATGCATGAAGAGTTGGAGGATGATCATGCTGATCTCATCTGGAGATCAAGAGCGCCGCACAAGCTTAAGCTGTTTGCATGGCTCCTGTTTCGTGGCAGACTAAACACTAGAGCAAATCTGTCCTACAAAGACATGTCTGACTCCGCTAACTGCCCGCGATGTGCTGCTCTTTCTGAAGATACTTCTCACTTGTTCATCGGCTGCCCGCGAGCTGTGCAGATTTGGGCACAATTAGGACTCCCCACAACGCCCAGGTTCCAGGACCTCTGGCTGGTTCAGCCCCCGCATGAGCTGGACTGCAGGGTGTGGCCGGAAGTGCTCTTGGTAGTGCTATGGAGAATTTGGGACTCCCACAATGATGCTGTCTTCCGTTCTGAAGATCACTCTTCTCGTTTTACCGCTCAGAACATTGTATCTGACTTTGAGCTTTTTTCGTTTCGCCTGAGAGATCATGCTGACAAGGTAGCTGCCAGGTCTTGGCTTAGCTACCTTACCACACGGCTTGCCATCCCTCTGTAATCTGTAATCTGTCACTGCTGGGCCCCTGCTGGCAGTTTGAGTAATATATATATAGGTGGGGATCCTCTCCCCCGGTGATTCCTCAAAAAAAAAAACTATTTGCTGCAACTTCCATTCCACGACGCTCATGTTGTCCCCTGCATGGAGCACGGTGATCCTAGGTACTCAGACCGGCAAGCCGAAGCAACTGAGGCATGCAAAAACTGCCAGCCTGAACATGGTTTCAAACTGAACCCACTTTGCAACATGGTTTCAATAAGATGAAGCCAAGATGAGCAGAGGCAGTACCAAAAACAGAACCAGTAGCAAGGATTAATTTCCCAACCAACCTTATGAATGGTTGAACATGTGGAACCAGCCTTATGAACAAGATCCATGTCTTGGAACACAAAATCCCAACCAAAGAAGGAAACGACCCCCACGCCGCTCAGCTTGGACGACTCGGGGGAGACAATGCGCGCCGCCGGTAGGCACCCCCCCCCTCGCACTACCTCCCCTCCGCCGCTGCCGCTGGCCTCGCCGGCGGTGGTGACGGGCCCTACCTCCGAAGGCGGCACGGGGTGAACTCGTGGTGGACGGTTGGCGGTCGTCGTCAAGGTGGCGGCTGCCGTCGATCTCGGGGATGGGGGGCGCTGCGTGCGCTCGTGGAGCAGGAAGGCGTCGTGGTAGCGATGTGCCTCTCACCGGCGTCTGGTCGCGGCGTTCGTGGGCGCTCGCCCTCCAGCGACGGATCTGGCCGTGGATCCGGCGGGGGTGGTTGGGGTTGGCCTGGTGCGTGCGACCATGGGCACACGGCGTGTGGTCGTCGTACTTGGCGTCCTCCCCGGCATGGAGATCCCTACGCTGCTGGTGGCTGCTGCATCTTCCCCAGTGGTGCGGTCGTCAGATCCGGAGTTGGCGCGAGTGGTGGTCCGACCGCTGCCTGACCTTCTAGGGTATGGTTGTGTGCGCCTTGGGCAGGTTGGATTCGCTTCGATCCGGCCTGCGGTGGTTTGAATCTGACCATGTGCGGCGGCGGGGTGGCCATGGTCGTTTGTGGTGGTGCAGATCAGCTAACCACCTCACTCGACCGGTCTTCGGGAGTGTATCAGATCAACTTTGGGCGAAAGCCTTGCTCCATCTGGAGCCGGCGGCGGCGACGCCCGTGGGCGCTGCTAACCTCCTTGGAGGCATCGTTGTATTTGTTGTCTGCACCCTCCATGTCGAGACCCCGGGGGAAACCCATAGTCCAGGTCCTCCTCTACGGATGATGGCGGCGCAACCAGCGTCACGACCCTTCTTGAAGGCGTCATCTTTGGGGTCAATATGGTTGTCGTGTGGGTGTTGCTTGTTGAAGGAATGTTGGTGGTGGTGGTGCGGCCGGTTGGGGTCGACGGTGGTCTGTGTTGCTACAGCCCTGTTTCCTATGTGTTCGTCTTCAGTGGTGTTCCTTGGTTTCGGCCATGTTGCTGTGCATGTTCAAGTACCTCCCTTGGTGGCCATTGTGGTGCGGTGAGCCTAGTGCTCTTGGTGTCGTTCGGGTTCATCTTTGCTCTCCGATGACGCAAGATGCCTCCCCAACTTGCTAATCGTTCCGGATTCTCGTGACGGAGCCCCCAATCAAGGTTCGTGTTATCACTCGTTGGTTGTGGTTGCTCCTGAGTTGTGTCGTGAGGTTCGGTTTGCACGCCGGTGTGGTGCGTTAGGTTGCTTGCTTAGTCTTGGTATTGTGATCCCTTCACGACACCCCACATATACTTGTACCTCCTGTGGTGTTAGTCCTTCGGTCTGCTAGCTAGGTCGGGCCTTGTCTTGGGCGTCCTTTTTCCTCATCTTTTGTAACTCTGTTAGTTGTACGGTTTTCGGCCCGGTTTCCCTCATAAACGGGGTCAACTTGTTTAGGTTTTTGACCCGGTTTCCCTTATAAATTGGATCAGCCAAAGCTTAAGGGGTGACTCTTGGCTTTGGCAGCTTTTTGAGCAATATATTCAGGTGGGATCCCCCCCCCCCCGTGACCGTTCAAAAAAAAAAGAATCCCAACCAAAGAATGGCAGGAGATGCAAAGCTATGTGCAGCCAACCTTGAATATGAAAGCCCTGGCATTAATCTTGGATATGATTTTTTGTACCATTTTGTTACAAAGTCTTAAGCCAGGAAGCAATAAGCTTTCTTTGTTTAGAGAGCAACACACTCTTGTCTCCTTGAGCACCTGACTTACCAGGACAGG
>LT934122.1:33757704-33768685 GCA_900231445.1 Triticum turgidum subsp. durum
AACCAACCGAGACAGCAAACGATAGGTACTGGGGCGGAAGCAGCACAGTCACGCCCAAAAAAAATGATAAAGAAAATGAAAGAGAAACAAATGCCGACAACGGCAGATCGACAAAAAATGAAGAAGCCTCGTGGCCGTTGCAACCACCGAAGATGGCCCACCCAGCTCCGAGCCTCCGAAGCGTCGGTACCAAACAACACCTCCAAGAAGGGATGCGACGATGACAACGCTGCTGCCAAGGGTTTCCCCCGGTACGCGGTGAGGAGAGAGGAAGGGTAGCCCCGCCCTCCAGCAAGGTCCGGCGGCACCCTCATGCGCCATCGCGTCGGTGTCGGTCAAGCCAACACGGATTTCTCCCTATCCCAACCTTCACCTCAGGCACTCCGGAGCTTGCCACCAAACCGACCACCACCCTGCGCCAACCCGGACATGAAGCTTCCCATGTTGTCTCACCACGGCACCGCGAAGCATGGCCTGCACAGTGAAGAAGAGGAGCCGGGACTAGGGCAGCAGCATCGTCGGCACGCGGGAGGGCCCACCTCCACCGTCGATGACGGTAGCTGACCGGACGCAATAGCAGGAACATACCAGGCCCGTGGCCGCACAGGCCCGGCCGGGATCTCCGAGGCCCGTAAAGTTCCCGCCTTCGCGCTGCAGCCGGCACGCCGTCGGCGCCTCCGCCCCTGTCCAAGCCGCTCCCCTGCCTCCCCGCACAGAGAGCCGCCAAGTGGAAGCACCACCACCACGAGCACCGCCGGCCACCACCACTAGGTCGCCGGACCGCCACCGGCCGAGCCGCACCACCGCCGCACGCCCGCGACGGAGAGGAACCATCTCAGCCGCCGGGAGCCCGAAGCCGGACCCCAGCTGCCGCCCACACCACCCGCGGCCCGCGCCGCCTGGCCAGATCCGCCGCCGAATCACGCCCACGCACGCCCCACCAGGCAGCCGCCGCGCCACCACGAGGCACCAGCGGGGCCAACACGCCGGCACCACCAGGAGCTCCCGGATCCGCGCCGTCGAGCCCCGCCACAGCCCGACGCCTCCTGCAGCCCGCCGTCCCACGCCGGCCAGGAGCTCCGCGAGGAGGAGATGGAGCGACCCCGCCGCCGCCCACGCCGACCGGGCTTCGCCCGGCGGCACCCCTAGGCGGCGGTGAGGGAGGAGGAGGCCGGAGGAGGAAAGGCTGGGGGCGGAGCTAGGTTTCCCCCGGCCCGCTCGTGGGAGCGGCGGCGGGGGTGGGGGGATTTCTGAATTCCAAAAAGGAAGGCCGTCTAGCTCCGAATTCCACAGCTGAATTGCTACGGATGAATGCATATCATATCATCAGGGACCAAAAAGACTGAAACCCACTCTGCAACATGGTTTCAAACAGGCTAAGTTTTTTCAAACAGGCTAAGTTAGACGGTACTAAAGTCGTGAAGGAAGCACCTTTCAGCTCGTCGGGTTCGTCAAAGCCTTGCATAGCTAATGAACTAGGGGCAAAAAAAAACAGGATGCACCAGCCGGGGTACTATTCTACCACTAGACCACTGGTGCCTTTTGATGAGTGTTAAATCGAGGTGACCGAACTAATCTGATTAGTAGGTCTGCCTCTTCGATTGTAGGTTCTACAGAAATCAGTCTTTGTACACATTTTCCTTCCTGAGAATACTTGTTCAGCCACTAGTTCCTTGCCATCCTGCTCAATTTTCTCTCCCTCTTCAGTAGTGAAACATCATCTTATTACTACTCTCACTCTCAGTAGTGGCAAATTTCAGACGATCAACCACTGGACTTGTAGTAAGAGATTCGCTAGCTGAGTCTTGGTTACTCTGCATGCACACGTGTCGGATCAAGGCGGCAAATCGGCCTCAATGAAAAACCAAGTTAAGCATGTGAACCATGGGCCGGTGGGTGTTTGCATAAAAGCTTTGAGCTGTGAAGCAAAAACTTTGAGCGATCGAAAGCTTGAGATGTGTGATTAAGGAGGAAGATTTGTTGGTTAAACAAGTTGATGAAAATGTACCAGTTTCCAAGATCCATTGTGGCATTTGTAGAACTGAATCATGCATAGTTTCCAAGAGAATCGGTTGCCACAAGGTAAAAAGTTGATGCAAAAAACAAAAGATTTTGTGTAGTCTGTCAGACAACCTTTGAGCCACCCTGCACCGGTGTTGTTAACTGGACAGGAACGATCCTCTACAGCCGTGTCGGATGGCACCCATCAGGTGAATCCAGACCGTTAATCACACTCTGGCCCAGAGGTTAGAATGCATCAACCAGACTAAAGTGCTTGCCTCCTTATTGGTAAAGGATGCAGCGGTACGAGCCTATAGAACAGATCCTGTTCAAGTAAGGTCATGCTACAGACAGCCGCGTTCGCCTTATAAACCACTTCAGTGTTGTCTAAACTAGCGAGGTGGGACTAATTGCAGCGGCATGCAGCAGCGCCTCCTCACTCCTCACTTCCTCAGCGAGAGGCTGAGCGTGCGAGCCTGGAACTGGAGGTACACGCGGGTCATGGCCCAGTAGTTGTTGGGCAAGAGAATGGTCAGAGCCCAGCCCATCTGAGGAATGTATTTTCCCTCACAAAAAAAAATCTAAGGAATGTATTTCTTGCCCTTTTCTTTCATTGCCTTTTCGTTCCGGTTATGTCAGCTGTGCGGATTTAATATGTACAATTATTATTCTGAACAATGATGAATTCTTGTTTTCTTCCATGGCAGCTGGTTTATTCCTTTATCTTTTTGTAAATTAAATTACAGCCTGTCAGTACAGAAGTAGCACGCACAGTGCTTAGAGATGAGATTTTTTTTGTCTTTTTTTTGGCAATAGATTAGAACAAAACCGGAGAGAAAAAAGGGTGTGGTTGAAGTACTTTTCGGAACATCATAGAACATATGGATTTTGTAACTAGTATTGTTCTTGTCCCTGAGTTGAGTAACAGAATAGATTTTGCCGTGATTGGTTTTCCAGTACATGATCGATCATGGACATAGGCATGAAGATATATGGGTTGTGCTCCGGCTCCATCTAGGCATATGCAAAACTGCCAGCCTGAACCTGTTCTTATACAAACTGAAGCCAAGATGAGTAGGAATAGGATCACCGGATATATCTTGACTTCTCGGCATCTATCTATCTGAAGAATGGTATTGATCTCACACTCTGACAGCTAGCCGCAGTCAGTCGCTACAAACACATCAGCGCAGGCAACAAAACAAATCATGTGATTTAGGAAGCTAGCGATCGTTTCCCCTTTTCTACGTGACCTCCAGGCTTCAGTAACGGACAGGGCGCTCTCCTGAAGGAAGCTGTAGGCCTGTAGCACCTTCAGCTTGCATGGTTCGCCGGGCAATGACAAACGTCAACAACCTGATCGACAACCTAATGAATGTGAAGCAAGTATGTGCATCTGTACAGGTGGCTCCCAAACACCGCTGACACAACCGGCGTCGATCGGTCGGCCGACACTGGGCTAGGCTCTATTCTTCTTCTGCAGAGTGTGCGTGCTTCTAGTTATACCTGAAAAACAAATACATATGACAGTGGAAAATGGTACAGACAATCAGGCTCAGCCCTAGAACAACACATTGGGGAATCACAATTGTTGCATGTTTTGGCTAGAACAAGATTTAGTTTATTTAATCATCATCATCCTTTTGGTTGCCCGGATCCTCTTTTATCGATGTTACTGCATTTTATAGCTTTTAATGGAGATACTGTTGTATTAACATGCCTTCTTTTTGTAGATTTACAGATCACACTGCCAAAAGGAATTCGGGAAAAGGCAAAAACAATTGGTAGCTACCACTAACTGAATCGAATTTGCAGATGATGTACAGATCACATTGCCAAAAGGAGTTCAGAGAAAAGGCAAAAAATCTGGTAACTAACACTAACTGAATCTGTTTTGCAGGTGATGTACAGATCATATTGCCAAAAGGAGGTGGGAAAAAATGCAAAAGAAATGTTTTTGTCTGTCAGGACAAACTCTAGGCCATCCTGTAGAGACATAAGCCAATCCAGGAACGATCCTCTACAGCCATCAGATAACACCGATCAGGAGAATCATAGCCGTTAATCACGCTCTGGCCTAGAGGTTAGAATGCATCAACCAGACATGAGTGCTTGCCTCCTTATTGGTAAAGGATGCAGGCGGTACGAGCCTATAGAACAGATCCCGTTCAAGTAAGGTCGTGCTACAACCAGCCGTGTCTCGCCTAAACTATCGAGGTGGGACTAATTGAGTAGAGCAGGCACATGCAGCAGCGCCTCCTCAGGCACAGAGCTTGGAAGAATGGCCGTGTAGAAGTTGGGCCCGATAAACAATCAGGCCAAGTTCTATAGAACAACCCATTGGGGAATCACAATTGTTGCACGTTTCCGCTAGAACAAGATTTGGTTTATTTAATCATCATTATCCTTTTGGTTGCCCGGACTGTTCTCCTTTGTGTTGGATCCTCATAGATCTAAAACGAGAGTTCAGACCTCAGAAATTTGTTTTTATCCATTATAATGACAAGTATTTTCAGACGGAGGGAGTACTAATGTCCGCAAACATTAGTATGACTCAAGTTTCAAGCTCTTAAGCAAAGCAAGAAATAATCTTGCCTTTTTTAACGGAGATCAGCACACTCAGTCCTGCTCGTACTTCATTTAACAACCAAATGGTTCCACATTTTAGTCAGTTAGCGAGAGGATTAACCACATGACCAAGGAACAGCGTTGTGCCCGTCCTCTCCTCAACCACGGCAAACAAGAAGGGCCGATCCGCCACAAAATCGACAAAATGCGGCGGCTCACTTGGAAGCGCGCTACCAGCCATGTCTATGGCCGTGGCAGCAGCAGCCATGGTGCCTTGCTCGTCCACCTCGATGGTGGCCTTATGGTGCACCCCACCGATGGAGAGCCGTCTGTTAGAAATAATTCCTTTGGATTAACTTAACAGTTAACACATGATCTTAATCTCGTGATTAGAACACCTCTTATGCAGAATAGTAGTGACTAACCATGGTTGGCAGGGATCAGCAGGAGATAGCCCATGGCTGCACCTTGGGGTCTCCGGCAGAGAAGACATGCCCAAGGAAGAAGGGCAGCACCACCTGGGTGACGTAGATGGCAGCAGGCGCTTGTGGAGATGCAGCAGCTGGTCCAGGAGCCTCGCTGATGGCAGCAGGAAGCCGCTGGCACTGCCTTCACGGCGGCCAGTGGTGGTTCGTACTAGTGAGCATGTAAACTTTATTGTCTTGCATATTTGGCAGCTTTTCCAGTGGTCCATTTCTAGACTTACTTGTATTTTGCCAATTATCCCGATCACAAATAAGGGCATGTTCATACTGTTGGGGAACGTAGTAATTCCAAAAAAATTCCTACGCACACGCAAGATCATGGTGATAGCATAGCAACGAGAGGGGAGAGTATTGTCCACGTACCCTCGTAGACCGTAAGCGGAAGCGTTATGACAACGCGGTTGATGTAGTCGTACGTCTTCAAGATCCGACCGATCCAAGTACCGAACGTACGGCACCTCCGAGTTCAGCACACGTTCAGCTCGATGACAATCCCGGGCTTCGATCCAGCAAAGCGTCGGGGATGAGTTCCGTCAGCACGACGGCGTGGTGACGATGATGATGTTCTACCGGCGCAGGGCTTCGCCTAAACTTCGCGACGATATGACCGAGGTGAAATATGGTGGAGGGGGGAACCGCACACGGCTAAGGAACGATCCGTAGATCAACTTGTGTGTCCTAGGATGCCCCCCTGCCCCCGTATATAAAGGAGCAAGGGGGGAGCCGGTCGGCCCTAGAGGGCGCGCCAAGGAGGAGGAGTCCTCCTCCTAGTAGGAGTAGGACTCCCTCTTTCCTACTCCTACTAGGAGGGGGAAAGGAAGGGGGAGAGGGAGAGGGAAAGAGGGGGGCGCCGTCCCCCCCCTCCTAGTCCAATTCGGACCAGAGGGGGAGGGGGCGCGCGGCCCATGCTGGCTGCCCCTCTCTCTCTCCACTAAGGCCCATAAGGCCCATTACTTCTCCCGGGGGGGGGGGGGTTCCGGTAACCCTCCGACACTCCGGTTTTCTCCGAAATCACCCGGAACACTTCCGGTGTCCGAATATAGTCGTCCGATACATCAATCTTTATGTCTCGACCATTTTGAGACTCCTCGTCATGTCCGTGATCACATCCGGGACTCCGAACAAACTTCGGTACATCAAAACTTATAAACTCATAATAAATCTGTCATCGTAACGTTAAGCGTGCGGACCCTACGGGTTCGAGAACTATGTAGACATGACCTAGAACTATTCTCGGTCAATAACCAGTAGCGGGACCTGGATGCCCATATTGGCTCCTACATATTCTACGAAGATCTTTATCGGTCAAACCGCATAACAACATACGTTGTTCCCTTTGTCATCGTATGTTACTTGCCCGAGATTCGATCGTCGGTATCCAATACCTAGTTCAATCTTGTTACCAGCAAGTCTCTTTACTCGTTAAGTAATGCATCATTTCGTAACTAACTCATTACCTACATTGCTTGCAAGGCTTATAGTGATGTGCATTACCGAGAGGGCCCAGAGATACCTCTCCGACAATCGGAGTGACAAAACCTAATCTCGAAATATGCCAACCCAACATGTACCTTTGGAGACACCTGTAGTACTCCTTTATAATCACCCAGTTAAGTTGTGACGTTTGGTAGCACCCAAAGTGTTCCTCCGGTAAACGGGAGTTGCATAATCTCATAGTTACAGGAACATGTATAAGTCATGAAGAAAGCAATAGCAATATACTAAACGATCAAGTGCTAGGCTAACGGAATGGGTCACGTCAATCACATCATTCTCCTAATGATGTGATCCCATTAATCAAATGACAACACATGTCTATGGTTAGGAAACATAACCATCTTTGATTAATAAGCTAGTAAAGTAGAGGCATACTAGTGACGTTGTGTTTGTCTATGTATTCACACATGTATTATGTTTCCGGTTAATACAATTCTAGCATGAATAATAAACATTTATCATGATATGAGGAAATAAGTAATAACTTTATTATTGCCTCTAGGGCATATTTCCTTCACATACTTGAATACACATATTGCTTCTGACAACTGAAGCATAAGGATCCGACATTATCTGATGAGTTCATAATGGTTCATTGGGCACTAAAATGTCCACCTTTATTGCCCTTGACTTTAGTAGCAGGTGCGATAAGAGTACTACCACATAATATATTTTTTCGTACTCTTTCAATCGTATGTCTTCATAATAAAGCATATACTACTTTTGGACCTATATCTTGGCGAAACTCTATACATGCAAGGTATGAGGCATCACCAAGATCCTTTATGTCATAAATAGAAGATAGAAAATTCTTGGTTTGCCCAAAATATTCCATCTCCACAAGGTAGTGATCTTACTCCCCCTCGTCTTATAGTATGAGTGTACCAACACTTGTACTATTTCATAATTGAATTTCTTGAGGTGACGTACCTTATGTCAACTTTACCTATTCGATGAAACCTTACGTTGAGTCATACATATATTCTTAACTTATTCAACAAAAGAGCATGCAATAATAATAACACAAGCATCATAACAACTCAAGAGGAAATGATATTGAGTTCCATACACCGTTAGAGCTCATTATCACACAAGCCTCTAAGATGATCATTCACACACATTATCAATTAGACGGAAATTGTTAAGTCTCAACACTAAGTGTTGGAATATGTATTTCCTCCCAACTTACCTGATGCATATGAACAAAGATCTAATGGAGTTATCCTTAAGATTCATGTTCATACGCTCCAGGTCCTTGATGATCACTTTATTTAAAAAATGGAAAACATATACAAAATCTTGATAATAATCATTTCAGTCCTAAACCACAACGCCGTTGGGCTGAAGATGAAAAAGAACTTAATGAACTGTGACAAATGATTATAAATGGCGTTCGTCAGAAATATAACACAAGCCACGTGATACTGACAAACCTGCCACTTAAGTGAAGTATGACATATGATTATAAATGACGTTGGTCAAATATATAATCAGTATGTCACATCATGATGGTCATTACCCTAGCAAGCTTGCCACTTCAGCATTCATGTGTGCTTCATAATGCTTATAAGAGAGTAAGTTAACACTAACATGATAAAGGAGTCGTTTTTCATTTATTCTTCTAAATAAGACTTGATGGATCTTAATTAGAGACTAACATTAGAATGTGTATTTTTCATAATTCTCCAACCAAGATTTCTCGTTGGTTCCATCCTAATTAGAGAATTGATATACATATTTGCTTAGTTGTACATGCTATGATCTAAGTAGGAGAAGTGAACATAACATCTCATATTCAATTAAATGAGACTTCCATTCTCCCCCTCAAAATGTGGTCTAAAACCAAAATTTTGATGAGGTCTCATTAATTACACTTCTCTTACATCTTTAATTATAACATAGCATAATCTTTGAAAAATATTTATTCAGTGAAAAGATAACTTGTCTCACCATAAGGTGGGGTAAACATACATAATTGGAGTTGACATCCAATCACCTCCTCATTTCTATCATGAGATTTGAGCCGCAAATAGTGCTAATTGCAACTAACAGATAGAGTTGATCACTAAACTTGATTAATCATATTTAACAGAAAATGGGCTTAATCATGGTTAGCCGAAAATATATAATCTTGAGGCTTTAAACATTAACTAAAAGTGATTAGTGCTAAAAGGGTGACCATTAGGATTGCGGCATAGCCATGTAAACATGCCTCATTAGGTGCTTAACAGAAACAACATTAGATTTTACTTTTCCCCGATTTGCAATAACCAAAAAACAGTTGGACATCATGATAGTAATTATATTAAGCAGAAGCCAAGTTAGGGTTCTAGCCGAGATTTACCTTGCTCTAGATAACAATGTTAGAAATAATTCCTTTGGACTAACTTAACACATGATCATAATCTTGTCATTAGAACACCTCTTATGCGGAATAGTAGTGACTAACCGTGGTTGGCAGGGATCAACAGGAGATAGCCCATGGCTGCACCTTGGGGTCTCCGGCAGAGAAGACATGCCCGAGGAAGAAGGGTAGCACCACCTGGGTGACGTAGATGGCAGCAGGCGCTTGTGGAGATGCAGTAGCTGGTCCAGGAGCCTCGCTGATGGCAACAGGAAGCCGCCGACACTGCCTTCACGGCGGCCAGTGGTGGTTGATGGTCTTCACATACCTCACCACACGTTTAGGATCGGTAGTTAGGAGGCTTTGATAGTGGTTCTGTTATCTGTAACCAAACCCCCTATTTCCTTATATATGTGTTTGCTGGGTACATGGGACCAAAACCAAAAGTTGTTATATGTGCTCGCGATCAAGGCACAGTCGTGAGAGGGTGGAGACTTTGTCTCCCTTACCTTTCTCTTGGTTTGCTTACCGTGATATCAATTCCAACACCGTCCATCCCTGCCGCTCACCATGCCTGAGAAGTCACCACCTGCAAAAGCCATGGTGACACCAAGCTTCTCCATGTCCGAGGACGCCTCAAACTCGGTCGTGAACTTGAACTTGGGGACTATGAACCGGCGTACTTCAACCTCCTCCACCGGCGTGTGCTTCCTGATGAACTCCCGCGACGACACCACCTTGTTTTCACGCCCAAGCCCGGCCCATTAGTGATAAATCCCGCCGGGCCTCGGGCCTCGGGTCGGGCCCCTTCCTTAAAATGCAACATATCCAAGCCCGAGTCTGGACCAGCATGTCTGAGGGAGTCCTGGACTAGGGGGTGTCCGGATAGCCGGACTATCATCATCGGCCGGACACCAAGACTATGAAGATACAAGATTGAAGACTTCGTCCCGTGTCCGGATGGGACTTTCCTTGGCGTGGAAGGCAAGCTTGGCAATACGGATATGTAGGTCTCCTACCATTGTAACCGACTCTGTGTAACCCTAGCCCTCTCCGGTGTCTATATAAACCGGAGGGTTTTAGTCCATAGGACGAACAACCATGACAACAATCATACCATAGGCTAGCTTCTAGGGTTTAGCCTCCTTGATCTCGTGGTAGATCCACTCTTGTACTACCCATGTCATCAATATCAATGAAGCAGGAGTAGGGTTTTACCTCCATCGGGAGGGCCCGAACCTGGGTAAAAACACCGTGTCCCTTGTCTCCTGTTACCATCCTCCTAGACGCACAGTTCGGGACCCCCTACCCGAGATCCGCCGGTTTTGACACCGACATTGGTGCTTTCATTGAGAGTTCCTCTGTGTCGTCACCAATAGGCTTGATGGCTCCTTCAATCATCAACAACCACACAGTCCAGTGTGAGACTTTTCTCCCCGGACAGATCTTCGTGTTCGGCGGCTTTGCACTGCGGGCCAGTTCGCTTGGCCATCTGGAGCAGATCGAAAGCTATGCTCCTGGCCGTCAGGTCATATTTGGAAGCCTAAACTTCACGGCCGACATCCGCGGAGACTTGATCTTCGATGGATTCGAGCCACAGCCGAGCGCGCCGCACTGTCACGATGGGCATGATTTAGCTCTTGTTGGGGAACGTTGCAGAAAATTAAAATTTTTCCTACGGTTTCACCAAGATCCATCTATGAGTTCATCTAAGCAACGAGTCAAGGGAGTGAGTTTGCATCTACATACCACTTGTAGATCAAGTGCGGAAGCGTTCAAGGGAAGGGTGATGATGGAGTCGTACTCGCCGTGATTCAGATCACCGATGACCAAGTGCTGAACGGACAGCACCTCCGCGTTCAACACACGTACGGGACGGACGACGTCTCCTCCATCTTGATCCAGCAAGGAGGAAGGAGAGGAAGAGGAAGATTTCTCCAACGGCAGCACGACGGCGTGGTGGTGTTGGTGCAGCAGTACTCCGACAGGGCTTCGCCAAGCACGTAACGGAGGAGGAGAGGTGTTGGGGAGGGGAGGCGTTGCGCCTTAGGTTGTCGGCAGCAACCCTCCCCTCACCCCTCTATTT